>CM050512.1:103496391-104013891 GCA_027563665.1 Antrozous pallidus | reverse complement strand
CAAAAAATAACTCCTGCTCGAGAGCCTCTGTTGTATACATATAGAGCCGTTATTTAGGTTATTGACTGAAAACAATTTTGAACATATGTGTTTAGCTCTGCTTAATCCTTCAATAGTTTTTGTGGCCTCAGTCTTCTCATCCTATTAAATGTCTTCCAAGTGCAAACAACATTAGTAGCCTCTAGTTTTTGTACTGGTTCTATGTAACGTATTTCATTTTCTGTTGAGGAAAAGCAGCCATTTACAGCCATCTTAAATTTGGTAATGATTTAAATAACAGAAAAAAAAAAAGACATACTTAATCCTCACCTGGGGACATATTGAGATAGAGAAAGAGAGAGAGGGAGACATCCATTCAAGTGAGAGTGAAACATTGATTGCTCAGTTGCCTCCTAATGACTCTTATTGGTGATTAAGCCCACACCCAGGCATGTGTCCTGACTGGGAATCCAGCCAGCAACCATTGGGTGCATGGGAAGACACCGCTATGGACAGGCAAGACATACAATTTTATAAACTAACTAGAGGCCCAATGCATGAAATTCGTGTGGGGGTTAGGGGGAGAGTTCCTCAGCCAAGTCTGCACCCTCTCCAATCTGGGACTCCTCAAAGGATGTCTGACTGCCTGTTTAGACCCGATCCTGGTGTGGGGTTGTGTCTAGCGGGCAGTCGGACATTCCTCTCACAATCCAGGACTGCTGGCTCTCAACTGCTATCCTACCTGCCTTCCTTATTGTGCTTAATTGCTTCTGCCTGCCAGCCTGATCACCCCCTAACCACTCCCCTGCCAGCCTGATTGATGCCTAACTGCTCTTCTGCCAGCCTGTTTGCCCTGAAATGCCCTCCCCTGCAGGCCTGATCACTCCTAACTGCCTTCCCCTGGAGGCTTGATCACCCCAAATGCTTTCTGTTGCAGGCATGGTACCTCCCAACTGCCCTCCCATGGCCATCTTGTGGCAACCATCTTGTGTCCACATTGGTCAGTCATCTTTGACCACATGTGGGCAGCCGTCTTGTGTGTTGTAGTGATGCTCAATTTGGATATTATTCTTTTATTAGATAGGATTTCCCAGCTGTGTGGATGGTTTTGTATAAAACTACATTGATAGAGAAGTTAGAGCATCACTGGGAAAGAAAGATGTAAAGTCCTCTGTCCTGTCACTGCCAGTGTGGCAGAAATGGTCCAGGCCTGAAATCATAGGTGCGAAGCTTTCGTGAAACTCAGAAAAAAAAAAAGTTTTAGAAGAGGTCAAAAGCAGCATATGGAGTACAACAGCTTCACTAGATGGTTCTTATCTTGAAGTCTCAGAATTATTCTATCACCAACTCATTCATAAAGGAGCCATTCCCTTTCCTCATGTCTACCCCTTCTGAGGATGCTTCTGAGACCTGCCCTAACAAATATTCTGCACACATTTTTGTGGTCTTGTTTTGGGTAAAACCTTCTAGGTGTGAGTTTCCTTAAAAAGCAGGTATCTAATTAGGTATTGCCAAAGGCTCTGTGTAAACATTTGTCTTCTGTGGGTGGTGGCTAAGAGCAGAGTGGTTTGCTTTTCCTACAAACAACTTCTGACATTCAGGTAGCTGAATTTGGGGACCTACCCTCCTCCTGACACACACAGCACCTCAGGATATCCTCTGGTATGTGTGAAGAGTAAGATCAAGAGAAAAAGTCATTCTGTCTTCTGGTGTTTAGCCTTAACACTGGGTTCAATTTCTAATGTATTTCATGTTCTGTAATTCAAGGAAACAGGAAAGAAAGGGTGCATGATAGTACCTATGTCTCAAGCCATGCAAGGTAATATTCTGTCAGGTTCTTGCTGATGAAAGCAGCTTGGCCTCACTGGCCCCTGAACCAGTAAGAAGGTGAATATGGGAAGCAGAACCTAGGGAGAATTTCTAGGAGGATGTGTTTTCCATCCTCTGTGAAAGTAGACACTGGGGATACCAGGTCAGCAGAGAGGTGCCTGTGGCCTGGATTGCTTTAGTTCCTTCCTAGAATTGCTTTGATTTTATCACAGTTTGGGGTGAGACCAGGAGCACGTATCCAAGGACATGGCAAGAAGCAGAAATGTCTTCTGTGCCTCTCTATGGGGTTGTACTGGGCATTACATTTCAGGTTGTCTGCACAGTGGCTACAAATGCAGACATTGCTGTGATATCAGATGGCCTGGGTCCAAGTCCCAGCTCTATTTCTCAGTTAGAGCATTTCTCTTGACTCCTGTCTGTATCAGTTTTCTTCCCTGGCATATGAGGGATAGAATAGTGAGTGCCTTCACCAGGATGGATGAGCATCCAATCACATGCAGCAGTATCACTGGGGGAGGCAGAATAACCACTGCCATGCTTATTACATGGCAACACTGCCTTCTGTTTTCATCTTGAGGAATGACTACCCTGTTTCCCTGAAAATAAGACAGTGTCTTATGTTAATTTTTGCTCCCAAAGATGTGCTAGGTCTTATTTTCAGGGGATGTCGTATTTTTTTCATGAAGAAGAATACGGTACACATTTATTGTTGAACAAAAAAAAAAAGGAAATTTATTACCTGTATACAGTTCAGTAGTAGTTGTCATTACAAACCAGCATAACCAGACAAACTGTGAATCCTATGGTATCAAGAATTTCTTGTTACTACCATTATTTCCATATACAACAATCTGTGGTACATTTACTGATACTGATATTTACTGGTATGAATACAAAGTAAGATTTATTCAATGACAGTCATGTCATCATTTCTGGAACATCATCATAACAATCCAAACCCTGAATTTCATGGTGAATTTCTTGTGACTCCATTTCTTTCAGAATCAGTGGACCAAATCTCTCATGTTTAGCAATAGCACTGTCCTTAAATGAATACTTCTTGTCAAGGTAGCCTGCTCGTAGTGTATTTGCAATGCAACTGTCAGTGATTTTCTCCCATGAATTCTTCACCCAAGTCACAACCTCTTGCAGTTTAGGTTTCACAAAGTTTCCATGCTGATTTTTCTCTATTCTATTTTCAATGTAGTCATTAATTTCTATGTGCAAATTGTCCTAGCATGGCTTGTTTACTGCAATATCAAGAGTCTGGAGATAGGCCGTCATTCCTGCGGGAATCATTATTTGATCTTTTTTTTTTTTTCGTGAAGAAATTTCTTCATGTCTTTAGCGTGGTGAGTGCTGACTGCATCCCAAACTAGCAGACCTCTTTGGCTCCCTGGCATAACAAGCGGCAGCATTAAATCGACCCACTTCCTTATAACTGTTTGTGTGGCCCAGGCTTTTTCAGTTTCAAGAATAAAAATATTATTGGGGAGGTCTTATTTTCAGGGGGATGGCTTATATTACAGGGAGAGGCAAAACAGGAAGTAGGTCTTATTTTCAGGGATATCTTACTTTTGGTGAAACCGTATGATAAAGTTAAGTCATTGGTTTATTTTTATCATATGGGCACTTGGCATTATGTATACTATCTAATAAAAGAGTAATATGCAAATTGACAGTCACTACAACACATAAGATGGCCACCCTCATGTGGTCAAAGATGACGGCCCCCATGTGGATACAAGATGGACACCATAAGATGGCCAGCATGGGAGGGCAGTTGTGGATGATCAGTCAAGCAGGGAGGGCAGTTAGGGGTGACTGGGCTGGCAGAGGAGGGCAGTTGGTGGTGACCAGTCTGGCAAAGTAGGGCAGTTGAAGGGAATTCAGGCCTGCAAGGGAAGGTAGTTGGGAGGGGACTCAGTCCTGCAGGGGAGGGCAGTTGGGGGGGACCCAGGCCTGCAAGGGAGGGCAGTTGGGGATGATCAGGCCTGCAGGAGAGGTCAGTTAGGAGCGATCAGGCCTGCAGGGGAGGACAGTTTAGGGAGACACAGGTCTACAGGGGAGGGCAATTGTGGAGGTACTAGGCCTGCAGGGAAGGGCAGTTGTGGGGACCAGGCCTTCAGGGGAGGACAATTGGGAGGGACCAGGCCTACAAGGGAGGACAGTTGGGGGCAATCAGCCAGCAGGGATGGCAGTTAGAGATGACCAGGCCTGCAGGGGAGGGCAGTTAGGGGCAACCAGTCTGGTAAGGGAGGGCAGTTAAGGATGCCTGGGCCAGCAGTGGAGCGCAGTTGGGGGTAACAAGGCTGGCAGGGGAGTGGTTAGGGGGGGTGATCAGGCAAGCAAGCAGATGAGCAGCTGGGAGCCAGCAGTCCTGGATTGTGAGAGGGATGTCTGACTGCCAGTTTAGGCCCGATTCTGGTGCCTAAATGGGCAGTTGGACATTCCTCAAGGGTTCCCAGATTGAAGAGGGTGCAGACTGTGCTGAGAGACACCCGCCCAATCACAAATTTTGTGCACCAGGCCTCTACTATTAATTATAAGATTCCCCTCCATGTTGACTGGTAGGGAAATCCAGACAGACTGGTGCTCTCAGAGCAAACTGAGAGGGCTTTGTGCTTTATGTGTTAGTATTAACTTCAATTCCTGGCATCCTTTTATATCTATCTATTAATCAGATAAATAAATCTATTTTGTCTTGCTGTATTTTGTATGTCAATATAAGCCAATTTAATCTTTCTTGGACCCAAGGAAACAGGGGATGAGTAACATATGGATCTAGAAATAAATGTAACCCCCAAAATACTGACCTGGTCTTATTTTTTATATCTCTTAAGCAACAGGAGCCACCAACTCAAATACTAAGCAGACAGTGTCAATGAGAAAAAATGGGCTCAGTTTAAGACAATAGAAATTGGGAGAACTGTTGTAAACAGATTGGATATTTTCCATTCTCCTATGATACTCCTTTTTCTGTATTTTCTCACCATTGAATATCCAAATGACTCCCATTCCCACCCTTTGTTTCTCAAGCTCAACTCTTCAAATTCAACACAGTGCTCTGTCAACTCAGGTATGCATATGCAAGTTTTGCTAAAACCCTACCTATTGTTATTTAATTTGAAGCAAAGAAATATGTATGAACTATATATCTTGTGCAGAGCCTTTTGTGGATGTGAAATGATAAAATAATTAATGGTTATGGTGATTATCAACATTAACTTTAAACATAGCTCCCACATATGGAGCATTAGTTAGGTGCTGCTGCATGATTTGATGAATTGTACATAGTTAGATACTGTTATCAGAGGGATTATGGAGACACAGGGAGACAGAGTAACTCTCTGGGGCCAAGGGTCATTTGCATAGTGCTCCCCCACCCTTTTAGCATCTGGATTTGACCCATTCCCCGTGAGGCTACTGTTCTTTTCTGCACGTGTGACCAACTTCACCTAGAAAGATTTCCTGACTATCTTTATTAGATACTTCCTGATCAGCTTCCAAGATCCAGCTCTCTGATGTCACCTGCCTTGGAAACCTCCCTTTCCACTCCAACTAGGTTAGGCACCCCTCCTGTATTTGTCACCCCAGCACTGCAGACAGGACCTGGGCACACTGTGCTGCAACATTGTACTGTAGTGCTTTTTCTGCCACCTTTCCCTGCCTCCAGCGCCTTATTTTGTGGCTGACAGCTATTGGGGTGCAGGGAAGACCCTCTGGGAAGCCACTCTCAGGGACCTAGAGATTATCAAATGATGCTGAAGGTGAACCTTAGCTACAGGGTCTGAATGTTTAGCCTCTGTAGGTGTATTGCTTGCATGTGGATTCTGCTGTCTTATTCTCACTAGCTGTGTGCTCTTGGGTAAATTATAAACCTCCCTGTGTCTCAGTTTTTACATCCATTAAACCAAGAAAATCATTATATCCACACAAAGGAGTTATTGAATGGGCATGGAGTGAAGATTGTAAAGCTCTTAGAATTTTACACAGAAGATGTTCATTAAATATTCGTTACTAATCTCCATGATTATTGTAACATTTAGTAATGTTCAATGTGCTTTACAGGGAAACACCCTGGTCAATTAAATGCAATTAAATTATCATTTCTTTCATTCTATTTGCTTCTCTCATTCCATGGCTGTGCTTTTAGGGCACACCTACTCTAAGTGGGACATGGAGTAGACCAAGCTCCTCCTTTTTTTTTTTTTAACATTGTTGTTGATTTCAGAGATGAAGGGAGAGGGAAAGAGATAGAAACATTAATGATGAGAGAAAATCATTGAGAGGCTTCCTCCTGCACGCCCCTACTGAGGATTGAGCCCACAATCTGGGCATGTGCGCTGACTGGGAATCAAACTCTGACCTTCTGATTCATAGGTAGATACTCAACCACTGAGCCACACGCCATGCGGGCCAGCTCCTCCGTTTTGAAAGCTTATAATCTTTACCTTGCTGACCCTTATTGCCCCCAGAAGCCCCACATAGCTATTGAATTTACTCATACATGATTTAGAATGATGTTTGGTGCCTCCGTCAGAAAAGCCGCATTTTAAGTGCTTATTAGTTCATGTAGCTGGAGGCTCACATGTTGGAGAGCACAGATGGATGGACCATTTCCGTCACTGCAGAGAGTTCTCCCCAAAAATGCTTGTCTCCTGGAAAAGAGAGACAATAAAACTTAAACAAATGAATGTTAGTACTATTTAAGAATACTGATAACATACTTCTTAAAATCATTCTTTTTTCTAACTGCAGGTTATCCTGCCTTGGAAATGTTGATACTGTGAACTTGGGAAGGTATTTTGTGGTGGTTCAGGAATGAATTGAAGTTGAACCTTCACCCTTTCTTATCTTCCCTCCCCCTTTCCCTTTGCTGTCCCACACTTTCCCTTTGTCTGTCTTCTGTTTCTTCTCTCTTACACTTTCTCCCTCCTTCCATACAACCGCTCTTCCAGTATTCTTTTTACCGGGAAATATCCTTATCCTCAGATTCCAAAGTGTATTGGAACCTCTAACTGCAGTGTAATTAATATCAGAAAGGCTGTGATAGAAGCAGGGAAAGATGAAACAGACACCCCACCCTCAGGACAGAGATACCATCCCTGCTCAGCTGTGATAGGAAAAACTGTGCTGAGAAGGTGTATGCTCATCCTTGACCTTCAACAAGCCCGAACTCTCCCAGTGAGTGACAGGCAGGATGCACTCAGAACTTGTTCTCAGAGGGCAGGAGTTCTATGAATGCAATTATTAATCACCGCAAAGCTGTTGTGAACTATTAACATGAAACAATGACAAGCTGCTTTATTCCTCCTAGATCAATATTCTGAGAGGCCCTCCTGCCCTACGCTTATTCTTTAGACAGGTAACTCGTATTGCCATAAATGTCTGGCGATTTTTTTAATCAAGTGTCAATGGTCTTCAGCATTTCAGACAGCACGGGCGTGGGGGACTTGTGGCTGGTAGTGGCCACGTCTGCTCCAACTCTATGGCTGCCTTTTGTCCATCTCTAGTTCTAAAAAGTATTGGAGGTGGCTCACAATAAGGGCACACATTCTGTAAAAAGTAAGATATGATAAACACAAAATGAAATGTGTGATCCTAAAAATAAAAGGATGAGAGAAGAATAATAGTAAGAAAAGAGAATGGAGGTAAAAAAAAAAAGTATGCAAACATTTCGTTTGTTCAAATAAATTAACAATCTTAGATTAAAGTCAGCCAATGGAATTGAGCACAAAGTTTATATGCACATAAATAAGAATTCTCCTTAAGTGGAAAGGAAGGAAGGATGCTATATGTCCTGCTCTTTGGCCATTTTTCTGTAATATAATTTATTTAGCACCCATTCTATTGCTGGGATTTTGATAGATGCCAAGGCATGGGAGGAAGACATACATATGACTAAGAGCAGGTCCTTGCAGGTAGAACAAATGGCATGTTAGGAAGCCTAGAGGTAAAGGGCTTTGTGTATTCTCAGAGCAGAAAGTGAGTCAGTGTGTGTGCATAGTGTGGGTGTGTGCATTTATTTGAGTTTATCAATGATGATCTGAAAGGCCATAGCCAGTGAACCTGAGAGATAAGGAAGGACCAAATAACTCAGGGCTCTGTTAAGGCAAGTTAAGGAGTTTAGCTTTTCCTTTAAGGACAATTGGGAATCATTGAAGTGGATCCAATTTTCCATTTAGAAAGGAAACTCTCCTGCAATGTGGAAAATGGATTGCAGGGAAGGAGACAGGAGGGGAGCATCTGTTAGGGGGACTATGCAGGTGAGAAATGTGGAGGCTTTGGGTGAGGGTAATGGCTATGCGAGTGAAGAGAACTGAATGAATCTATGAGATATGAGGTGGAATAATCTATTTATCTTGGAGGTTAATTCTATCTAATAAAAGAGTAATATGCAAATTGACCATACCTCCAATCAAGCATGGCCAATAAGTCACATCCACCAGCCAATCAGGAGCAAATTATGCAAATAAACCCCAACCAAGATAGCTGTGACCACTGAAAGCAGGAGGGAGGCTTGGGTTTCCCTGGCAATGGAAGAAGCCAAGTTTTCCACCTGCCATTGCCAGCCTAGACCTCCACTCAATGCTACAAAGTTTCAATTATAGAAGATACATAAACCCAACAGAAATGGCAGCAGCCATGGAGCTGGAGAGAGCAGAGACTATGGTTGCCTGGACAATGGAGGAGGCCAAGCTAAGCTTCTGCAGCTCTGGCCAGCCTATGCCTCCACTCCAGGCTACAATGTTTTAATTATAGAAGGTAAATGTCATGACAGAAATGGCTGCCACCACAGAGTGAGCAGAAGGCTTGGCTCTGCTCTGGGCTACAAAGTTTCAATTGTAGAACATAAAATAAATCCAAGATCCCAGGGCCTCCACTTGGGTCTCTGGGGGGCATGGCCAGCTTTCAAACCACCACAGGCCTCTCGCCCAGGCTCTCCCATGTCTCAAGGGAACCCCAACCCAGATCTGAGACACCCTTCAAAGCAAACCAGCTGGCCCCCACTCATGCACCAGGCCTCTATCCTATTTAATAAAAGAGTAATTTGCAGATTGACCATCACTCCAGCACACAAGAGGGCTACCCCCATGTGGTCCACAAGATGGCCACCACAAGATAGCCAATAGGGGAGGGCAGTTGGGAGGGACCAGGCCAGCAGAGGAGGGAAGTTGGGGGCAGATAGGCTGGCAGGGGAGCAGTTAGACATCAATCAGCTGGCAGGGGAGTGGTTAGGGGGTGATCAGGCTGGCAGGCAAAAGCAGTTAGGGGCAATCAAGAAGGCAAGCAGGAGAGCAGTTGGGAGCCAGCAGTCCTGGATTGTGAGAGGGATGTCCGATGGCCCTTGAGGGGTCCCAGATTGGAGAGGGTGCAGGCTGGGCTAAGGGGCAACCCTCCTTCCCTGTGCATGAATTTTGTGCACCAGGCCTCTAGTTGTAATTAATGGGTGAAGGTGTGAAAGGGAACAACTTGGACTTTCAGATTTCATTCTGGAATGTTCTATGTTGATGCAGGTAACATTTAATGAGATGAAGGAAGAAGAAAGAAGATGACTGAATCTGAAACATATTGTCTGAGATGTTTGGAAGACACTTGGGTGCAGATCGAGGTTTATTAGGCAGTTGAGTACATGAACCTGACACTCAGATAGAAGTGTAAGGGCCTTGGAGTCTACATGGTTTTTAAGCCATGGAGATTGATGGAGGTCATCTTAATTGAGCTTGGAGTGAGAAAGAAAGAAGAATTCAGATCTTTTTGGATCCTCATACTGAGGTTCCCTGGGTAGTAAGAATCCATGAAGAATTCTAATCACCATTATAACAGCAGGAACCTGGGGAGTCTCAGAAGCAAAAAGGAGAATGTGACTCAGCCTGTGTCACAGTGCCATGGGTCTCCTGATAACAGAAGCCATGGCCCTGGGTGACGCATTCAAGAAGAGTTCAGTGACAAAAGACAAGATCCCAGGAGTCACCTCTGAGATTTTGCATTATTTGCATGTGACCTTGAATTTCTAAAAGTCTACCTGACCTTAGCTTTTGTTTGAGGTGGAGAGAAATGTGCCTTCAGTGATACTCTGTGGATTATTGACCACTTTCCCAGACATCTGAGCTGTAACTTTAATAAACTGAGCTCTAGTTCCTATCACAGTTCCTGCAGTGCCCCAGGATTCATTAAATTGCTGGGGGTATTCAAAGACCTCCCAATTAAGGACCCATTTTATGTGCATAGTCAGAATTCTAGAAATTATTGTCTCTTTGGAGGCACAGGAATAGGTGCTGCTGTTGGCTGGGATGAATGATAATGTGGGCCCTGGTGATTTGCTGTCCTTCATTGTTTGATCTGCTTTAATAACCAGAGTGTAATTAGACAATTGTTGTGGGCAGATAGGTGTTACAAATGGAGTTGTAAACTCAGCATTTTAAAGATAAAGTGGGTGTCAGATTCTCCCCTGTACTGCAGCTGACAGGTGACTCTGGTACAAAGTGAGATGAAGCCCAGGATGCCCCCTCACGGATGATGAGCATGGCCGTGTACCTGGTCACAGGTACACAAGCATGTGTCCTTGGAATTGAAAAGATATAATAATCCCTTAGTATAATTTTAAGGGAATTCTTCTAAATGAAGTTATGGAAAGTGTTGACATTTAGTATTAGTGAGTATGGCAAGGGAACTAAAAGTTTTGTGCATCTTGACTTGTATGTGTTACTCTTTCTATGCTCCCTCCTTATGCAGCGGACTCCATGCTATTCTGTGGAAGTTTCTTTGGAGTATGGAGTTTTTAGCCGGGTTGATACCACTCAGTAACACAGAGGGAGCATCATGGTGGATAAGAGTTTGGGATCTGTAGAACTGCCTTCGTTAATTGACTGGTTCTCCTATTCATTACTGGTTTGACCTAGGAAATTGCCTCTGAGCCTTAGTTTCTCCATTTTTTGAAATATAGTCATAATACCAGACTTCCTGCATTATTGGAAAGATGAAGGAATAAAATGTGCGAGAAACACTTGGCATGACACCAGGCATATCCTAAGTGCTAACTATGTTCATTATCATTCTCAGCATGGTAACCATCATTGGTCAGGAAAATTGAGTCTGGACCATTGGTATTTCAGAATAAGAAAATAATCGGTGTCCAATATCACGTGAGCTTGCCCAACTGCCCCTGACCATGTGCAGCATGCTCTGAGGCTCCTCAAACAATAAAGAAAGCCATACCCTTCTCTTGAGCTCTTATTTGACTTAGAAGGAAGAAATAAAAGAACTGTAAATGCTGTTTTATGTAAATAGCACCTCAGATACATTATGGAGTTGAATGCAAAATGGATGTGGATTTTCAGGACAAACACATAATGTCAAATGCATTTTGCCTTTGGAAGATCTGTTTCTAGATATTCTTCCAGAATTCTTAGGGGATTGAAGCCACTATGGTCTGTGGACCATTCCCAGAACCTCTCAGACTAGAAAGTATAAGGGCTCCTCCTAAGCTTTTCTGAGATTCTGCTAGAAAGTCACTGGAGTTTAAATATCACCACTTTTTTTTTAATTCAGGATACTCAGTTTACAGTGTCATCCTTTAGACAGAGTTTTAAGACAATATCTCCTCTCTCCATCTTCTAAGTATAAATTTAGGCACTTGGAGGATTATAGCAAGTTAGAAATTGCATAAACTATTTGAATTGGAAGTTGCCTAAGGATGAAGATGATTGTGCAACTTCTACATGGCCGACCTAAAAGTCTGGCCCCAAAATCTTTTCTTTACAGGACTCCCCTCTATCCAGTGATTCTTTTATATTTTTGAAGATTGACAATGCCACCTTCTACCCATACATGTTGTGAATAGACTTAATGTCAATACTTTAAAGTCTTGTCCTTTCTTGTCGATTACTGCCTAACAATCATAATTTAGATTCTGTGCATTTGCTAAGGCTGCCATACCAACCTGCCACACATTGGGCAACTTAGACAACATATATTTATTTTTTCACATTCCTGGAGGCTATACATCTGAGATCAAAGTGTTGGCCTGGTGGTTTCTTCTGAGGCCTCTGTCCTTGCCTTGTAGATGGCTGGCTTCTCCCTGTGCCTTTATGTCCCTCTGAGTGTCCCCAAGTCCTAATCTCTTCTTATAAGGACAGTTGTATTGGATTAGGGACTACCCATATTACCTAATTTTAACTGAATTGAAGGCCCTGTCCTGGATACAATGACATTCTGAGCTCTAAGTGGTAGGACTTCAACATATGAATTTGAGGAGGCATGGAACAATCTATATTTATGTCTATGTCTATATCTTTATCTATCTACTATCTATATTTCTGTCTCTGTCTATCTATCTATCTATCTATCTATCTATCTATCTATCTATCTATCTATCTATCTGGATAATATGCAAAGTGTCCCCTTGGGAGTTTGATCAGGATACCGGGAGTTTGATTTCTCCCTATGATGTGTGCTACCAGGGGCTGGTATGGAATGGAGGAAGGCCCCTGCCAGCAGCTGGAAGGCCCTGATAGGCTCTGATCATAGGGTAGGCCTAGGGACCCTACCTGTGCACAAATTCCAGTCACTGAACCTCTAGTTTAGCTATAACATAGGTTACCATAATTTGTTCAATTGTGTTCCCATTATTTTTTGGCAAAATGAACATTTGGAAATGGAAACTAAAATAACCATGAGATGAGCTACTACTACAGAGTTATTAGAATGACCAAAATCTGGAACACTGACAACACCAAATGCTGGCAAGGATGCGGAGCAATAGGAACTCTCATTCACTGCTGGTAGGAATGCAACATGGAGCAGCCACTTTGGAAGACAGTTTGGTGGTTTCTTAAAAAACTAAACATACTCCTACCATGTGACCCAGCAGTCTGGCTCCTTGCTATTTACTGAAAGGAGTTGAAATATACATCCACGCAAAAACTGCACCTGATTGTTTAAAATAGCTTTGTTCATAATTTCCAAAACGTGGAAGTAACCAAGAGGTAAATGGATGGATAAACTGTGATACATCCAGACAATTCAATATTATTTACATGAAATGAAACGAACTACCAAGTCATGAAACGCCATACAAAAAAACAAACAAAAAAACACCTCAAATGCATTTTATTAAGTGAAGGAAGCCAATCTGAAAAGGACTTCGTACAGTATGACCCTAACAATTCTGACACTCTGGAAAAGGCAAAACTATAGAAACAGTAGAAATATTGGTGGCTGTTAGGGATTAGAGGGAAAGGGAGAAATGAGTAAGTAGGGTGCAGAGGGTTTTTAGGGCAGTGAAACTACTCCCTAAGAACTATAATGATGGGTACACATAATTATTATTATATATTTGTCCAGATCCATAGAATGTACCACCCCAAGAGTGAGCCCTAATGTAAATTAGGAACTTTGAGGATGTTGAGAATGGGGAGGCTATGAAAATTGGGGCAGGATGTGTTGGGGAAATCTCTGTACCTAGCTCTCAATTTTGCTGTGAACCTGAAACTGCTTTGAAGATAAATTTAAAAATAAAATAAAAACATTTTGACAATTGACCCATAAGATAGATAACCCAGAAATATTTTATTTCAATTTCCAAGTTAATTTTTTTTTCTTTTTCCTGAAAGAAAGGAATGACTGTCTCCACCTAGGAATTTAATAACTTGATTCTGTTTTGACAGCGATATTTAATAGAAAATTATTTTTCCACTGGCAATCTGCAGATTAATCAGATAGTTTCATGTGAATCAAAGAGCTGAGAGGACTGTTCTGTTTAAGCTATCCTTGTGCTTATGTAGAGACAATAATATCATCCAATAAAAGGATGTATGCAATTACATCAGCTTTGTGGTAATTATATGGATATTTTAGCTGTTTAGTGCATTTAATTATGCTTTGTTAAACAGCCCACATTAACTTTCAGTGGGGCCAGCTCTGACTGGATTCATGCCAAGAGGCATGTCCCATATGATGTGTTTTTCTGGAGGCAGAGGGCAATGAAAATTGGGCAGACGTGTTAGAAGACCTACTAAGTTTCCTTGTGTTTCTTTTTAAAAATCATTTTAAGTGAAAACGTCCAGAGATAATTTTATCTCTTTTAAAATATTTTAGTCATTAGCATTAAAAAGGGAATTCATGCCTCCTGGAACCATTAAAATAACACAGAATTATATAAAGTAAAATTAATAGGTGGCCCTCTCCATCGACCCCTTCTGTCCTTTAATATTGCACCAGGGAGATGGAATTCCCTTTACATGTTGGTTTATACTCTTTTATATTCTCTCCTTTGCTAATATAAATATTCACCCATATGTCCTAAAGATGTTCTCATAACCTATATTTTATTGAGTAACTTGCCTTTTTCACATGGCATGGTTATTAACTTTACATGTCAATATTAACCATCTACTTAATCCTTTGTAACAACTGTATAGTGTTCCATGATATGGCTGCATCTGAATTTGTTCAGCCACCCCCCCACACACCACTGATAGCCTTTAGATTATTTGTACTTTATATTTGTTCATTTTGTCTGACAGATAAAAATGAACAGTGCTGCAGTAAACATTTTGTATATATTTCTTTAGTTCTGCTACTTTTTCTTTCTGTTGGACAAATTCCCAGAAATGAAAGAATTGGTGAATATTTTACAACTTTTTCATTTCAACAGATATTACCAAATTTTACCCAGAGACGTTAGAATGATTTGTAATCTTCTCAACACTGTAAACTACCTGGCCAACACTGGATATTAGGAATCTAATGAATAAAATAAACTGATGAACAAAATAGAAACAGATGCATGGATACACGGAACAGACTGACAGCAGTCAGAGGAGGCAGGACAGAGACTGGATGAAAGAGGATGAAGGGATTAGTCAAAGACACATAGACATAGACAAAAGTGTAGTAGAGGCCAGAGGGAAGGGGGTTGGGGAATGGGTAGAGGTGAGCAAGTGGAGAGGCAGTGGAAGTAATAGGGACATTTGTAATAGTGTCAGCAATAAAAATAAAGTTAAAAAAAAGAATTTAGCCTTGGTCAGTGTGGCTATGGGTTGAGTGTCGTCTTCTGCATAGAAAGGTTGAGGGTTCAATTACAGCACAGGGCACATGCACCATTGGTTCGATTCTCCCATCAGGGAGCGACAGGCGACCAATTGATGTATTTCTCTCACATCAATGCCTCTCTCTCATTTCCATTACTCTTTCTCTAAAATCAATAAAAACATATTTTTAAAAAAGAAGTTAAAAAAGCAATATCTTAAAATGTTTCAGTATAAGGTTGGCACATGGTATGTTGTTGTTTTAATTAGAATTTTCCTGATTACTTGTGATAAACAATATCCTTCCTCCTGTATGAATCATTTATGTACAATATTTGTCCATTTTCAATTGGTTTATCTTTTTCTATAGCTGGTCAGTTACAGGTGTTATAAACACATGAAATCATTTGCCTTTGATTTCATCCATCTTTTCCCATATAAAAGCTTAATTTGTATGTGGTCACTTTAATTGTTGACTCAAGAAGCTATCGATTCTCACTCAACTTTTATAAAAATAGCCTCTTATGCTTTCTTTTTTTTAGTAAACTGATTGGGCTGACATTGATCAACATGAACACATAGGTTTCAGGTGTAGGCTTCTATGTTACAATAGCTGATATAGCACCATTCCATCGAGTGCTCACCACCCAAAGTCGAATCTTCTCCTGTCACTATATATGCAGTCTATGCTTTATCTTTAGATTTTTATTTTACCTAGAATTTACTTTAAAAAAATTAAGTACCAAATTCAACACACATTATTTTTCTTGAAAGGTTTATTCACCTGACTCAGTACCATTTATTCAGTATTGCACTATTTTCCACTAACTCGTATATACACAAGTTGCATATCACCATTTCTACATTCTTTATTTATTCAACTATTGATTTACTGTTATTTATTAGTATTTTGCTCATTTATGTCTTTCAGCCTTGGCATGGCACTCTGGAATGACATAGGAAGGACAAGAATTCCCTACTTTAAAGTGTAGGGCAAGTAACATTGGGATTAGAAGCTTTTCTGAACTGATCTACTAGTTATGTTTCCTTTGGGCGTAAGTGGCAGAAACCTAGCCAAAGTTAGTTGAAGCAAAAAAGGAAGAATATTAACATTCAGAACTGAAAACTCCATTATTGTTCAAAGTTTACTAAGTCCAGAAGCTCAAACAGCCTCATACTAGGACTGGGTTTCCCTCTCTCGCTGGCTCTGTTCCCCACGTAAGGCTGCCTTGGCCATTATGAAGTGGTGCATGATTACTCATGGGCCCAGATTTCATCTTGTTCTCCGAACATCCTCATGGAAAAACACAGGTCACATGCCCGCCATCACAACCATTCCTACTATCAGAGAGATGTGAGTTCCTTCACAGCTAGGCCAGCTTGCATGCACACCTCTAACAATAGAATCAACTCTACAGGAGGCAAACCATCATATTGATGGTTCCTCCTCTCTGAGAGAGACAGGACCGCTGAGGAGAAATGCTATGCAGAGAGGGTGGCCCCTTGGTCATCCAAAAGGAGTGATGTTCACTACACCTGATTCAGTGTGACTCAAATTACCATATAATTCTGAAAAGCCACTGGACCCTTTAACTGGAGTCATTGATGCATGCACTCCTGTGATTGTCACCAGCCTGGGATCAGCTTTCAGCTGTTGGGGTGAAGGTAACCCTTTCATCCCAGTGGGGGCAGCTTCAATGACTGCACTTACTAGGTGCCATCCAGACAAAACCAGATTAAAGCAACAATGGCAAACAATTTGTGCATCTTGAATTGGTAACGATTAACAAAATTGCTACTAGCAAATTTTGGCAAGACTCTGAGGTAACAAAAACCCTTCATATATTGATGGTGGGGGTATCTATCTATCTATCTATCTAGCTATCTATGTAGTTTTATTCATTGATTCCTCTTTTATTAATTATCCCTATAGCAGTGGGATGATTAAAAAGTTGCCATCTAGCCATGCATTTGCCTGATAGCTGCAGGAAGGGCAATTATACACTTTAGTACAAAAAAAGAAAGCCTTTTATGCCAAGGAACACAGCTCCTGAATGAAGACTTGGCCCTAGAAGCAGAACCTTAGTATTTCAGAAAGGTTTCCTCTCAAGTGGGCAGGTCACCTCTCTGTGCTTTGATTACATCTTCCATATGGATTACGGATCATATCCCACACACTAATTACTCAGCCACAGCTTCCATCACTCCGCTGAATGTATTTCCCCTCTCCTCCTTCCTGCAAGGTTTGTTGAAGCCAAGTTCACTGGATAGATGCGCATTAAAAAGAGATGGTGGCATATGGCAGAGGAGGACTGAGTCTCCAAGAAAAAAAAAAATTCCGGCAGCAGTTCTTTTGTTGTTGTTATTTAGACAAGCAAGTGTTTTATTATGCTCACAGACCCTGTGAGTCAGGACTTTGGAAAGGGCAGAGACCGGAAGGGGAGGGAGTGGGGGAGGGCTTCTCCCTAATACATGGTGCTGGAGGCCTCAATGGGGCAATACAGAGGCTGGTGGGGAGCAGGGACCTGGGGGGCTAGGATACAGGAAGCTGTTAACTCTGGCTATGATCTCCAGCTGGAGGAGCAAACTCCAGGATGCTCATCTGTGGGGCTTACAGAAGGCCTCTGTGCGTGGCTCAGCTTCCTGACAGCATGGTGGGCCCAGGGGAGGGTCAAGCATTTGTGCTGCCACACCCAGCAGAGCTGCACTGTGGTTCTGCGGCAGCCTCCTGGGGCCAGTTCTTCAGCCAGTGGTCACTAGCTTCGTGAGCCCCCAGGCAAGGTGCTCACCAGCTCTGGGAAGTCCATATCTTCTTTTGTAAAGTAGGCGAAATAATCATAGCCTCACATATCTAGCCGGATGGCCATGAAGAGTAAATAACAGAGAGCGTATGCAAAATGTTCTACAAACCCTGAAGCCCTGGACACGTGCAATGTTGCTCATGTTGAATCACCTGTTATAGCTTTCATTCTCTATCCACTGGTCTCATACCCAGGCAAGTGGTTGTCTAAAGCTTTGTATGTTTGCAGAATGAGGTGGAGTAGGTCATTCTGAAAAAAATAAAAAGTGGTGGACTGAGTTTTGTTGTTTTTTATGTATTTGTTTTCCTTGATAGTAAGATGAAGGGCACTCCCCCTTCTCCTGAACATAAGGATGCTATTCTTTACGTTGACACCATGAATGAGCCTGTAAGAGTCAAGGAAACACAGTGGCTTTGGTTCCATTCTCTAATAGTACCTTTTATTTTTATTTTTGTCCAGAAAGAGTTGGATAGTTGGACTCAACTCGTTGGTCTTTAGGACTTAACATCTAAAATCTACATAGAGCCTTAGCTGGTTTGGCTCAATGGATAGAGTGCCAGGCTGTGTATTGAAGGGATCCAGGTTTGATTCCAGTCAAGGGTTCGATGCCCAGGTTGTGGGCTTGATTTCCAGTAGAGGATATGCAGGAGACAACCAATCAATGATTTTCTCTCATCATTGATGATCTACCTATCTCTTTTTCTCCCTTCTTCTCTGAAATCAACAAAAATATATTTTAAAAATATATACATAGAAAATGCACCCTTGCCATTAATGTACCTTTACACCAGAGTCTTCTTACTCATGGGAATCTGCGTGTCCCTAAATGACTTCTCTTGGAACACGGCCATGCACATTTGTTTCCATATTGTCTGTGGTTGTTTTTGTGCTTAACGGGCAGAGTTGAGTACGTGCAACAGAGACCATATGGCCCACAAAGCAGAAAATATTTTCTATCTGGACCTTCACTAGAAAAGTTTGATTCCTGATTTAGACTGAAGTTTGCGTTCAGTTATTGTTGTACCATTAAGATACTGAAAACTGTATATATTTGTGATAGAATGAGTGTGTATGTAGCCTTTAAACTTTTTAGCTAATCCTTTTCTTAACCAAACAAGGATAAAAAATAATCTTAACCTGACCATTGTGGCTCAGTTGGTTAGAGTATTGTTCTATGCACTGAAACATTGAGAGTTCAGTTCTCAGTCAGGGCACATACCCAGGTTGTGGTTTGATCATTGGTCAGGGTGCACATGGGAGCAACCATCACTGTTTCTCTCTCGCATTGATGTTTTTCTCTCTCTTTCTCTCTCCCTTGTTCTCTATAAGCAATTCTTAAAAATAAATTTTAATTTTATAAAAATGTTAAACCATCAGTGGTTATACTCTTTTTAAGTACATTTTAACATCATTGGTTTATTTTTTAAACCTTTTCAAATGACTACTATTCTCAATTCTTGTGCTGGATCCTTTAACATGTTTTATTTAGCTTTATAATCCTCAGCAAAAGTCTGACTGGATTGGTATTAAACCCATTTTAGAGGAGAGGAAACTGGTATTGAGGAGAATTTTAATAACTTGCAAATTTCTTGAAACTTCCTGGAGCGAGAATTCAAACTTGGACATGTCTGAAATCAAGCTGATGGCTGCTGGGTGTAAGAATATTGGGCATATCATCTTGCTGTCCTGTTGCCAATCCCATGAGGATTGGATGGGAAATCAAGGGATAAAGACGGTGCCTCACACGCACCTAAAGAGCCTCTAGACTTGGCTGTGCACTTGTTATTATCTCTGTAAGGCATTTTGTAGGCTCTCTTACGTTGAGTAACTGCACATTGCTCAATGTGATCACTAATACTTAGACTCCAGCAATGAAACTATAAAAAATGTAAAGACGCCGAGACCGGTTTGGCTCAGTGGATAGAGCGTCGGACTGCGGACTGAAGGGTCCCGGGTTTGATTCCGGCAAGGGCATGTACCTTGGCTGCGGGCACATCCCCAGTAGGGGGCGTGCAAGAGGCAGCTGATCGATGTCTCTCTCTCATTGATGTTTCTGACTTTCTATCCCTCTCCCTTCCGCTCTGTAAAAAAAATCAATAAAATATATTTTAAAAAATAAAATAAAAAAATAAAAAATGTAAAGACAAAAATGTAATCTCAGATTGATTTCTGGGCGGAGAAGTACAGAAACTTGAACAGTTCTATCTGGGAATCATGTTCCCATTCTGTGTGGGCTTCAATAGAAGTAAACGCCATTGATGAAATCATTTATATTATCTAATTGCTCATATGAATTACATTTAATAATATAATAAAGGTTAATAAATCTGTATATTCATTTTTAAGGTACTTTATTAGGTGTGGTTGACATTCAAAAAGCGGCGACACTGAATGTTTGCAACCTGATGAGTTTGGTGATAAGTACAAATCACTCCCATAGTCAAGGCCACAAATTTATTCATCTCCAAAAGGTTCATTTTGCCCTCTTTTTTTAAAAAAAAAACATTTTTCTTTTGTGGTAAGACCACTTAGGATTTAACTTCTTGCCAATTTTTAAGTATACAATACTGTTTTATTAACTAGAGTCCGAATGCTCTATATTACAGCTCTAGAACATATTGTATTTACCTTGCATAACTGAAACTTTTGTGCCCTTTGATCTATATCTCAGTTCCCGCCACCTCCACCCCTGGAAACCGCTGTTCTACTCTGCTCCTTGAGATTGACTATTTTAGATCCCCCATAAAAGTGGAATCATGCAGTATTTGTTTGTTTGAATCTGGCTTATTTCATTTAGCATAGGTCCAGTCATGTTATTGCAAATGGCAGGGTATTCTTTTTGTTTTTGAGGCCAAGTAATATTCCTGTGTATGCATACCACATGCTCTTATCCATTCATCCATTGGTAGACATGTTGTTTGTTTGGTTAATAACTTGGCTGTGGTGAATAGCATTACAATGAACAAGGGAGTGCAGATATCATTCCTAGATCCCAACTTACATTTCTTTGGAAGGATACCTGGAAGTGAGATTGTTAGATCAAATGATAGTTCTATTTTTGTTTTTTCCAGGCAGTTCCAAACTGATTTCTATAGGGAGTATGGGCCAATTTACATTGGTGGCAACAGTGGACAAGGTTTCCCTTTTTGCTACATTCTCAGCAACACTTACCATTTAAAATATAATGATAGTCATTCTAATAGGTGATGACATTTCATGGTGGTCTTGATTCCACTGGTGATTAATGATGTTGAGCACCTTTTCAGTTAATGTGGATTAAATGAATTATGATATGTAAAATGTTGCAGCAACACCAGGCACCAAGATTACATTCATACAGTGCAGAGTTTTAATGGGATTGTTACTCTAATAATTTTATTACTATCAGTTGCAGTAACACACAGAGTTGCCCAGGTGAGGTGGCTTCATACTTGCTGGGAGTCTTGACCTGCAGTATTTATACCCCCTGGAAATACAATTTGATGAGGCAGGGATCCTTAACCACCGAGTGGACAGAGCTTGTTTCCTAGAATAATCAATTTTGTTCAAAGCTTTTGAAGGAAAGGTATTATGTTTTCTATAAAAACAAATACACAGGGAAGAGAAAGCACATGGGATTTTAAGAGAAAACAGGAGACATAAAATACCATTTACCGGCCACTGGATCTTTGCAGCTGGGGAATAGGCTTAGATCTCCTCTGCCCTTAGTTAGTGGTACCTACGGGGGCATTTTGCTGAGCAATAAATTATTACTCCACCCAAAGCTGGTTCCCTTTTTCTGTAATGTTCTGAAGTTTGCTAATGCAACTTGTCTGTCTTTGTCAAGATAGTAACATGGCCAATAAAGAATTCGTAAGAATATTCCAGAAGACACTTTTTAAAAATGTATCTGGTGATCATCTTATGGCCAAAATATCCTTTACCTTTTGATCTAAAAGTATTAAAGAAATAGAGTTTATTTGTTCCCTCATGGACATAGACAACAGTGTGGTACTGTTGGGAGAGGGAGTGGGTGGAGATAGGAGAGACTATATGGGGGATAAATGGTGATGAAGAAAAGAAAAAAATAAAGAAAGACTTGTGCAGGTGAGAATATGACTAACTAAACAGGGAGAACACAGTGAACATGTTTGGGGCATTCCTGTGTGTCAACCGCTGTGCAAGGGGCTGAACATTTGTTATTATTTCCAATCCCCACTGCATTTCGGAGGGCCATTTCCATCCTGGCGCTATAGGCGATGGTACTGGGAATCACAGACCTATAATACTGAGATAAGACATAATAATACTTGAGCATCAACCTATGAGTCAGGAGATCTGGGTTCAATTCCTGATCAGGGCACATACCTGAGTTGCAGGCTCTGTCCCTAGAGTGGAGCATGCAGGAGGCAGCCAACTGCAGAGCCAGAGAAGCATGGAGCCTGCTGTCAAGTTTAGATGTCTAAGTCTGTAGTCTATGTGCTGGTCGTAATCACCACTGAGAGAGATCTGAGCTCAGAGATGGCATTTATGCACATGAGTCAAGACAAGGCTTTTTAAAACACCTCTCAGTAAAATATGTCGATAAAGTTTGCCAAGTCCACTCATTGGTTTGGAAAAGAATCTTAGCCCTGAGTTTTGAGGCAGGGGTAGTGGTGTGGTGATGATAACACTCTTTCCCAGCTCAGCCCTGAACTGCACATATTTATCTCAGCAAGTTCTTGTGTGTTTTATAAGATTGTGGCAAAAAAGAGGAAAAGAGCCTGGTCAGTGAGGCTCAGTGGTTGAGCATCAACCTATGAACCAGGAGATCCAGGTTGATTCCTGGTCAGAGCACATGCCTGAGTTGCAGGCTGTGTTCCCAGTGTGTGGCGTGCTGGAGGCAACCAATCAGTGATTTTTTTCTTGTAATTGATGTTTCTGTTTCTCTTTCCCTCTCCCTTTCTCTCTGAAGTCAATATATATATATATATATATATATATATATGAAAAGATAAAAGTAGAGGGTCAAGAAGAGAGGAGGAAAAGTGCTGGGGTAAAATATAGAAAAGTAGAAAGGAAAATAGAGTCATACCTAAGGCTTTTCAGCAAAACAGCAAGCCCTACTAATAATATTGTTGCCTCTCTTGCATCAGTGACTTTCTAAAGCTATGACCAAGATGAAGCATCCAATGTCCTCAGTGTCAATCCCTTTAGAAGGTCTTAGTCATCCTAAGAGACCTGCACAGCCACGTGCTTTGCCAGCTCTGAAATGGGTTTCCTTCTTTAATTAAATACCAGGTGAGGCGCTGGTTTGTTTTAGGGGCCATGCCATGGGGAAAGGATGTAGCTTTGGAAACTCACACTGGGTGAGATGAGCTGCATCTGCTCTGAGGGTACCTGTGAGCTGAGAACCCAGGAGGAAAAAGCAGACCCACATCTCCTGTTTTGGGCTCACTCTTCAGCACCTATACATGGTCTGGAAGGTGATGGAATTGCTGTCAGTGTTCACACTGGTTTCTCTTTCTTTTGTTTCTTTATCCTATCATGATTCGGTTGAATACATAGAACCTGAGTAGGATTTCAATGTGACTACTTAGAATTGGAACGTTGAGCTTCCTGCAGAAGGAATCAGCCAGCGTCTGAAATGCCCTCATAAACCATTGGCTCACTGAGAGTTAGGATCCTCCAATGTCAGTCAAAATCTATAGAGCAGCAGCTGGGAACCTCACAATCCTATATCGCATCTCATGTGGACTAAGATGTTGGTGGACTTCCATCTTACTCATGATAAAAGGTCTGTGATAACAACTGAGCTGAAATTCTAGACAGCAAAGTGACCCCAAGAAAGCTGTGTTTCCTGCTCAGATTGGCACGCTGGCAGCCTCGTGTTTAGGAAAAGTTCGTTAAGCATCTACTTTGTGCCTGGCACACAGACCTTTGTTTAGTGAATGCTTTATTATCCTATTACCATTCATTTTAAATAGCCATACAGACGCTCATTGTTTAAATTGCATTTCTGATGGGCTGGCACTAGGTATGCTTCATGAAAGAGCATCAGCCATAGGGAAGTGGTTTATTCAACTCAACATTGGGATATTTTGCTTTTCTGCAAAGCATAGGAATCTGGGGACATTTTTTGCAGGCTGGCCATGTCCTGTGCAATCCCAACTGTGTCTAGAGATTCTAGCAAGGATGGAGAGTGTGATTGGGACCTCAGGGCAGTCTGCTTTCATAGGAAGCATTAGGAGAACAGAAAGAATACAGAACTAAGGAAGAAAGCTTTCAATGGAGGACAACAACTTCCCCATCTCTGTCTTTCTCTGTGGCCAAGCAGACTCTTGTTTCTGCTTATATGTCTGCCCCTACTTCCCAGTTCATTTGATAGATAATCTCAACCCTTCTTTGCTCCTGTATGGACTGTGACTCCTGACTACTCATCAGATTCTTCCATGAAATCTTCCTGATCTAACAAATGCAGCTGTCAAAGCTCCCTACTCCATTTCTTTTCAAAAGCCCTTTTAGGAGAGACTCTAATTTGAACCATAGAGGGGTACATGGACAGGTGACTGGTTGAAGTCTGGCAGGCAACTGGTTGAGGGGATGCTGGGAGAGGAGTGGTTTCCTTAGGAAGTAGAGGGTAGAGAAAGGGACCAACAACTGCTATGGAGGCGATGTATGAGAAGCCTTTCCACCCCAAGAAAGGGACACCCTCCAGTATGTGGGATTTTACCCTCCTTCTGTCCTAGTCACAGACCACATCAAGGCATTGGAACTGGGTGTTATGTTGCATCACTCCTATGGGGTGACAGACAACTTCCACCTGCAGGATGTGGGGATTTGGGGGGCAGAGTGATCAGTCGTGTCTTTTATGACTGTTTTGGTCTCCAAACTGTTTATCTAATTCCCTGTTTAGGCAATTCAAGGGAAAGTTGTCCTGATGAAGATAGACCATTTAGGGATATCTCCAAGCAAATCCCATCTTTACAACATCCATGTTGGCCTAAGACATAGAAATACCAATAATAATGTCCATACCTCTCCCCATTATAGGAGAAGAAACATCTTGTTCTCCACTCATCTTAGGTTCTCCACCTGGGCCCTGTGCAATGGGGAGAAAAAGAGATTAACAAGACAAGAACATATGCATTTAGTTAATGTAAGTTGTTGTGACACAGGAGCCTTCATTAGGGAATGAAGACCCAAAGGGCAGTTAAGCCTGAGTAGTGAATACTGGGTTGGATGAAAACTGGAAAGTCATGGAGACATGTGATAGGACAAAGAGATATGATCTAAGGGTTGTAAACCAGGGGCAACTTGGAAAAGTTTATTTGGATTATTGTCATGTCCCTCCACCTCCAGAGAAAAGGATGCCCCTTTCCTATACTTCCCTGTACGGAGAGCACCTCTCACGTGAGCTCCTATGACTTGTGTTAGGGAGAACAGCAGGTCAGAGAGCTCTCCTGCACCTGCTCTTTCTCAAATCCTTTCAGCTCAACACACACAATATACCAAGGTGATGCATTTTGGAGTAGCATTGTCCTGAATCCCACCACTCCCCACACAGTCTTCTGCTCCGGGACCCCAGGACATTTTGTAATATCTGGGAGTAAACTTTCCCTCCCGTTTCTGTTTCTTAGGTCTCAGAGCTCTTAGCCTGAACCTCATTTCTGGCCCCAACTACCTGTCTACTTTGTGTTCTGCTTGCTAGTGAGCGTGCATCACCCTCACTGGCTTTTTGCAGGCAGAGTCCATTTGCCTTATTTTTATAACTCAACAGTGCATATCAGGTGGCAGGTGCTCAATAGTATTTGAATGACTCAAAGGCAGGAAGCTGCACTATCCTATATAATAAAAGAGAAATATGCAAATTTGACCATACCTTCCCTCCTGATTGGCTATGCTACCAGCCAATCAGGACCGGGGGTGGGGCCAAGTGGCATGAGCTCTGGGCCCAGGGGCTGGAGATGAAACGGTGGTGGTGGCGAGAGGCCTGGGCTCTGTGCACGAAAGTGGCAGCGAGCGCCCAGCCCCCGGGGCCGGGTGGTTTCAGGCAACTGGGTCTGAGCTGAGCAGGGCGATGGTTGGGTGCCCAAGGCCTAAGGCTTTAGGCCTTTGGCAGGCTGGGGGTAAGCCATCAGTTGGACATCCCCTGAGGATGTGAGAGGGGGCAGTTTGGATTGAGGGACCACCCACCCCCAGTGCACAATTTCCTGCACTGGGCCCCTAGTGTAATGATAAATCCTAACCACCCAACAATCTTATCTATGGCACTGATCCTTGTTCCCTCATCTCATGGCAAAGTTCATTTATTGCATAGCAGTTACTAGAGTCTGTCATCTGGTTCTTGTCTATCTTCCCTACTAGAAAAAAAAGCTCCATGAGAGCTGGGCTTTGTCTATCTCATTTACCTAATGGTGTGTCGAAAACAACCATTAGAGAAATAAGCAAAGACCAGCTGAAGGAGAGAGCAAGCAAAGGCTGCTTAGTGAGAGCTCGCTATTGCTAGGACATCAGCCACCATCACTTGTGGTTGGGCAGAGAGTGGAAAGCTTCATTGGAGGAGAAAGAGAGGTTTCAGGGATGCCCTGATTTTAGGCTTTGGGCCTGGGGCAGCTGAAGGGGCACTGAGTGGGAGCAGGATCTTCTCCAGGATTGGTCAAGGGGAATATTTTGCTTTCTCTCCTTAGTTCTTACAATGGAAACAAACATTACTGAAGCTGTCCGTTACTAATCAAGCTGTGGATGGTTTAGAGCCAAATGTTACTGGGGTTTCTGTTTGGCTTCCTGAACTAATTGTGAGAGATAGAAGTCAGAGGTGGTCTGACTTCCTGAAAATCTGATCCGCAGTAGCATGCTGCTTTTCTGGGCTGGTTGTTGGGGATCCTGGGCCAGAATTCCATTTTTCCAAATGGTCTGGTTGTTTTCCATTTGTATAGCCATCCTCTCATTGTTGATGGGAAAGAAGGAAGAAGGAAGGTAGGAAAGAAGGAGAGAGGAAGGGAGGAGGGAAGAAAGGAAGAAAGAAAAGCTATTGTCCAACTTCCATGATGTAGATTGCCTTTTGAACAATACATGTCAAGCAGCAACTCCTCAGAGGCAGGATGATTGCTGTTTTCAGGCATGCCCACCCTTGAACTGGATTCCATAATCCAAAGCTGGAGCACCATGAAGAAGAACCGTCAATGGGCCAGATAAGAGCCAAAGGCTTTTGAGGAGGCACTTAAAGAATTTTCAGTTTGCAATTGTGCAGAAGCTGTTGTTCAGGTAATTTAACATTGATTTTGGTTTAAGTGGCAATTAAGACAAAATGGACAGCCACTCGCCACTTAGGTTAAATAAGCTTAGATTTAAATCGCTCCCCATTACCACCTTCATTTTCTGTGTTTGAGCTCTTTCATGTTAATTTCACCTGCAATTGGGTGGAGGCCCAATTGGAGCAGGTGGATGGAGAGGTATGGAAGCCAGGAGATGGTTATTGAAAGAGGAAGCTGTTGGCCCCAAATTGTTCCCAGAGTGAGATGGATTCTATTTTATCTCACTCTTGGGAATGTAGGTTACTATAACTTTATCTAAAGCTCTAAAAACGGTGCCCACATTGTGACTCATCAGTTTCACTTTCAGATATTTACCTTGAGATATACACTGAGTGGCCAGATTATTATGATCTCTGAACACATAATAATCTGGCCACTCAGTGTATATCCTATATAATAAAAGGCCAATATGCAAATTGTCCCCTTGACGAGTAGTTCAACCAGCAGGCAGCCAGCCAAGTGCCCATGATCCCTACCCCTGGCCAGGCTGGTCGGACCCCACCCATGCACAAATTCATGCACCGGCCCTCTACTGTGTCTGTACACACACACACACACACACACACACACACTACACACACACACACACACACACACACACACACACTGAGTGGCCAGATTATTATGTGTTCAGAGATCATAATAATCTGACCACAGTGTAGAACAGAGACAGGCTCATGACATTATGGGCAAAGATGTTCATTTTAGTGTTATTTAACATGGAGTGAAACAAACATGTGCATCATAGTGGCATAATAAATTAATGTCATCTTTTTTATTAAGCAGACACTCTTGATACATTGCAAAGTGCAACATAGTATAAGGCATTTTATGTACTAAAACCGCAAATGTCTGTTGCGGTTATGACTTTTTAGTTATCTATGCAATGAAAAGTGTCTGAGTGGACCTATTTGTGATAAAATATTACACACGGGTATCTTTGGAAGGTAAATAATGAGTGACTTTCTTTCCCTGTACTTTTCCAAATTTTCTAAACTTTCCAAGATCAATACACATTGCTCTTATATTGATAAAAAGCATTGAAAAGCAATCCTAGTTTTGTTGTTGTTGTTGTTGTTTTTGCCATGCAATTTATTAAAAAACCATCCCTCTCAGTGGTGTGCTTGCTACATGGCCACCTCAAGGAAAAGGTTATGCGGACGTGCTAAATTATGAAGAGGCAGAATGGATGTTCAGTTGCAATAATTTTGTTTCTTGCTCGAAAAAAGTCTGCTCCACCTCATTAAAGAATGTGGTCCACCTGCTCCTACTTTAAAGTTGTAAGGTGAACCATTTTGTAGTGCATGCTTCTAAAATATGCCCAGGTAATTCATGTATTTGCCTGTTAGGAAATGTGGTCATTTGCTAGCCACCAATGTTGAGCTAATGGGATCCATTTCGGAATATAAGCACAATAACTCCGCCATAAATCGTGTGCTCTCCCATCTCAGTGTGCTTCATTAAGCTCACCTTTCCTGATGCAACTGGATTAGTGGATGTCAGGACAAAGAAAGTCATTAGGTCCCACTGTTCTAATCCGACAAGCACCAGTGTGGTTGCTATGTAATTTTATTTTATTTTTTTTCAGCTAGAACCTGCTTTGTGCTTTTCATGAGGAAATATTTTCAAACTGGTAAAGAAGCAACATTACTGTATTGTGAGGCAGAACTCAGTCGGTCATTACCATAACTTCTAGCAGAAAGGATAATCTATGGTGCATTTTACTTCAAGGATAAAATTGATTTTTATAAAAATCTTTAGTGCACTGAGGCTTAGCAATGTTTTTTTCCTATGAAGAAGCAATTAGATACTGGGGTTTTCCAGAAATGTTAGGTGAGTGTAAGCCAAACCTTGATGTGTTTTTGAAGGTCTTATCATTCAGGATTTGAAAAGAAAAGGCAGATCCTGGTGAGAAAAATGCTATTGCACAATGGTAGTTTGCACCACTCACATGGCCAGGGGAGTGGGGGTATCATTTCCTTATATTTACAAGTACTTGGAAAATTGACAAATATCTGAATTAACAAAGAAGAAAGTAATAAGCATCTATATTTTTACCACCAAGATCTACCTATTTTGCATTTATTTTTTCCAGGTATGTGTATCTACATAGACACACACATATTTTAAAAATGATATACATCTTCTGGTTAAAGTCAAAACAAGCCATGGTGTGTATAGTATTCATTTACATATATGAATATGTCATATACATGTTTTAAAAGGTTTTATATACATACAAACTTCATTTTATAGTTATACATCTATGTTTATGAGTGCACCTATGTATGCATATTTAAAGCATGGAAGTATATAAAACATACATGTTACCTTTTATTAAAGTATGAAACCAATAAATAAATTCTCTGAAAAAGGGAACTGGAGCTCCCTCTCCCTCCCCATCAGTCCTAGTCTCCTCCCATATCCCAGAGAGGACACTGTTATGAATGTGGGGCCCATTCTTCCAGACCAGAGATTGGGGAGCTTTTCCTGTAAAGGGCCAGGCAGCAAACATTTTGTGTTTTGTGGGCCATTTGGTTCTGTCATCACCATTCAACTGTGCCACTGAGCAAACGCAGTCACAGGCAATGTGTAAGCAAATGGGACATAACTGAATTCCAATAAGATTGCATTTGTGGACAGTGAAATTTGAATGTTCTAATACCATATATTTTCATATAATAAAATATTCCTCTTCTTTTCAAGTTTTTTTAAACCACTTACATATAAAAGACATTTCTGGTTAGCAGCTTGTACAGAAACAGGCAGCAGGCAGATTTGGCCAGTCTCCCTTCTGGATCATTTTCTGTATGTCCACAGATATGTATATATCTAGAGAAAATCTACCCTATTTTATTTGTGCATTTTCTTTCATGAATAGTATCATGGTGTATGGATCATTTAAAACTTGCTTTTTATCTGAGCAAAACTTTTACGGAAAAAAAATATATGTATCTATACTTGTACTATGCAGTTTGTATAGATATCTTTTTCTCTGTGCACACCCATGTTTATATAGCTACAGATTATTCTAATGTAGCTTTAATCATCCTTTGTCTCCATTCTATACTATTCCACATAGGATATATCGCACTTTTATGATGATAGGTAGTTTTTTATTTTATTTTTTTAATTTTATTACAAGCTGTTATGTCCCTGAATATAGCTTGTGCATAAGTTTGCTGGGTGGGCATTACAAGTAGAACTTCTTGATTACAGAGTGAGTACATTCTCTATTTTAACACATCTCAGGAAATAAGTTTCCAGAGCGTCCATGCCATGTTGCATTCCCACAAGGGCTCAGAGGCTTTCATCCATTGCTGTTTTCCTCATAGATGGTGAATGAGGAAACAACCTTAGCTCTGTGTCATCTGGTCTTGTCACCACAGATGCTAGAGTAGACCTTTAGTTCCCTTTGGGTGAGTACAGACATTGTTTTAACTCTTTGCTGGGGCACTTACACATGAGAATAGCAATTTATATCAATAACCAGGTTTGGCAACATCTGCCAAGGTTGTCTCACTCTGTGATTAAATTCCCATATGTGCCAGGGAACAGGAGGACAAATGGGGCTGTAATTAGGGTTTGCTACCTCTCCACCCGCTACCCCACCATTCCTAACTTAGAATAACCTTGCTTTTCACCCCCACCATCCCTAACTTAGAATAACCTTGCTTTTCACCCCCACCATCCCTAACTTAGAATAACCTTGCTTTTGTGTACTGATTTGTGAACCAAATTATTCCAATGAGAATGCCAACTTCTGCTGGCATAGAAAGTAAAATAATACTTTATATTTGTGGATCTCTATAATTACATAGGTTTATGGTTAAGCAACCTGTCTGGTTATGTAAAAGTCTGGAAATCTCCTGCCATTTTACTGATGCCATTGAAAGCCTCGACCAGAAGACACATGCTTATGTTAGCCATCAATTGTTAAAATAATCAGGGAGTATACTGCTTCATCTCTGTGACAGGAAGTCTTACCTAATGTCACCTTAGCATCCCTTAAACGCCACTGTCCCCAGGAAAGGCAGGTGGAGAAAACATACATTAACTCCTATTCATTCCTCGTGGAGCAATTGAAATGCTCTTTTAACACTATATTAAAAACACCCTTAATGCATAGAAGTAGGGAAAAAAATGAAACGTTCATTTTGTTCCTGGTGTGAAGGAGATGGATGATGGCCATATAAAGACTTGGCATGTTGCCCCCAAACCTCAAAATATTGCCTCTGCATGTGAAGTTGTAATGAATGTGCAAGTAAATATCTGAAAGATTTATTAGCATTTTAAAATGTGTTTACTGATATATAAAATTCTAATCAGTTGTACACAAGGCCTTTAACAAAAAGAAGAAAAGTATCTGAGAAATGGCAAGGAAGCCAATGAATACCTCACGATTAATCAAATATCGTCTATTTACCCACATGCGAAATTTTCTGCCAAGTTTAGGCCCCTCCCTTCCCATTGATAAGTCCTTTCATGCAGCTTTCAGTTTCGACTGTAAGGAAAAAAAAGAAAAAAAACAACAACTAATTTGTCTATATTCAGAAGATTCATTTCCCCAGCCAACCGATTGCTTGGTCTTGAATGAAGTCAGCACTTAGAAACTAGCTGGGACTCACTTAACAACAACAACAAAAATGGGAAATTTACTTTGATATGATCATTCTTAAAGGTAAATACATTTTTGTTTAAAATATATTTTTTTATTTATTTCAGAGAGGAAGAGTGTGTGTGTGTGGGGGGGAGATAGAAACATCAATGATGAAAAAGAATCATTGATTGGCCACAACCGGTTTGGCTCAGAGGATAGAGCGTCGGCCTCTGGACTGAAGGGTCCCCTGGGTTTGATTCCGGTCAAGGGCTTAGTTGCGAGCACATCCCCAGTAGGGGGTGTATAGGAGGCAACTGATCAATGTTTCTCTCTCATCGATATTTCTAGCTTTCTGTCCCTCTCCCTTCCTCTCTGTAAAAAAATCAATAAAATATACATTTTTTAAAAAAATTATTGATTGGCTGCCTCCTACATGCCCCCTACTGGGGATTCAAGTGGCAAAGAGGCATGTGCCTTGACTGGGAATCCAACTGTGACCTGGTTCATGGGTCAAGACACAACCACTGGGCCACACCGGCTGGCCAAAGTAAATCCACTTCCAAAGGTGATCTCTAAAGTTCAACAGGACACAGATATTTTCCTCCCCTAACTTTTCAGCATTGTCATTCAGTACATAACGTGTAGGAAGATCTGAGATTATAATACTAGAAAACGTGCAGCTGCTTGTAGGAGAAAACACTGAGGAAATCCTGTAAGCAGTGTTGGGGGAAGAGCTGATGGGATTTGCATCCTGTACTGTATTTATATGTGAAGTAGTAGCATATTGCAAGTCGTAAATACTGTCCCATGGACATTTTGAATAATGCAGGAGTAGTGTAAGTAATTGGAAGTGCTTATATCCTGCCTTTAGACATCTCACTGCTGGTGAGTTAAAATTGGTTGTCAAGTGTGGACTGGGAGGACCTTGCAAGGTGCCCTATTCTGTCATGTGGTACATATTTAATGCTTGAAAGAACAAGGAAAGGGACACGTGCAGGGAGGGGGAAGAGAGAGGAGAGAGGAGAGAGGAGAGAGGAGAGAGGAGAGAGGAGAGAGGAGAGAGAGAGAGAGAGAGAGAGAGAGAGAGAGAGAGAGAGAGATGATAGTGCTGCCAGCTCCTAAAGGTTTGCAAGCCTTTGGAGAAGCTTGGAGGCGGGACCCACTCATCCTCCGCCTCCCCAGGCTGCAAGACTTTGCAAAAACATTGGGTGTCCAATTTGGCCAGCGTTTTTGGCGCGGAGGCCGAGGCTACCAGGGAAGCTGGGCTGGGGCGCTGCAGCGTCCCTGGCACCTCGGGGGCCTCCCTTTGTGTATGTCTCCGTGTTGATTGCCACCTTGGTCCAGCTGCTCGCTCGCCCTTTCCCCGCACATTCCGCACCTGCTGGCAATGGTGTAGGGCTGCCAGGCAGCCAGGGCCAGCGCGGCAGGGCGCTCGCTCTGAGCACTGGAGTCATTTACATTGCTAGCACGTGGGGCCCGCGCGCTGCTGCCTCGGACTTCTCCCGTGCTCTCCCGGGGAGGAAACGGGCGGCACTTTGCAGCCCAGGATGAAATCTTGGCATCTAATTGCAGTCGTGGGAGATGCCCTTCAGGTAAGGCGAGGGAAGGCTGTAAGCGCTGTCAGGGACGGAGAGATGAGGGAGAGGGAGAGTGGAGAGCAGGCGGCTGGCTGCTGCAGCGCGTCCTGAAGCCCACTGACTCACGGGAGGGGGTGGGAGCGGGACGGGGACGGGGGCGGGCGGCAGAGGGAGGAGTGTGCAAATTGACATTTTGGGCTGCCTGTGGCAAGAGGAGCCGCCGTCAGCCGCGTCCAACGTGCAGGCAGAGGGTGGCGGTGTGCGCGCCTCCTGGGCTGCTGATTAGAATAGGGACCTGGCGGCGGGTGCAATCCGGGAAAAGCGGAGCCGCGATGGAAGCTGGGGCTGCGTCCAGGGCGTGTGAATGAGCCACGGTAGGTAGAGCCACCAGGGCACTGTGCGGGCTGGGCTCCTGGGGACCATGCAAGCTGGGCCCCCAGGGATGCTGACCACTGGGGAGGGCGAGGGGCATTAGGAGTGATGGGGAGCCGTGTGTGAGAGAGGGGGAGGGGGGAAGGGGGGCGGTGAATTGATTTTCTTTACTGGCTAGAAGTTCCTGGGGAACTTCCTTGCCCATGCTCATGGACTCCCTTTAACTTTATTTCTAGAGATGAATAAGTGTTTATAAGAAAAGGCATGAAAGTCCCAGTAGGCGGGCAAGGGCTTTGCAAAGCTGTGCGGCCCTTTAAATGAGAGGTTGATGAAACCCCTGGCCAGATGGGCCGGGCATTTGGAAAGTTGGCAGCTCACGCCCGGTGGGCAGGTGTGTGCGTGTGGGAATGGGCACTGTTTGTGTAAACATGTCTACCGAGCTAGCTGCGCGCTGTGCTCTCCCCACTGCTTTCCTGGTTCCCCGGGAAGAGGCGTGAAACGGGCAATGTGGAAAATGCTTTGAATTGACAAATAAACTCTGGGCCATTTTATTAAATGAAACAAGAGTTTTCCTTTTTTGTGTGTGAGATCAAATGGGGTGGGGTGGTCTGGGATGCTTTGCCTTCCAAAGTGATGGAGTTTCCTGGCAAGCATTTTAAAAATATGCCAAGTGTCGAATACGACATTTATCAGCGTAGAAGGATCACCTTAAAGATTCAGTCTCAGCCTGTCCCTGTAGCCATTATTTTCAGATGACAGTGAAATTGGCGGTTTTACTTATTTTTGTTGACAACAGAGCTGTGCCCCCATCCCTCCCCCACCAACACACCAACACACACACACACACACACACACACACACACACACACACACACACATAATAGGGAAGCAAGGGGGATTCTGAATCCAAAAGTTTGGTTGACACAGTCATCTTATTAAATGGATCATTAAATTACTTGCTAAAAAGAACTACTTTCTGCCTATATTTAGATATCTTTTAATTTACTTGTTGTTTATAATCTTTAATTTTGGGCACACAGAAATGAATGCAGTTGATAATGGAAGCAGTCAAAAAATGGTTGTGTAATCCTTTTTACCTGGGGAGCTGGGTAGTAAATTGTTTGGTTTAAGGTCAATACGTATCTTCAGTAATCCAAGGGCAGGAGTATAAATGCATTTGTGGAATGGAGTAACAGGCCTTTATGGTTTGCTGTGATTAAGTTTGAAGAGGGTTGTTGTTTGGGTAACGAAACTAAAGTCAAGCAGTGACAGCTGCTCACCGCTGGCCTTTATAGGGAATGCGGGCAGCATTCATGATTCTAATGTAAGAAGCAGGGATTTTTCAACTCTTATCTGCCCACTCACACTCCCCACAATTGCCGAGGTTTCCTGCATATTAGAATGCTCACAGATTATGAAGAGAAAATTGCTTCACCAAAGAGTGGAGGAAGTGTTAACTATGGAGGAGGTTTCCTTGTCCCTTCCCTTACATCTCCTGTTTGTCTTTTCTATCCCCTTTCCCCCTCCCTGCCTTCCTCTCTCATTCATCTATATTTCCCTCCTTCTGTCTTTATTCTTGCACTGGGATCACAATGCTTTTCCAGTACCTTCTACCACATTTTTATTTTAGCAAATATTTTGCACTCTGAAGGATAATTGGAATGTAATTTTCTTCTTTCTCTTTGATACTCTCTGCTGGTGTAAAAGAGCTAATTAATAGCACTTATTGTTAAATAACTTTAACAATAACTTTTCATTTCTTTTTGACCAAGCAAGTAGATTGTTGGAAAATGCCTTCATTGCACAAAAAGAGCTGACTTTTTTTGTTATCATCAGTGATGGGCTTTTACAACAGTGCACTTGGCCCATTGTAACTTTATTGGGCTAAGCATATTTTTACACTCATCTATTATAGCCTGTGCTTCAAACTTCTATTTTCCCTATTACCTTCTGTAGTTTTAGACTCTGAATCCATTTTAATCTGAATTTACTTGAACTTGATATAAATAGTCATCAACCTTGACTTATAGGACAGATTATTTAAGTATCACAAAAATAGTTTATTCCTTTCCCCCCCAATTTTTCCCCTCCCTATTAATATGACACAAAAGTTGAAGTATATTTCAATTCAAGGGCTTTTAGCAACAATTGCTTCCTCTGAATTATGGTTGTGAGATTTTGAGAATATATGGTCATATTTTGAGACTATTACATGAGAATTAGAACACATGTTCCTAACCGTTTTCTGTTTAATTATAGAAAATTCTATTGGATGGATCAATCTCAAGCTAAACAACCATTGCAGTGTCCCAAAAAATAAAATTTTGGTCCTGTTTTCTGTCTACATTTATAATTTTTATATTAGGTTTTGGGCAGAGTTGCAATACCAAAGAAATGAAATGTTATCCTAAATAAGAACATTTATGAAATAATAATAAAACCTTACTAATGAAACTTTTATGTTTAATTTTAAGCTATTTTGAAAAGCTATGTGTATTAGTCTCAAAGTTATCACGGAGAAGGCTGGAGTAAGTTCTTTGAAAGTAATTCTAAAGGCATGAAAACAAAATGTCATAGAAGAAACTTGAATCCCCATCTTGTGTTGATTTTTCTGACAAATGTAAAAATAAATGGGGGGGAAAGCCATGGACCCTTACCGTTTTTTTTTGTACTGTAGGCTTTTTCTGATTTTGGTCTGGAAACTTCAGGGAGTGGTGATACATAAGATCTTTGTACATATTCACAGCTGCGCATCTTTGTCCTTCTGTCTCTTTGCCTTCACTTCCATGTAGAGGTGAGCATTTGCATGTCTTATGGGCAATAGTAAATGGTCAAATAAGGGCATAGAGAACTTTTAAATTATGCATTTTAATGTATTTGAATTAAATCACATATAACAAAATAGCCGTCCTGGGATCTGGTATTCATGCTGCCCCCCTCTGTCTGCACAACACTAAGGGAAATAAATAAATCTTTCAAAGTCAGCTTTTAGCTTTCAAGGCCAGACCTGGAAACCTCTAGATTTAATTATTCAGCAATGTCTCAAATTCAGGAGTGTTTTTTATTGATAGAGATACATTGTATATGAAAAGTGTGTGTGTGTGGGGGGGGCGTTATGTGTGTGCCCCCAAAGTGGAAAAAGCTTGTGTCAGCTGTAGCGACTCATTTTTTGAGTTAGCAAAACTAGGTTACGAATTCAAGCAATTAAAAATGACAAAAAGCCCAATTTCGCTGCTTAGATTAAGACACTCCCCGTTTTTGCTGCTCCATAAAAATTTCAAAGTGTTCTTTCTGGTTAGGTGTGTGCATAACTTATATGGTATTGGAAGGCCCCCTCTCACAGTGGCTTATGAAGTCTGAGGACTTTGATGTTGGGAAGGTAAATAGGATCAATTAGATGTTCCTAACACAGTTTTGTATTTGCAAGTTCTGGGGAAATTTTTTCAGTTGAGTTTAAAGGAAGAGCAAGAAGAGCAGGTGCTTGTTCCCTCACATTAAATTGGTGGCGAATAATCATTCAGCTAGTCCCAATATCAAGGGGGTCTTTTCAAGAAATTATATAGTTATAGCCGACACAGTATATCCATAGTCCCAGGATGGCATGATTTTTTTTCCTTAAGCAATGGTGGGCATATTTCTTACTTTTCCTCTACATCTATAGATGTGAAGTCTGGAATTCTGGGTTCCTGGTCATCTAATTAGCCAAAGATCACTGTGCTTTCAACTGAGCCATGTTACTTATAGCTGCTCTGAACTCCCTGCAGCGGCTGGTCAGTTGGTTAAATTTTCTAGACTGAGTGGATGTACCTTGATCACACAAAGAATGTGCACACAACAGGTGTAGACCTTCAGGAAGTCTGGTCCTCAGTGTTGTCTCCCTCACACTTTCAATTCCTTTGCAGAAAGCCAGCCACAGCCATGTTGAATCCAGGTGGCCAATCTGCCTGCTGTTAGCTTGGGAAACAGGACCCCGTAAGGCGCATATGTTAGGAAAACTGCTGCTGGCTTTTCCTTTCTCCTCATGGTAATTCTGCATCTGCATTTGCCATGGGACAGAGGATATATTTCTTTGTTGTTTAATTGAAATCTCTACTCATGAGGAAATCAGTTGCTTGCCTGCTAACAAGATGGACGTAGCAGGTATATATATATATATATATATATATATATATAATGGTTATTTGCATGTAGAGATAGAAGCCTTCCATGTTTATTATCATAGTGAGGATGATGAAGGTAAAGCTGTGATCACACCTGAACACTAACAGGAATCACAGGATGATGTCTGGGCCCTTGCTGCCTCTGTGTGTCCAGCATTGGACTGGGGACCTCCACCGTATCTTCTCTGGTCCTTACCTCAACTCTGCAAGGTAAGTATTGCTCTGCATAATTTAGAGCCATGGAAGCAATCTTCAAGACTTTTTATAGTTAGAATAAGTAATTGGACTATAGATTTTTCTGACTCCAGTAAACCGAGATACCACTGAAATGTACTCTAAATTTAGAAAGATATACAAATCTGGGATTCAACAGATGCCTTAAGCCAGTATTTGTCTACTAGGAACAATTATCTCGCTTCCCTCTTCTCTAGGGACAGCCTTTCACAATATATTGGAGACGTTTTTGGGTGTCACATTTGGGCAGGGTGTGTTACTGGCTTCTATTGGATGAAGAACAGAGATGTTGCTAAATATCCTAGAATGTACAGATAGCCTTCTACTCCAAAACAACAAAGAAGTACCCAGCCCATATGGTAGAAGTACTGAGGTGGAGAAATTCTGCCCTAAGTGATATTGGTGGCCCTATGACTAAGGCAGTGGTCAGCAAATTGCGGCTTGCAACCCACATGAGGCTCTTTGGCCCCTTGAGATTTTAGCAGAGAACAGCTTAGGAGTACCCTAATTTAAGTTAATAACAATGTACCTACCTGTATAGTTTAAGTTTTAAAAAATTTGGCTCTCAAAAGAAATTGCAATCATTGTACTGTTTAGATTTGGTTCTGTTGACGAATGAATTTGCCGACCACTGGACTAAGGTGTATATACATAGTCTGATTTTTCAAGAGAATGGATAAGCTACGTGGATTTAAATCATTCATTTTTAAAATCTCTGCGTGGATACTGTGAAGAGGCTCATGATGCAAAATCAGAAAAGCCCTATTTTCTTACTATTTGACTTTAAAATTTTACACCTACCTACTCTGGCATCTTGTCTTATAAATAGGACATGGGTTATGTGGTTTCAATGCCTATTTTTCTTTGATTTAGAGTTACTCAGTGTTACCTCTGGCAAGTTCTGGAAAACAAAATTTCTTTCTATGGTACGAATGTCAGTAGAAGAGAAAAGTCACATCCCAGAATGAGTCATGGGACAGTTATTCTAAGAACGTTTCTTGTTAGTATTCAAACACCATTATTTTCTCCTTGCCTTTAAAGGTTTGACACATAGGTTTATTTGCTTATGTATGTAATAAACACTTCAATAGTGTTTTATATTGTTGTAAATGCTTTAAAATACCAATTCAATTAATCCTTAAATCAAGCCTTGGGTTTGATATTGTTATTATCTACCATTTACAGAGGAAAGAACCCTGGTCCAGAGAAGTTGAGTAATTTGCTTAAGGCCACACAGCTTCCAAGTGACAGAGCTGGGATTTAACCTCCAGGGTGTGTGCTCCGACCACTTTGCCATGCTCTGTAATAATTTGACTTTTTAAATGCACAGAAATATAATCGTTTAGGCAACTTCTTCACTTGAGTTTGTGACAAAAGACACATGCTGGGGTGGTTGGTCAAGAATACCACTCTAGTCATTTTTGAATGAGAGTTAATGATAATACCCACAGCTTTATTTTTCACTATTTAACTATTTCTCAATGTGCACTGAACCAGGGTCAAAGGGCTTGTGAATTCTCTTTACATGATCACCTCCAACAATAAAAACCACCAAATGGAAACAATACTATTTAGCAGGGCATAATTACAGGATGAGTACTCTCTGTTTAATTCTCTCCTGAACTGTGGTACAGAACTAGAGAGAAATTATTCAGCTGGACCTCCTGAGAGTCATCCAGAAACTGAATTCTTTCTTTTCATGGCACTTTTAGAATTTTCTAGGAAGCCCAATGTGGTCCATACCAAGTGGGATGTGGTAGATGTGGATATATCAATGGCCGACTTGCTTTTGCTAATGCCACTGTATTCTTCGTCCCTCATTTACCATGAGCATGACCACGTCTATCTCACTCTCTGTTGAATTTTCAGTATGTAGTAACACTTACTCTTCAATTTTTGTGTAGAATTATTGCCAGTTTGACTTTATTCTGCATAAGAAGAAGAAAAGATCTTGCAAGTCTGCTATTAAACATGTATATGTGATTGTTCAAAACAAACAAACAAACAAAAACAACAACCACAAAAATACCAAGATAGGAGTAGAGCACCTCCATACATTTCAGTTGAATGAATGGATAAATGGGTGGACAAATTTATATTCAGAGTCTTCTTATTAAGACTATGAAGGGTTTGCAAAAGGAAACATCTTGTATCCTAAATACAAAATAGTGGAGGAAGAGGATGCTGGGGCAGTGGAAGCCACCAATGGGACAGATGCCAGTCCCAGGCCAACTGCTTCCACAGCCTTCTGACCCAACTGTGCATTATGTAAGAGTTGTTTGAGGTATGCATTGACCCTCAAACAATGTGAAGGTTCAGAACCACAGAGTGGACTGATCAGGCACAGATTCCTTTCCTACCAGAGGGGAAGGAAGGAGCACTGTTGCCCTAAGGAATAGCTGGTCTGGCCACCCAGCAATGTCAAAGGCATAAAGGGGGGCTCTGAGCCTCCCTCTCCCAACCTGGAACAGTCCAGCAACTGAGCTGGAAGTAGAAATCATTACAACTCTTCCTGTATATTTCAAGCCCAATGAACTCACATTTACACAAAGAAAGCAGAGTGAATCCCATTTCAGAACTGTCAAAGGACTGATGTTGGGTCCATTATCATGAAATTTCTTTTCTTAATACAGTTCATCAAATTGGCTTTTGTGGAATACCTATTCCATTTAAGTGTTGGTTCAGGAAATGGTTTAAAATTAATACAAAATATGTTGCTCAATGGGTGAATAAATGGGAATAAACTCTGACAGCTAAGACTATCCGATAAGTTTTGTAAGTGTTGTCTATTAGTCTATAGTGCTAAAATACACATATCTTGCTTACTTGGCTAAAAGAAAAAAAAAGAATAGGAAATTGGATTTAAAATGGTCATTTAAATTCCATATCCAGTGGGATTAGTTTCTAACATATTTCCACATTTAATGTGAATCTGCTTCTTAAAATAAAATACAAGCAGTGATAAAATGTGTGTGCCATTAAAAAGAGTGCATCCAACAAGGGAAAATGGACTTTTTCTGAGTCCATTTGCCTAGGGAGTTAAAAATGTAGAGGCTACATCAATGTTATAAGTGGGCCAGGCTTCAATTTCTGCTGCTGATAGAAAAAAGAAAACCGGTTTTGTTTAATGCACTATCTGAGTGCTAAATATATAGAATTATTCTTTCTTATCATCACAACTGATACTGTCTATTGAGTTAGCAAGGAGTCATACATTGTGCTAACATCTGGATACAAATTATTAAATTGAAGACTCCCAACAGCCTTAGATATAGATGTCCCTATTATGCCAGTTTTTCATGTAGGAAGACTGAGACTTAAGGTGACTTTTCTAGGGTTATCAATAGCTAGCCATTAGAGGTTGGTGACCAAATTTGAAACATTATGACTTCAATTTACCCTCTTGACTTGAAGCCATAATAATATTTGTTCTAACATAGATCAAGTTTTTTGTCCTAGGAAGTCCCTGTGGTCATCTTCTTTGATTGTTTGTTTTGTGTATTTTTTAAAATATTTTTAGAAAGAGGATGAAAGAGGGAGAGAGAGATAGAAACATCAATGATGAGAGATAATCATCAATGTGTTGCCTCCTGTAAATCCCTACTGGGCATCAAGCTCGAAACCTGGGCATGTGCCTGACTGGGAATCAAACTGTGACATCCTGGTTCATAAGTTGATGCTCAACCACTGAGCCACTCCAGCTGGGCTGTGGTCCTCTTATTAATAGAAACCTTCTTATACTCTTGGCATAATATATGGATGGTTGGATGGACAGATAGACTGACCATTGGATACAAAAGGAAAACTGACAAAGAGCATGTGTATAGTTTTCAGAAAAAAACAAATGTAAATACTAGAGAGTACATGAAAATATGGCCGTATCTACAAATATGTGTGTACACATGTGTATATATGTGTATATATATATATGTGTATATATATATATATATAAAGTCTCATCTGTATATATAAATATTTCATATATCACATTGGAAAACAATATATTTGATGAAACAGACATGTTTTACACCGTTGGAGAAAGTGTAGAATGGTGCATTCTTTTGTAGAAGACAGTTTGGAAATTTTAATTTTGAAAAAAGTGCATATCCTTTGACCCTGTGTTTGCTACTTTAGGATTTATGTTCTTGCTCAAGGTTTTACAGATACAAACTGTTAACTGCAGCCTAGTGTACAGTGGGAGGAAACATTAGGGCAAACTAAATGCTTAACAAATGAGGATTGGATGCCAACAAGCATTCAATGAAGGAGGTGGGTCTGCATCAACCTAAAATGATGCCGGAGAACCATGAAGAGTACAAATGTCAGGAAGGCATTTGGAACACTGTGTTATAAAACAAACATCCCCCTGCAAATGTTTTATATACACAGTAAAGTTTCAAAGATGACAAAGGCAGAGTTACCTTTGTGCTTAGTGAGGAGTGTGGGAGGGGAGCAAGAGCCAATGAAGTTTTGCTTTTAAGATTATGCAAGATGAATAAGCTGTAGACATCTGCTGTGCAATGTAGTCTCATAGCTAACAGCATGGTGGTTTGCACCTAAAAATTGTTAAACCCTAGCCATAGCCAGTTTGATTCATGGATAGAGCATTGACCTGTCGACTGAAGGGTCCCAGGTTCAATTCCTGTCAAGGGCATGTACCTGGGTTGCAGGCTTGATCCCTGGCCCTAGTGAGGGTGCTTTCAGAAGCAACCAATCAATGTATCTCTCTCACATCGATGTCTCTCTTTCCTTCTCTTCCACTATCTCTAAAAGTCAATGGGAAAATATCCTCACGTGAGGATTAAAAAAAAATTGTTAAGAGGGTGGATCTTAAATTGTGTTCTTATCACACACACACACACACACACACACACACAGGACACAAGAAAACTTTTTTGGAGGTGATGGCTGTGCTTATTACCTTCATCCTGGTGATGGCATCATGGGTGGATGCATATGTCCAAACTCATTAAATTGTACATATTAAACATGCACAGTTCTGTTGTGTATCAATTGCACCTCAGTGAAGCTGTTCATAAAATAGTATACCTATCTTCCTTTTTATTTTCAACACACATTCTACTTAGATAATAAAAAAAAATACTTTGTTAAAAAAAAGTGTTTCCATTTTCCATAGGACCCGTGATCAGCCCCTCACCCCAAGCTGACATAAATCAGCTTAAGATAGCAACAGAGATCTTGTGTGTTAGATACAGGCAACCCAAATTGCTTTGAAAATGTGCTTCAGAGGGCCTTAAAAAGAGGCAGAAAAAGATCCCTACAAGTTGTTTGATTTGCAGTGATGTTCTGGCTAAGGTCTGGGGGTCAGCGTGCACTCTGCAATGGTGTGGTTGGCGGTTGGCAATTTCTGAAAATGATAAAGCCACGTGTTAACTGTAATGGTTTGGCCACAGAGGAACCCGAAATTCCCTGGATGCTGCAGACACTTGTCATTCACTGGAGGCACTGCAAATCATGGTCCTTATCCTCCCAGCTGTGTGCCTGTCAGGGACTATGGGCTGCTAAAAGTTGTATACTATTATTTTTTATTCAACTCTGGGTCATTTCATCTTCCCTTGCAAGCCACATGAATGACTGTGTAGGAAAATTGTATTTTGGGCTGCATTTCCCACTGTGAAGGATGTTTACTATATATTTATGAAAACACTGCAATAACAAAACCCTTTATATAGCCTTTCAATTTGCTGTAAGAGCAGATAAAATATTTTTATCTCAAACTGAACTCTATACCTTGGGAGATTCAGAGGGTCCGGCTCAGCGTAATAAAACACTTCAGGGGAAGGCGGGCGCTGCTCAGATCGGCTCAGAAACCTGTGCCCTTCCCTGGGCAGATCTCAGCACCTAGAAATGTAGCAACCAAACATGCCACACCTAGAACTAATCAGCACAATTTAGGCATCATTATGTTGCAGCAATAATGTCTGTGCTGCTCAAATAGCTTCACGTGTCTAGAGATTCAGGGCGATTCTTCACAAGCAGGGAGCAGGTTGGCCATCACTCAATGGTTTGCAAACACTGATTCCTCCCCTTTATCTAGGCTTCATCCATGTTTATTATAGAAACTTTTGTTGAGGCGACTGTAGATCCACATGCAGTCATAATAAAAAATACAGAGATATCCCTTATACACTTTACTCCATTCCCCCCCGCCCCACTAGTAATATTTTGCAAAATCATGGTGTCACATGACATCCAGGGTATTGCCATTGCTACAACCCACTCATCTTATTCAGACTTCCCAGGTAGATTAGTACACATTTAGTCCTTGACAACTTCATTATGTGTGTAGGTTCATGAATTTAACACCACAGATAAGTAACTGAATACTTCCATCACAGGGACCCTCTTGCAGGAACATCTGCCTCCTCTCGGCATCTCCCACTCCCGCCCCTGAATTCTGTCAGCCTCCATTTCTAAAACTCTGTTCCTTCAGAAAATGTTGGATAAGTGGAATCAAGCAGTACTTCATTTTTGTGAATGGTTTCTTTGCCTGGAGTTTTACCTATGTTACTATACATACCAATCATTTTTTCCTTTCCTTATACTCAGTAATGTTCCCCAGCATGTGTTTTGTACCCCAGTTTGTTTAGCCATTCACCTGCTGCAGGACCTTGGGGCTGGTTTTGGCCTTCACAAACGAGGCAGCTGTGAACATTGTGTAAAGGTTTCTGCGTGAGCAGGCATTCCCTTCTCTGGGATAAATGCCCAGGAGTGGGCTTTGGCGATTTTTGACTCATGCACATTTTGTAAAACATTAATTTGTTGTGCCCATTGGAAGTCAATGCCAGTTACACACGGACTAATAAAAGGAAAAAATAGAACATCTTATCCCCAACTTAATGTTTATTTCTACATAAACATAGTGTTAAATATAGAGACCAGCCATTATTTATGTGGCTCCCAGCATATGCTAGGCTGTATTGCAGGCCTGTTGTGTCTGCTCACTTGTCCTCCCAACAATCTTCCAGTGCATGTACTACCATCCTCCCCACTATATGCGAGGAGTCAGACACAAAGTACACAGGGAACTTGGCAAGATGATACCATCAGTGGTGGTTGGGCAGTCTGGCTTGAGAAGCCCTCATTTTAACCATCTGATGACCTGACCCTCATTCACAGATCTGTCAGTCAGGCCTTATGGGTTGGTTGGGATGGCAGCACTCATTGGTTGAGTAAACATCTATCAATCTGGCTGTGGAGGGTAGTCATAAATGGGGTCAGATATATAGAGTCATCGGCTAGCTGCCTGCGTGTCTCTCAACTCACTGCTGTGTCTTTAAGCTTACTTTATGTGACCATGTCAGACAGATGGAGGCTTCTTCTGGCTTTTAGATCTCCAAGAAGTGGATTTCACAACCCTCCTTGGTTACGCACGGCAGTTATTCACAGCTCTCAGTCGCAGTCTGTTCTGCCTTTCGGCCTGGCCCAGATCTGTCTGTGGCATGCCGGGCCCCTTCTCATTCATCTCCCTGCAGTGAAGGTGAGGAATTGATGGTGACCACTTCCACTCAACAGCATGATTTAAAGGTCCCTGCCTCTCACAGAATCCCATGTGGCTGTGGTTCATTACTGCTGGAGCCACTCAGCCCTCCAAAGGCCCTTCCTTTTCCACAGGCTTATCCAGTATTTAATATTTTCATATGCTCCAGCATAAAGCCATCTGTTGCGGTGACAGGACAAAATGTTGATGACAAGAACAAGCGTATGTTTATGGAAAGATTCCATGAGAAGTTAACCAGAAGGATGCGTGTTATACAGTGGTGTCTGGTAGCGAATGACCAGGGGAATTCAGCAGGCCTGGCCTCCCAGCATATATGCTTCTGAATTGGCACTTATACACTACATGTGCTCTTTTCATTCTGTCCAGTAAATGTAGACCAGATCATCAGTGTATGTGGTGTTATCAGCTAGCTGCCTGTGTGTTCCTCAACTCATGGCTATGTCTTTAAGCTTATTTTATGTGACCATCTCAGACAGATGGAAGGAGACAGTAGCATTATCTAATTTCTGGAACTTTATTTCATCTGTTGTTCTTCCTGTGTTCCATGTGACATTCTGCCCTGCAATGGAGAGAGAAGCTGGGAGCTGCTCTGCATGCTAGGCATGCGTGTGAGTGGGGAGCTAGACTGTGTTTAACAGCGAGCACTGCTTCTCAGTGCCGATCACTTCATAGCCATGCTGGAGATTTGCTAACAGAGAAACAATCAGATGGGAATCAATATTGGCTGTCCAATTCAACATATCAGTTGAGGCACTGTTATCTCAAACTGGCACTGCACTGCCTTGCCCCTTGCTGAACTGAGCTCAAAAAATCACAGCAAATGCCTCTCAGCTAATGCCCTGGTGCTTTGGGGGAAAGTCATCACAGCTAAAACACTGAGTCGAGTACCTGGCAGACACTATAGAAGCACTGGACATGGGTGTCTTTAACCCCCCCCCCCCCCACATGCCTTATGTGGCAGGGACTCTCCTCGTCTTCATTATACAGACTGGGGGAAGGGGTCGGGGAAGGGCAGTTTCAGACTGCAATTTGCCCAGGATCCTATAGCTGATACTTAGTGGACCCTGGGTCTGAGCATGGGCAGTCTAAGTCTGTAAACAGTATACTGGACTATTATGTTTTACCATTGATGCTGGGAAAAGAGAAGCTTGCTTAGTGCTTCCAGACCTGACTTTCTCATGGTGACATGAGCTGGGGCAGGTGGGCTGGGACAGACTGCTGAAATGTGGCACTGAGCTTGGAGCCCTCTACAAACTTGCACTCAAAGCTCTCCAGTTCTCAGCAACATTTTTAGCTTGTAAATGAAGTTGTCAAAGATTTCTCCAAGCCCAGAAAGAGGCTTGCAAAAATGAGCTGGTGTGAAGACAATAGCAGCTCTCTGGAACAAGTCATGCGTGGGAACCCCTAGGGCCCCCCTCACCCTCTTTATAGCAATGTTTGATTTGTTTTCTACCAATGAGTGTGATAATCAACCCCCTGCTTTCAATGTTACTAATAAATGGCTTTGCGATATATGGAAGAACCTAGGTCTCAACTGTAGCCATGATAAAAGATGACAATTTCCCTCTAGCTACTCTGAAGTTGAAAACAGTCATGAAATAGTAGAATTTAGGGAGATTTATAAGCAGACATTTTCAGCAGGATCATTAAAAGATCAAGGTAGTAGAGGAAAAACAATCAAGATATACTCGGGAACAGAAAGACTCGCTAGCTCCTGAATATCATTCATTTATTTCTTCCAAGATCCTCAGAGGAATGCAAGGGTTGGTTCCGTAATCACGCCCTTTTCATCCCATAGGTTTTATCTGCAGTTGTTCATCTCAACAATTGCACCAGGATGATAGGTTATAGATTCATGAAGTCAGAGAACAGGTGAACAATATGTAATTAATGCCTAGCAGAATGCCTGCTCCATATTAGGACCTTAATAAGTATTTCCAAAGAATGGATGCTCATAATGGATTATGCCAAATATTTACTATGTACAAACCCTGGTAGACCAAAGTAATAATTGCATTTATAATATTAGGTAATATTTTCAGACTTATTGGGGAATGGCAGTGGTTTTTCCTTCTACTAGTTCCCCCTCTCCTAAAGCCCAGACATGCAGACAATTACTTTCTGAATTAGGGCCAGAGCAACATGCATAGCACAGGCAGTGGCACTGGTTATATCTAATCTCCCAACTAAACTATGGGCATTACCCTTTCCAGGGTATACGGCAGGCAGCAGGTTCTAGCGGCATTTTCCCCAGCACATCCCATTGGCAAAAAGAAACTTATATTTAATGCAACAGAGAAAATAAATTATTACCGTTCTCGGATTGTGTGACAGGTTAGTAATTAACTTGTGTCACCAGTTGGCCTCCCACAACTGTGTTCATTCAGCGCCATGGAGCACTTTTCAGGGAGAAGGGAGAGCTCAGCAAGGCGTTCTTTGTTTACTGTGGATGCCGGGTGCTGGCGGAATACATCTTTCCCTATTGACGAGGAAATAAGTTGGTTGTTAGGACGTGATTTCCCATTCTTCAAAATGATATGGTGATGCAGAGAACTTGAAAGCTACCCTGGAATTAGAAAAGCATAAGGAAATTGCCCTTTCTGCGCTAATCGAGCCATTGTGCCTGTTTTCTTTGGGGTACTTTCTACTGTATAGACACGGCAAAAAGCTATGTGTAAGGAAAAATAGGAACAATTTTAATTAAAAGGGAAAAAATGTGTTTCTTTTCCCTCCGTTGTAGGTTAAGTGTCTATCACACAGCCCAGGGACACTGGTATTAGATTTGTAATAAGTACAAGTAAAGCTTTTCATTTTGATTGGATTGGGTGTATTTTTCATCAGCATCTCCCGTGTGAGCCATGATTCTAAGACAGAGTCTTGTAATCTTCTGCAGTGGGAAAGATTCAGCTTAAAAATCAATAGGGCATGAGGTATTTCAAGTTCTCATTATTGTAATGTGTCAACATCACTTCAGTGACCCCCGAGTCCTATGTTGACTGGTTTTTCCCCTGATTTATTGTGCAATCTCACAGGGCAAGCTATAATTTCACTTGGAATCAGAAAGTCTCCATTTATGGTTTGTGTCCCAGTCTCCAGTCATTAGGGCATTTGCAGGGAATCGATCCCTCCTCTTGTTGCTAACAACTGAATGAAGTTGTCACCTGCTTAGATTACAAAGGAGGCTGGTAACATGATGCGGTAAGGGTGAGTGCACTGGACCAGCTGTGTTGTGAGAAGGACTTTCTCTGATGTTCATCTGCTGCCACTTGGAGGGGCTTTAGAATTCTCAGAGTGTCTATTATAGAAAACCCCCACTGCCCACCTGTCACGTTTCATTCCTTCTTTTGTGAAATGTTTGTGGGTGATGTAATTCCATTGGTTTAAACAAGGTTAGAGGGCCTTTCTTGAAGTTTGTGCCTTGGCAAATTTTCTAGAACCTGTTGAATCATGCCAACTCCTCTTTAAATACCTAATCATCATGCTGAGACTTAAAGACATAGTCATCCATCCTTTTCGTAACTGGAAACATACCTGAGAACTAATGGAACTTCTAGTGAGGAGATGACAATCTGCATGCCATTGGTCAACGTGTACACATTTTACTCTGCTGTGCACATGCCCACATATGCACGTATGATGATGTCAAGTCATCAATAGCAAGTCCAAAACGCTTATCTAATACCCAGTACTTAGCAATGGGCAAGAATGTCTGCGTAGGTCAGCCTCATCAGAAATGTAATTCAGTACCTACCACTGTGTTCTGGGCACTTATGAATGCAATAGACTTCCTTCCTCCAAGGAGTCTAATCATGGAAAAGAGCAAGGTGAGAAGCAGTGCCTGTGCAGCAGATGTGAGTGCGAAACAATTGGGCATGAGGAGCATAGAGAGGAGGCACTGAGTACAGGAATATAAGGGTCTTGGATGATGTCAAGACTGACATCAATATTTGATCACATCTTGACCACATGTGGAGATGTTATTCCCCTCCACGCTAAAGTTTATAAAACCAACTTTGCTATGTATACAACAGCTGTATTACCATGTTTTAAAGTTGCTTTAGTCTGGCAAAGTCAGGCTCTTTTCTTTTAGACCTTGGGAAGTGATTTCATTCACCCAGAAGTCTATTATATACTGTCCCTTTGGTGGAGCTGCCCCAACCATATCCCTGTCTTTTCTGCAGACCTTCCTGGTAGAGCCCCTTCCTGTCAGAGTTGGCCCAGCACCTGGGATAAAGCCTAGCAGCCTACCCGCCTCACAGTGGCCTTTGGTTTCAGCCTCTGATCTTTAGTCTTACCCTGAAACCTTGATTTACACACCCTTCTTAGGACTTGCCTTCTGTTCTGGATTTACTCATTCATTGTTTTACTAAATATTATACAGGGATCCTGGTAGGAGCTGAAGAGAGTGGTGAACAAGACAAGGTGGGGTTCTTACTCTCACAAGGATTACAGTCTGGCTGAGGGAAGGTAGGTCCTTGACTATGAGGACCTGATTGGGGGCTCTCTGTCTTCCGAGTTTTGTGGAAGTAAATTGGGATATTCCTTCCTTAACAGAATCTATACACATAAAAGCCTAAGAAACCAAATGACCAAATGACCGGTTGATTGGTAGCTATGATGCACACTGACCACCAGGGGGCAGAGGCTCAATGCAGGAGTTGCCCCCTGGTGATCAGTGTGCTCCCACAGTGGGAGGGTGGCTCAGCCAAGAGCTGGTCTCATGGCTGGTGAGCACAATAGCTACGGCATGAGCCTCTCCCTCCTCTGTGGCAGAATTACTGGAGGGCAACAATGGCAGGTCCAGTAGGACTGGGATGAGCAGGTGGTGCCCAGCCCTGGCTCAGGCTCCTCCTTGGCTGCCAGCTGCTTCCTGCACTACTGCATCTCTCTGGTGATGTTGGACTGCCAGTTTCGGATCTCTGCGTGCCAAGCCTGTGGGGATCATGTGGAAACCGACAGTCCGACATCTCTCAAGGGGTCCCAGATTTCAAGCGGGTGCAGGCCAGGCTGAGGTAGCCCACCAGTGCACGAATCCATGCACCAGGCCTCTTTTATTATATAATTGGAGCTTTAAAATAACTTCAGTTGCCCTTCAGGCATTGGCCTGAGGCAGTGGTAGGGTATAAAAAGATCAATGATCCAAAGGGACACATATCAGTTGTCATCAAAATTCCTGTCCCACCTGCCATGCCTCCTTCAAGCCTTATGATCTCAGCCCTGTGAATGTCAGAGAAGCCTCAGAAGAGGTTCCTGAAGCAGTCATATAATTAGAAGCTCAGGTCTTGGCTCCTCCATTGAGACCAAGTTATTTAGTCTGAATAAGTCTCAGTTATCTCATCTATAAAATGGGATGACAATAGAACCCATCTTAGAAGAGCATTCTAAGGATTACATGAGATTGTGCATCTAAGAACCTAGTATATAGAACATGCTTAATAAACATTAAATATTATGAGAGAAGATAAGAGGAAACAGATAGTGCATTAATAGTGGATGAATTATGCTGGCAAGCCTGTGTATGTGGCCATTACTATTTTATACTATCTCACCTCTTTGAATTTTTTGTCATTATTGCCTGGTCCACACATGGAGCTCACCTCCTTGAGGGTGACAAGTGCTCCTGATGGACCACCTGTATCAGCTTCCTCTCTAAGAATGGACTAGGGACTCTTTTTAGTATTTTATTCAGTTCTTGCTGGTTCTAGATTGTATCCAAGTATTATCTGGGGTCATGTCTATTTTATATTAATCTCATGTTACAACTTGTATTCAGTTATATTATGCAGCCAATTAAAGGAGGAGTTAGGTCTAAATGGGATTCTATGGGAAGATGTTAAGTATTGACGCAACTTAGGTGTTTTAGGTGTTGATAAGTGGAACAATAGAAAGATACAGAGCAGTATATGTAGTATGATCCTGTTTGTGTATGAAGACTTATACACAGGGATGCCTGGATAGACTCTGGAAAGGCAGATGAAGAACAGATAATAGCGATTATTTAGAAGACTAACAACTCATGGTGTGCCATTTTGTACTCATGGTATATTTCTGCCATGCATTTACTTTTCCAATAAAGGGATAATCCAAAATGAATATTAAGCACAGCCCCCAAATCTCTAGAGTTATTCATGAATAGTCTTTCTTCATATTTTTTTCAACTTCTCTAGACTAAATTTTATAAAAGGTATTACAGCATCCCAGGGGTTGGCAACATTTATACCCTTTTAACAGTTAGCATTTGCTGTGTAACAACTCCAACATCTTATTTCCGAAAACAAAATCATTTATTAGCTTATATTTTTCTGTGACAGCAGCATGAGACAGTAGCTCATCCGGGCTTACTCATGCCACTGGGGTTGAATTGCCTAGAATTCATGGCTATTGACTTTTTAAATAGTACTTTATTTTTGTTCTGTGTGGCCTTCTTAGCAAGCTAGCTCAGACTTAGTAGATAATTATGAGTTGCAGAGTTTCCAGTGCAGTGAGGTTAGTTCCTAACTCATAAGCACTTCCCAACATGTGCTTATATTATATTTGCTAATAATCTAGTTGGCCAAAGCAAGTCATATAGCTAATCCCAATGTCAGGGGTAGAGTGGTATAGGGCAGAGAAAGAAACAACAGGTTCAACTTGACAAAAGATATGTACAAACAGGGATGGGATAAGTTTGTAGCCATTATTTGCCACCCATTCACCTCACTTTAAGGCAAATTATAAATTGAGAGGAATTTGCTACCCTATGAGAAGGATTATCCTTAAGTTAGAGCTTTTTCTTCAATTACTCTCAACAGTAGACTCCAAGAATGTCATCTCGAAATAAGAGCATCCTTCCATTTGCATATGTCTAAATGTCCTCCTTCTCTTTCAGAGTTTACACAATAATGTGAAATGTCAGGCAAGCGGTAAGGTAGTCATATGCCTCTAGTGGCACAGATCATCTCCAAGATAAAGGCCCACGTATCTCCAGAGAGTTCTGCATATAGAGCCAGCACCAGTGGGGTTCTCACAAGTGTGTCTGATTTTGAGCATCCTCACAGCCTTCCTATTGGGAATCTCTTTGCTTTGGATCAAAGATGATGGTGCATCTAGCTTCCATTTCACATTGCCCTGTCCTTAAACAGCAGCTAGGTTTTTTTCAGAGATCATTTGAGAAGCTAATATGTTTGCTTTTCTCATTCTGCTGGCATGAATTGATGCTTCTATTGGTTTATGGATGCACAGATTATGGGAGTCTGATAAAATGAGAAGTGCTATGTGGTAACCTTTAAATGAATGAGAAACTAAATTATACTCAATTAAAAGTGCCAAGGACATATAGTAGCAGGCAGGTATAACTACCCCCTGAGATCTGCCTATCTACTTTTCAAATATACCTGGTTTTGACAGCTCAGATTGGTAGATAAAGGGGTAACTGTAAGAGCTCACAAGGTTGAATTCTCCCACCGCCATTTTGGTTTTCTGAAAAATCCATGTACATGCACTTAATCGTATACTTGCAAGCCTTATTCTACAAAAGCAGAATAAACTGTGTCCAATTGGCACTTCTATTTAAAAACAAAGTCCACTCAAATTGGTTTTCTCTTTGCCAGACGTGGGGATTCTGCCTATTTATGCAGTTTCTTGCTCAGTGGATGGATGTGGAGTATTCTTTTAAGCCAGCAATTTATTTTCATCTCATGGCACACATAAACTAATTATTGAAATTCTGTAGCACACCAGTATATATTGGTGTGCTACAGAATATGTGTATGTGTGTGTGTGTGTGTGTGTGTGTGTGTGTGTGTGTGTGTATGTCTGACAGAAAATTGGTAAAATTTTTATTTATTCCCATGGGACAGCTACTATTGTGTTGGCTGCTGTCATTTTTCTATTTGGTAATCTGAGGTAAAAGAGGTCAGTGCCCATAACTAAATAGTTGGGTACTGTATGTTTTAAAAATTCTTGTGGCACACAGTTGAAAATCATTGCTGTAAGCTGCTGATTGTCAATCACTTTTATATAGTTGTCACTTTCACTGTGTCATAGTCAGTAGCAGAAATGTAAAGCCTATAGACACTTATGCTTCACTCTGACATTCATGACTCAATTGAGCTGTTTATTAAAAGAATCTAAAAATACACAACTTACTGATTGGAAAAAATGGCTTTCTGAAGGTTCTTTTATTTGACAAGCATTTGGACACAAAATACACTCATTACATCCAGAAGAACTGTAAATTTTAAAAATTATAGGTAAAATCAGAATGGAAAAGCAGATTAGATAGCCCCAGTGCAGTTTCCAGAGACATGCTCACTCTGTGCCTGCTCAGGGCCTGCACAGATGGCAGAAAGTAAGGTGTATGGGCTTATGTGTAGGAAGATGAGCAAGAAGAAGAGGAATGATGCAAAATCAACATGGCATTGGTTCAGTCCTCGATAATTCTACCCATTTAAATCAACAGAACAGACCTTACTGAAACACTCAGAGGAAAAGTATATTACTTTATAGTACACTAGTGGCCCAGTGCACAAAATTTGTGCACGTGGCGGGTGGGCATGGGGGGTATCTCTCAGTCCGGCCTGCATCCTCTCCAATCTGAGATACCTATGGGATCGGACCTAAACTGGCACTTGGACAACCCCCTCCCAATCTGGTCCTAACTGTTCACCTGCCTGACTGCTTGATCACCCCTAATCTCTCTGCTTGCTAACCACTCTGCAACTGGTCCCCTCTGCAGGCCTGCTTGGCCCCAACTGCCCCCCACCATCAGCCTGATCACCCTCAACTGCCCACCCCTTCTGGCTTGATCACCCCCAAACTGCCTTCCCCACCCCTAATGGCCTCTGTCTTGGCCCCTCCACCATGGCGATCTGGGACCCCTGTGCGCACATACCCTTCACGATCTAGGACCCCCGGTGCCTGCATCGAAGCATGGCAGTAGCTGGTCTTCCCCCCAGCCTCCTGTGGCCACGCCCTTTGCGCATGCACCAGTGATCTGTGGCCCCCGCGCTCGTGCCCTTTGTGATCTTGGACCCCAGGCGCCCACAGCAAAGCATGGCGGTGGCGGGCCTTCCTGCTGTGCCTCCGCGTGGCCTGGGGAACTGTCACCTTGGGCTTGCTGGGACCACTAGCGCAGCGTCCGCTCCCCAGGCCCATGGCGCTCATTCCCCAGGCCATGCAGAGGTGGCAGGAGAGGCAAGATCGTGACTGTGTGGCCCTGCCCCCCGCTCCTGATTGGCTGGTGGCATAGCCAATCAGCAGCCAAGGTACGGTCACATTTGCATGTTTCTCTTTTATTAGATAGAATACTAGAAATTCAACAATAGTTTAGTGAAGGGGCAATGACAAAGAAGGAGCATTTCTTGGACATCATAACTCTAAAAGCTCACTTATTCATTCATTTAACATATGGCAAGGTCTTACTAAGTGTTGGGTCCTACTAAGTGTTGGTGCTGGTTCTAAATGATGACCCAAAACTGACAGGGAATTCATTACCTAGAAACATACATTTGAGTGGGATTGGGAGAGGAAGTTAGTTGAGGCAGGAGGGGTCAGATAATCACAAAAGATCACCTGTAATTATCTGAGCCAAGTGTACCCAAGAATAGGTACATGGCACTATGAAAGCAAGGGACAAGGGAACTGATTAAAATTGAGTAGTTCAAGATAGACTACTAAAAATCAATAGTTGAGCTGACAGTGGAAAGGGCAATGAAGAGCTAATTCAAGGATGACATGGGACAGTGATGGCACTGGTGTTGGTACCTCCAGACAACAGGATGGATGCAAATGCTTTGAGGTGGGAGATGAAAGGGAAAGCCATGTGAGAGAGGGCAGAGAATGGAGGAGGATCTGGAAGGAAGAGTCAGGTGTTCACATCTAAATAGCTGCAGGAAAGGCATTGAAGGTACAGGAAGCCAGAACAAAGCGGTACCACTATGGATATGAAATAGAGCAACTCAAGGAGAGGGTCCCATTGTTGGAAGTAATTGGAAAGAAGCCTGAGTGAATGGACCAAAATTTTAGCCTTATTAACAAAATGGGTTAGACCAAGTGGAAACTGTCTATAATTTTGTGACATTACAGGATATAATGCAGTTTAGCCTTGCCTCTTATGTTGGATTTGCCAGCCTAGAGATTAATAAATGACAATTAGGATTAGGATAACAATAATGAGAACAGCTCATCTTTATTGAAGGATTACAGTATGCCAGGCACTGAGCTTATTGTTTTGTAGGCCTCACCATTGCAGTCTTCTCTTCTTTCATCTGCCCCATTCAGTTGTCAGCATGTCATTCAGACCCTGCCTCTAAGGTACATCCTCCATATTTCCACTTCTCGGTCTACGCCACCACTGCTGCCCACCTTCACTGCTGCCACAGCCTCCTTCCTGCACTCCCAGGATCCCAGTTTGCTCCCCTTCAGCCCATTAGCCAAATAGTAGCCACACTTATATATAAAGTATAAATTCTTTACACACCCAGGTTTCACAGCAGGCAAGAGGTGGATGCAATTAAGGTGCTTTCAACAGATGAATAAACAAAACGTGGCATACACAACACAATGAATATTATTCAATCTTAGAAAAGATGGGAATCCCATTACATGCTAGACCATCGATGAACCTTGAGGACATGGTGCTAAGTGAAATAAGACAGTTATTTCACAGTCTTATTGAAAAGACAAATCCTATCTGAATCCATGTATATGAGTAATCAAGAATAATCAGATTCATACAAACAGAATATATAATGGTGCCTACCTGAGGCTGGGAAAGAGGGAAGTGTTCATTTAATAGGTATAGAACATTACTTTTCCAGGATGAAAAAGTTCTGGAGATCTGTTTCACAACAATGAAATTATATTTAACACTCAAAAATGATTAAGATGGCATGTTTTATTTATTTATTTTAAATATATTTTTATTGATTTTTTACAGAGAGGAAGGGAGAGGGATAGAAAGTCAGAAACATCGATGAGAGAGAAACATTGATCAGCTGCCACTTGCACACCCCCTACATGCCCTTGACTGGAATTGAACCTGAGACCTTTCAGTCCACAGGCCAATGCTCTCTCCACTGAGCCAAACCAGTTTCAGCAAGATGGCATTTTATATATATATATATATATATATATATATATATATACACACTCTAAGATCCTTGATCGGCTGCCTCCTACATGCCCCCTAATGGGGATTTAGCCCTTGACTTAAAATCAAACCCAAGACCCCTTCAGTTCTCAGACCTATGCTCTATCCACCGAGCCAAACCAGCTAGGGCTTCTTCCAATTTTAAATCTAATTTTATTGAAAGATCCTTTCTGTATAAAAAAACTATCCTGGCCAGGTAGCTCAGTTTTATATATATATATATATATATATATATATATATATATATATATATATCCTATGAATCAATTGAGTTAATTCCCTACTTAAAATTCCCTGACTGGTGTGGCTCACTAAGTTGGATGTGGTCCCAAGGACAAAAAGGTTTATGGTTCTTTTCCTGTGTCAGGGCACATGCCCAGGTTGTAGGCTTGATCCTAGGGAGTGGGATGTCATGCAGGAGGCACTCAATGATATGTTGCTCTCACAATGTTTCTCTCTCCCCCTCCATCAATTTCTTTCTTTCTAAAATTTCACACACACACACACACACACACAAAAATACATAAAAGAAAAAAATTTCTAATGGCATCCCATTGTGCTTAGGAGAAAAACAGACTACAGTCTATCAAGTCCCATAACATCTGGTCGCTGCCTACCTCTAATCCTCATGTTCCCAGCAGTTTGCTTCTTCTTTACTCTGCTCAAGCCTTTCTCTCTTATTCATCCTAAAGCATGTGAAGTCCATTATAAGTCCTTGGATTTGCACTTCCTTCGTATCACAACTCTACCCTGGCTTCATGGAATGAACTCTTAGTCTTAGCCTGTAAATTACATTTAAAGAAGACATTTATCATCCTATATAATAAAAAGCGAATATGCAAATTGGCCAAATGACAGAATGACTGGTCTCTATGATGTGCACTGACCACCAGGGGCAGACACTCAATGCAAAAGCTGCCCTCTGGTGGTCATTGTGCTTCCACAGCGGGAGTGCCATTCATCCAGAAGTCAGGCTCATGGCTGGCTAGCACACCGGTGGTGGCAGGAGCCTCTCCTGTCTCCACAGCAGCACTAAGGACCCTTTAAGGACCCCTCAGGGGATGTCAACTTCCAGCCTTAAACTACCTTAGGCCTCCTGGGAGCAGGCCTAAGTTGGCAGTCTAACATCCCCTGAGAGGTCCTGGACTGCAAGAGGGTGCAGGCCCTGCTGAGGGACACCCCCAGTGCATGAATGTTGTGCACTGGGCCTTTAGTATATATATAAAAGACTAAGTTGACTCATACATGCATGATACATATAAAACTCTCACCGTTACCTCCCACATGTGAGTTTTCATCTGTCATTGTCCATCATGAATTTGATTGACACTTCTATTATAACAGAAAGGGCAAATAGCAGAATTAAAACGTTTCTTCTAATTACTGTCCTTTCAATGTGCATGAATACATGCACTGGGCCACTAGTTTATAATAATAATTGGTAATAAGAAAGATGCTAATTATTGTTGTTATTGATATTATTAATTTCATATGGCTCAGGTCTCAGACCCAGTTCTTCATTACTAAATGAATGCAGAGTTTCTATTTTAAAAGTTGTATTTTAAGGATATACTCAAGATCACTCTTCCAAATGGCAGAATTCTCTTGTTTGAGATCTTAGAGTCAACCAGAGCTGACCTTGAGGAAGGACTGCATTTGTTTCAAGGAAATGTTCTCCAGTACTTCTCCCCGATCCTTACCTGTAGATATGTTTCTTTGTTTTTTATTGATTTTTGAGAGAGAGAAACATCAATCAGTTACCTCCCATACAAGCCCTGACGGAACATGGAAGCTGAAGTCTGAGTATGTGCCCTGACCGGGAATTTAACCCATAACCTTTTGGTGCATGGGACGACACTCCAAGCAACTGAGCTACCTGGCCAGGATAGTTTTTTCAAGATCTTTATACAGAAAGGATCTTTCAATAAAATTAGATTTAAAATTGGAAGAAGCCCTAGCTGGTTTGGCTCGGTGGATAGAGCATAGGTCTGAGAACTGAAGGGGTCTTGGGTTTGATTTTAAGTCAAGGGCACATGTCTTGGTTGGGATGCAGGCTAAATCCCCATTAGGGGGCATGTAGGAGGATCAATGATTCTCTCTCATTATTGATGTTTCTATCTCTCTCATCCTCTCCCTTCCTCTCTGAAATCAGTAAAAATATATTTTTTAAAAAAATTGGGAAGAAGCCAGATTTTGAGGAACTATCAAATAACCAGCCTCACACAATTGGCCGCATATGATTCAGGTCCTGCTTGTTCCCATGCTTCAGGCAGCAGCATGTATATAGCTTTCCTGTGATGCCCAGGGTTACTGAAAGCTGACTTTGCCTTCCTATTCTTGAGCTCCTTGGAAAAGGAGTGGAAATAGATGCATTCTGTCTTTCTCACCAGAAACATTAATTTTTATTGACCCCTTTGTCTCATTTGGCTGGTGCTGAACAACTGTAGCAGAACCTTTTCTGTTTTCTGCAAGCGTCTTTGAAAGCCGGCTTTTCAGTGACCTCACACTGAAGTGTTTTTGAGATCTGTGCTGCCTTTGTTCATGGAAGGTCACATGTGGTGCCATGGAGGCCAGCTCCCAGGATCTCATACAGGTCTGCTCTGGTTCCTAACAACACGCAGAGCCCCTGACCTGGCTAAGCCCCTTCCCGAGAAACCCGCCTTTGGTCTCAGAGGGGACCAGGGGAGGGACAGCCTGTACAAAGGACATCACATTGTTAAGCATTCACCTGTTCACTGACGCCCTAAGAAATCAGAGTCGTTTGGATTCCTGTGATGGAGAAGTCAGTGGGACGAAAGCTTGTGTATCCCTCTGGAGACTCAGCACCAAATGAATTTCAATGGTTGCAACCCTTCTCCCAAACACAGTTGGCTACTCTGTTGGGCAATAAAGTTTAAAGGTTGGAGGAACTCCAAATCTGGGCATAGAGAAATCTTGCTTCATTGTCCCAGCCTATTAACCAAAAGAGACAATTCACTGCCAGCACCTGGCAGGGTGCTGAAAGCTTCTGTCATTTGTTAAGTAGCACAGCACCTTTAAAAAGCTTAGTGTGAGGAGGGAGGTAAGAGAGAAAGAAACAAAATCAAGACACATTCTCTTTATGCTCACTGGTGGTTGACTGGTAACAATTTCAGGCATGAAGTCATTGAGTGACCTGAGCCCTGGCTGCTTTGCACTTCCACTGTAACATCAAGTGATTTGATGAGCTGCAAAAGGATAAAGACCTAGGGGTACAGAACACCATTTAGGTTCAAGGCAGCTGGGATCATGGAGGGAGAGTGCATCAGAATGGCCTTTCTGTCCAAGAGCAGGAAGTGAAGACTCCCAGCCCTCTGCTGGTGTAATAGCGGGTAGACAGAAAGGACCTGGAAGAGAGATGGAGAGAATGATGAAGGGAGGAGAGGAGAGTGTGATTTTTGGAGTCGTTGGTGCCAGGCCATAGAGGGGTTCACAAGAAGGAGAGAGTCATGAGCCCATGTATACCGGCCTCCACTTTGGCTTGGCACATGCAGGTTTTATAAAGTTGCCCTGCGCCTTTCAACGTGTCTCCCCTGTGTTTGCATTAAGTCCCTCTTGGTAGACACTGAATCCTATGCCAAAAGAAGACCTGGACATTTTCCCACTGTCTTTCTGGGTGCTGAACTGACATGGGGGATTTTAAAACATGCAACCTTGGAGTCAAAATTACTTTTCATGCCTTCAGAGGCAAGGAACCCATCGGAAACTACTAACTGACATTGCTAAGAATAACTATTGTCAAATTGAGTCCACGGTGAATAGTCTTTCTGGATAATTGCCCTGTTGGAATGAGCACCAAACGAGAGGATTTTAATATTTACTTACTCCCTGGTGAAGCAAGAAACCTTTTGCTTTATTGAAGGTGATGGTGCTGGGGAATTGCAGGTGCCATGCATTAGTGATGTGCACTACAGGGTATTGTGACAGTTATGGGGTTTTGTTTGAGAGTCTGTTGTCCAGGGAGAGGATTCAGCTTCCACTGGCAGCCTTCTCTTCATAAAAGTGTTTGAACTTAACATTAGAGGTTTCTTCTATTGAAAATGTTATGATTCCACAGGAAGCAAGAGTCTGCTGAACTCTTCACAGAAGAACCTATGTCATGAAATCCATGGGAGTATGTCACTGCTTCCCAATGGCCCAGTCTTCTCCAAACATGTTTCATGACTAGGCTCAGGGAACAAGCATGCACTTCTATGCATGCCTTCATAAAAAAACATGATTAAAAAAGGATATCTCACAGGTGCTTAATGTGTCATTGGGGAAGGGAGAGAATATACTGCATTCAGACCTGGGCGTTTTTCTTTACAGGTAGGATATTCATTTGAAAGGTAGGCATGGAACATGTTCAGAGTCCAGTCAAGGCCAACAGTAGGAGACCTCTGGGCCAAGGTGGCTGTTTTGTAGGTTAGATGAGAGGCTCTGTATAGCTTTCTGCCCTTGATAAATATCCATGACTAATGCTGGGAGATGGATGCCACCCATTTCCAGAGCCATCCTAAAAGGTGGGATGTTTGTGGGATCTGTCCTCTTTCCTAGTGTCCCGAGAGTTCTCTCCTCCTGTCCAGTGGCCCTGGGCCACAACAACCGTCATTGTCTGTACTTTGCCCATCTAGACCTTAGTATGAGAGACTCTGGCGAAAGAAGATGTGAACTCCAAATTGGCCTTGCTGCTTGCCTGTACTTCCACCTTTGATGTTTAGATGTCAGCTTTTGAATTGATCTTGGTATGGAGGGGAGGATCAGAGGGATTTTGTGAGGAGCCCCTTCCTCTCATCCATGTCCCCTTCCCACTCTGAGAATTCACCTATCTGTACAGCAAAGTCCTGAGGAATCTAAGCCAGCCAGCTCTAGCCATGCTTCAAATTCTAGCTCCTTACCTGTGGAATCTTGGGCACAATGCCAGCCTCTCCAAGCCTCAGGTACCTCATCTGTAAACTAATGAAAACAATAGGTTTTAATTTGCGGGACGGGAAGTTTAGGTAAGACTGAAAAAGTTGGTGAATGTAGGACACTTAGTACCTCAGCATGCGGCAGCCAGTATTGGGACAGGTTGCTGACACTGGCTCTCTCAGCTTCACCCACTTTGGGTCTCAGTTTCCTGATCAGATGGCAAGCCTGCTGGCCTCACCATCAGCACACCACAATTTTAGGGGAAGTGACTGTATATTTGTCTCAGCACTCTGGGTAAAAGTTCCTAGACCAGGACAGAGGGGAACCCATCGTTGAGGGCCAAAGGATGAAATGGTTTTGTTGGCTTAGCCTAGGTCACATGATCCAACTCCCGCACTACTGGGGAGTCAGGTTCAAAGAGATCCCAGGATGGACAACAGAGGCTGTTGAGAAAAATGCAAATAGGGCAGAAAGAGGTTGGGGAGGCCTAGTAATCACACCTGGTGTGCTCTGCAAATTTCCATACACATTCATTCATCTTGGACAGACAGATCTGACTGCAGAACCGGAGAGTTTTCTTCTTAGAAGGAATTAGCCACTCAAGGCACAGAACATGTCACTTGTTAAGCCTGTAGTCACTGAGCTTCTATATGCACCCCACTGGAATTAGGTGAGCCCAGAAATAATCAGCCCTCAGTGTAATGTGCCAGCTTGTGCTCTTACCAATTCTGAGCCACTTAGCGAAAGCCACACCCTCCATCCCCTGAGGATGCTGTTTGCCTGAAAGGTGTTTAGGGTGCCATTCATGATGCATAACCTGGCTCTCTCTCTACCTCTCCTTGCTACACTCCCCTGTAGTGACCTCCTGAGACTCCCTGGGTTCAGTGCAGAGGTTTAGTAGCTTCCCATCTTTCAGAGGCTGGTAGGGCAATCAGTCACCTTTCCTCTACAAGCTTGTATTCATTCCACACTCCTTCAAGCAGCAGGTTTAGTTTCCTACTGAGATCATATTTAGCTCAACTAAATAGTTTTCCATTTAAAAGCATCCATCTAGTTCACAGTCTTTTCTTTTCTGTCCCAGTGATATTTACAAATGTGCTTTAGCAGCGGGAAGTGTAGACATATGGGTATGGATGTATTCTCAACATACCCTTCACTGTGCCTCCCTATCCCTTTGTCTGTATCTAGTCATTTCTAATATGACACTATAGGCTGGCTCTCTCCTCCTCTATAGTCCTGTAACTCCCAACAATATCAACAATAATAACTATTGTTATGATTATAATAAAGACTAGGAGGAGGAGGAGGAAGGGGAGGAGGATAAGTAGAAAAGAAAAACAAAGAATTGGTAGTATTAGTACCAGCAGAACAAGTCTGGCCCAGGCATCAATAATTTGGGAGGGAAGGAAGGAAGGAAGGAAGGAAGGAAGGAAGGAAGGAAGGGAGGGGAGAGGGAAAAAATTAGGCGTTGGGAGGCAGGAAAGGAGAGAAGGGAAGAGCAAAGAAGGGAAGAAAGTAAGAAGTGAGCATATATTAATGGTTTGCTATGTGACAAGCACCATAGCCCAAACTTTATATTCTTTTTCTTTTGTTCTCCTCACTAGGACTGTATGAGATGAGTCATTTGTTTATCCTCATTTCATAGGTAAGGATGCAGAGGCATGGATGAATTAATTTACTTGACTCTCTCCCCTGACTGATCTTAGTGCTCTCAGCTGTCTTACTCGGCACAGTACAGATGTCACTCCTCAAACCACCTTCAGAAATTCCCAGATGAGGACAATATCAAATCAAAATGCATGAGACTGAGGTTTAGAATCCTCCTATCTTGGTCCTGGGTTTTCTTTCCTTTGAGTCTAAGACTGAGACTAAGATGATTGTCAACCTCCTTCTGTTTATACCCAAGTCACCCCTTGAGACCAGCCATTTAAGGACTTCTGCTAAGAAAGGATAATAATCTTCCAAGAGAGCTTTTTCAGTGATAATAATCTGTCCATTTTTCTCCAGGCCAACATCATTAGAATAATTATTTATTTCATTTTTCTGACTTCTCTAATTCCATTTCCATGAGTACACTTACTCTCCTGCTTTTTCTTCACCCTTCTCCATGCCCTCACCCTACTGAGCTAGTGTTAGTCTTAAACATACTTGCATACATCTACTATTTAATGTTTTCTTCAACTGAAGTACCTCCTCCATTCACCTGAGGGCCCCAATCAACTTAATTTACCTGGGCAAAGTCTACTCTGTCCTTTCATACCTAGCTCAAATGTCAGCTTTGCAAAATGTCCCTGGATTTTCCCAGATAATCAGTATTCTTTTCATAACTTTATAGAAATACCTCTAGAGAAATTTCTGAGTCCTATATTTAAACATCCTGGTTTCAAACTTCAGGCTTGCCTGGTATTGAATGTGTGACTTCAGATAAACTACAATAACCTCAATTTCCTTTTTGTAAAAATATATATTTTATTGATTTTTTTTTACAGAGAGGAAGAGAGAAGGATAGAGAATTAGAAACATCTATGAGAGAGAAATATCAATCAGCTGCCTCCTGCATACCTCCTACAGGGATATGCCTGCAACCAAGGTATATGTCCTGGACCAGAATGGAACCTGGGACCTTTCAGTCTGCAGGCCGATGCTCTATCCACTGAGCCAAAACAATAAGGGCTAACATCAATTTCTTTATTTGTGAAACAGACATTAGCCTCAGACCCATCTCAGGTAGTTGTGAGAATAATCATGGTGATCCTAACACCTCATGGTGCTCAACAAAAGGCAGCTATACTATTTTACATGTATATGTATATGTATATGTATATATTTATACATACATTTATGCTAAAAACATCTATAGTTTTAGAGTAAGAGCTCCTTGGGTATGAAGCTTTTTCATTTTTATAACCCTAGCATTTTGCACAGTGACTAGTTCATAAATAAAACCCAACACATTCATGGAATTGAAAAAGACATTTTTTTTTTCACTGAAAAAGACACTGGAAGACAATCTGTTTATTGTAAGGATTTTGATAACACACCACCAATTATTTGCGAGTAAAATAAACAATCTTATTTTGTTTTTAGTTATATCCCCTGGATTTAGATCATTTAGATAAAAAATGCGTGTGTGAACCAATAATTCTTTCAATATGTAGTTGAGAAGTTTATAGCAGCTGAGAACCGCCCAGCCATGGAGGACAGGCAAACAATGGATTAGGATGGAGCTGTTATGCTTGGGAAAGAGGCCCAATGTCTGCACGTTGAGATCTTAGAGGGAAAAACTACCCTCTTTGCCCCATGAAACACAGGGTGAGGTCAGAGGCAGAGTACCAGGCAGGCTCTGCATCTGTGAGCATAATCTGCTGCTGTCACAGGTAAGAACATTATAAATGTCCCAGTTAGTCTCTTTAGGCAAATAGAGAAATGGGAACGTAGCAGGAGTATTTCCAAACCTCTGTAAAGGGACTAGGGACCCCTGTGGACCAGTTGTTACAAAGAAGAGTCCCCACAAAAACTGGTTCCTAATTGAAGTCCTTGACTAGGCTCTGACAAGCCACTCTGTGGAAGGGCGCGATGATGTATGGCTTTCCCCAGCTCCGTGGTGTGCGTCTTGACATCGCCCACAATTCTGCATATTCAGTTTTCTCTGATCCAGAAATAACTGTTCTCCCTTCACCTCTAGTATTCAAGGTTGCATCCTGCTTCCAATACATCTGTGTTTAGGGCAAAACTGGAGGGTCGTCAATTAATCTTCCATGTGACAGTTAATTACTCCCCACAGCCTCATTTTCTCCTTCCCAGCTGGACTGAGACGCGGCGAGTTCTCGTGTCCGATGCCAGCATCTCCCATCACCAAACTGCCTGAATTGTGCCAGTATTATGCTTCTGCCTCCACTGCCAAAGGTGGAGGGGATTTGAGGATTTATATCCAAGGAGACTTAGATGTGCTTTGTACTACAGAGAGTGCTTTGCATGGGCATTAACACCTGTGACCCTTAACACTCCCCAGACAGGGCTGTGTTGCTGCAACAAAAGGGCCACTTTCTTTTTCCCTATTCTTGATTACAAAGCCTGCCTTTGCCCATATAACGGACTCCATTTTAAAATTACCCTCCCCGCCGAAACCGGTTTGGCTCAGTGGATAGAGTGTCGGCTTGCAGACTAAAAGGTCCCAGGTTCGATTCAGGTCAAGGGCATGTACCTTGGTTGTGGGCACATTCCCAGTAGGAGGTGTGCAGGAGGCAGCTGATCGATGTTTCTCTCTCATCAATGTTTCTAACTTTCTATCCCTCTCCCTCTCTGTAAAAAATCAATAAAATATATTAAAAAATAATAATAAAAATAAAATAAAATTACCCTCCCCGTCTTCTTGAACATCCCTTTTTGCACTGGATTTTTTTTTCAAATTGTAGCATGTTGGCTTTTCTTCATTAGTTCCTGCTTTACTTTCCAATTCTTAAAAAAAGTACACAACTGTGAATTATATGAGACACACATTTGCTATATGACTTGGGGATCTACTATTGACTATGCTGTTGATGATGATGGTGATGTGGACCACTTTGCATTGAGGAGAAATAGGATCCTCTGGGTTGAAATGACGTTCTTGATGCCTCATTGATTTAGAAGTTCATAGTTGTGTTTGCTGAACCAGCTCAAGTTGTAGATTTTTTTTAGAGTCTCTCTTCATCCTTCACACCCCTGAGTGTTGCTGTTTATGCAGTGGTTGAAAATATGAATTTGTCCATTAGGATGTCTGAGTAAATGGGATTGATGGCCTGCCATCTGATTGGTACTTGAAAAGTATCTTGATTAAAGTGACACTTGTCTGGTCCTGATGCCATGCACAGTATAAGAAAGAAATGGTAGTTAAGGTCTCTGTTTCACTTAGGAAGACAAAAAAATCCACTGTGGGAGGATATGTCGGGGGAAAGGGAAGCTCACAGTCTCACTGTTAATCTCATGCTCCCAGCAGGCATTAACACGGGAGTTACTGGGCAGGAAAAAGAACTAGTTCATGGAGCGGGTAATTAGCACATTGTTTAAATGAATTTTGTATTTTATAGGTGGGGACACAGAGGCTCCATGATTTCATGCATTTGTCCCAGGGTGGCAGAGATCTGATCCAAGTTCAATACCATGCTCTATCCACTACCTTGCTGCTTCTCAAAAATGTTAAAGCATTAGGGAGATGGAATTCTGCCCACTCCCATTGCCTCCCCTCTCCATATTCTCGATGTTGCCCCGATCTTTTTTAGTTATTGATAATCCTCACCCAAGGACATGTTTTCTCCATTGATTTTCAGAGAGAGTAGAGAGAGAAGAAGGGAGAGAGGGAGGGAGGGAGGGAGGGAGGGAGGGAGGGAGGGAGGGAAGGGAGGGAGAGATCAGCTGGTTCCCTCCCACATGACTCCTGATGGGTTTCAGAATTGAGCCTGCAATCCAGATACATGCCCTTGATCGGAATCAAACCTGTGACCCTTCAGTCCAAGGGCTTATACCCTAACCACTGAACAAAACCAGCCAGCGCATTGACCCAGTCTTACCTCAAGGGTTTCCCAGAGCCTCTGCTTTTTAGAGACTGTATGTCATGCATGTATGTACATAGTTGTCTGTGTGTGCATGTAATTTATACCTACACAATTGGCAGAAGTAACAAGAGTGCCCAATCCTTCCCTGAAGCCAGCAGAAGCAGGGGTGACTTTTGGCTGGAGTTCAACGTTATACATCTTTTGTCTCCTCACTTACCACCCAGAAGGGCAGGGAAATGCTGGGAAACTCTTTTCCATGGGCTCCTGAGAACTGGGAGAAGATGGATGCTGTATCTGAACTGCCTGCTCCCTTCTAGGGAGAAGCCGCCGAACACCATGTGCAGGGGTAAAGTGGAAGCTTGATTTGTCAAACCTGTAGACATTGCTGCCATCAATATGGGGGTGGGGGAGCTGCTGGGTAATTTATTTCTAGGGTGGATTGACGATGCCTGCCCTGCCTGCCAACCTGGGTTCAATCAAGATCAAATGGCAACATGAGGTGGCTCTTAGTGCCCTGGAAAGGGTCAATGAGATTAGACCTTGGTATTACTATTGCATCTCATTATCATAATAGTTATAACTGACTTTCTTTGTGAGGAAATTCTGTACATTGGGGTCCATGTAGCCCAGCCTTCCCTACAATGTGCCAGGCTCTATATTTATTGATTTCAGAGAGGAAGGGTGAGGGAGAGGAAGAGAGAGAAACATCAATGATGAGAGAGAATCATTGATCGGCTGACTCCTGCACTCCCCCTACTGGGGATTGAACTGCAACCTGGGTATGTGCTCTGACTGGGAATCAAAGGTGACCTCCTCGTTCATAGGTTGATGCTCAACCATTGAGCCACACTGGCCAGCCCAAATTTCCTTTTCTGATGAGGGTTATGCAGAAGCTACCACCCATTCTGTGACTGACTGCATTAGCCACTCAGTATAAATCCTCACTGACTCTCTACAGGGGCTTGTGATTAGCATTTTGAAAAGTCTTAGGCATAGATGGATTAAAGGATTTGCCCACATTTAGACAGCTACCGTGTGCTCGAGCTGTGGATTTGAACCTAACTTTTAATGCCCCTCTGCTAGGATGGAGGACCAGCCTTGGGTTCGTAGAATGATAGTAAACTCCTGGCTTTGCTTCTCTAATGTAAGAGGAACAAAAGTAAATGCTGAAAACCCACTGGGTGTGTCTGCTGTTCACTCACTAAGGTTTCTGTGATCGATGGCCAGCATGTCCCATGGTCGACTTCATTTGTAGACTCAATGGCTGCCCGTTGCAACTAGAGTGTGTCAACAACTTTCCTAAATTAAAAGCTTCTCAAGTTGTGGGGAGCATGATCCTTAAAGTGACAATGCATAAATATTCTAAAGTTACTTTCATCCAAGAGTTTTAATAGTATTGTATTGCATGTTGTTAAACTGCAAATTTAGGAAGAAAACTTGTTTTTTAACTACTGAATTCTTATGAGGAACTCACATTTGTCCCTAGAGGTTTGGAAGGAGACAATGTGTTAAGAAACACTTTGTAGGATGTGAAGTTATAATTTAAGAGGATCTGCTTGATCTGCTTCATTCTGTTAGGGCTTTATTTACCACATAGTCTAGGCACACGTGGTGAAGGTTCTAAAATGAAATTACTCTGCTGTGGGTCAGTGGGTTATTTGGTTATAAGCAAGAAAAGCTGGCTCTGAGTAACCTAAGTGAAAAGGATGTTTGGACCACAGTGGCCTGAGGGGAAGGACCAGGGAAGTTCCTGGGACCTCGAGGGCCCAGATGGATTCTATCCTGACATCATGGGAGGAAAGAAGGAACCCCATCAATTGTCAGCCTCTGTGTAGCTAGTTTGGTCTAGTGTCTACCTTTTGATTTTAGAAAACCAAGGCATCTGATTAAGAGTCCCCCCCTCCTTCAAACAAAACAAAACAAAACAAAAAACAAAAAAACAACAACAGGGGGTTGAAGGGAATTCCCTGAAAGGAAGTTAGGATGCTATTATCAATAGAAAGTAGGCATATATTGCTCAGAAAAAAAATAACAGTGTAGGGGAGAAAGTAATCCCAAAATCACTAGAGAGGTATAAATTGTTATACATTTTCAGAAGGATAATTTGTCAATTTGTATCAAAACCATAATATAATGTTTACATCTTTTAATCTAGTGCTTTCACTTCCAGGAATACAAAGGCAACAATCAGGCAGGTGGCAGATATAAGTCTATGAGATGTTCAATATGATGTTTTTCTGTAATAGTAAATACATGTGGACAAAAATAATAACAATGAATTGTTGATTAAATTATTGCAGATAGCAATGTAACAGGGAAACTTAGACTGTTTTAGTGTCACTCATAGCTCAAGAACTAGGTGTATTTTTAAAGAATGGATTTGTTCATTCTAAAGCCCAAGACATCTTTCAGATATTCCACTATTAATTGCCTTCCTTTGCTCATTTAATTTTGATTAACCTTTTTCTTGTTTCCTTCTCTCTCTCTTCTCCCCTTTCTCCCTCCCTTCCTTTCTTCCTCTTTTCTTCCATCGTTTCTTCCTCCCTCCCTTTTTTACCCCAAACACTAGCAATCACGCATGGTAAGGCCATTTTGTGTCCCAAAGAGAGACTTGTGGGCTAACCTAGGCACTTTCTGCTTGATTGTAGCCTTGTTTGGGTCCCCAATCACCTTGATTTCTAAGATTTGACTTTTTATATACTGCCTTAAAATTCAATCATCGGTATCTCCTAATAAATTAGGTTCCTTAAAATGAAACAGTGAGCGGTCCTCTCATTGTCTGAAAATGGGGGCTGCAGGGTCGGAACTAGGAAATGCAATCTTTATCACTACCCCATTTTCATTCTGCATCTGTGTCTTAAATGAGAGCTGCTGGAAGGAGAGTGAATGGTCCTCTCACAGGACCCTTGGATATCCAAGCTCAGAAATGGAAAGTTCAGCTCTCATGCTCTCAGCAAGGTTAGCCACCAGCTTCTACAAAACCAAGGGCTTGTTTCCTAACGAAAGTGAACGGAAAGGAGATTCGGCAGAGTAAAAATGTCCTTACATATAGAAAAACTGGCATCTTTTTAAAAATCAATTTTCAAAGATTATGCAGCCGTTTTAATGGAGCTCTGGGTACCTGAAGCATGTGCATCTGAAAACCAAGGATGCCGGTTTTATGTGTCTCTCAGGCGATGCCCCTCTGCCTTGCCCCCCCATGAAGGGGCCATAAAGCAAAGTGTTAGGGTCTAGCAGTGCAGGGAGAGAATGCCATAATTCCTCAGGTGATATTCATTAAAATATTGACAGTCTGCCTCCCTCCCATCTTGGATGAATTTTGACACAAGCTGCCCATTCACCCAGAGATGCATAATTCCATCTTATTTGGAAGATTGTTTCAAGAGGTTGTTTATAAAAACATAAACTTCGGTCAAGGAAGTAATACAGTTAAAAGACTACAAAATATGCCTCGCTTCTGCATAAAGAGGGATTTTGGATGAAGCTGTTTCTATTGATTTAGCTGATGGAAGACTGTGGGAGTAACATATAAAGTTAAATACTGCTTATTCAGGAACCATAACTTGCATTGGGATTAAATAAGGTGATAGTAATAACCAGGTCAGTATTTAACACATGTGAAATAACTAGGCTGCCTCTAAAGTACTTAAGAAAAGGTGAACCGTAAGAAGGGATATTTTAAAAAAGGATCATAGCAACACCTTTTTATGCATACTGTCTGCCTTTAAAATGTGATCCAAACCCCGTCCTTGAAGTGTAGATTTTGGGGGATCCAGCCTCTTCCTGCTTCTCAGATCCCACTCCCAGTCCAGCCTCACTGTAATCCTTTCTCTTCCCTGAACCCACCTGAGTTCATGCCAGACAGAGTCTTTGTTTTGTTCTGACATTGTCTGGGGTATTGCCTTCTGGTTCTTTCAAGTGCTGGGTCCTTCTGATCCTGATGTCAAAACAGCCTTCTTTGTCCATCCCAATGAAGGGAGGAGTCACCTTCGTTCACCCTTATGGACAGCTCTTTAAGATCATCTAATTTATTTGTTTATTTCAGGGGTGGGGAACCTTTTTTCTGCCACGGGCCATTTGAATGTTTATAACTTCATTCAGGGGCCATAGAAAATTATCAGTTTATAAGTTAGCCTGCTGTATTTGCTCAAACATTTTATTAACTTGCCCCTAATGCCTTAGTAGAGCCAAAATTATTTGGGGGGCCACATATGCCCTTCGGGCGGGACATTCCTCACTCCTGGTTTAATTACTCATTACCTATGTCTGCCAGCTAGAATATAAGCACATGAATGGCTGTTCTTATTCATCTCTTGCTCTCCCCAGGCTATAGAGGAGCATCTTTAAAGGCAGGCACTGAGTAAATATCTGATGAAGGAAGAAAAGAAAGAAGGAAGGAATTAGAAAAAAAAGAGAGAGAGAGAGACAGAGAGAGGAATTTGTGAAATTAAAATTAGGAATGGTTGAATGCATAACCTGAAAATCAGGTAAAGCTGACTTCAAGACCTCTGAGTCTGAGGTTGGAAAACATGGAACTAGACAATTAGAGGTGCCTCTTTCATCACTAAAATAGCCACTGTACATCCTTTGGGAGTGCAATGGAGCAAGAAGGTAAAGAGGGGCACACAGTTGTACTTGAAATAAAGCTCAGTGAATACCCACCACACCTCAATACACTCCTTCTGCATTTCAGACCACTCACAGCTCTTCCTTTTCTCTCTCTGTTTAACTCTAGTCTCTTTCTTCTTAATTGAAAGTTACATGGGACTTTTGCATGGAAATGTAGACCCGAGCTTTCTTTGGACACACTGTTTTTCTCATAGCAACTCAGATAATTCCTACCAAGGATTGCTTAAAAGCCTCCTCACAGAAATGAAGAAAGTTTCAATGCAGGATCTAATGTCACAGTTATCAATGAATCAATTCCCATGTTTTAAAAAGTGTGTGTGTGTGGTGGTGGGGTGGGGGGCTTCCCTGCCATGTTTCTACCAGCATTGGGTAATTTGCACTGGGTTTCCTATGGTGTCCTTATGAATGGGACATGTGGGCCCATTTATCTTCTGCTGCACGGTATGAGCATTAATACCAAGGGAACCTGCTAATGTTGTGAAAAGCTCTGTTGAAATTTATCTGAGTTGAATCACCAGCCAAGAGATTCTACCAGTATATGCACTAGTCACTCTACATTATTTTAGAACTAGAGGCCCAGTACACGAATTTGTGCATGGGTGGTGTCCAGCCAGTCCATCTGGATCAGAGTGGGGGGGGGGGGGTGATCAGTGGGGGGAGGGACCTTGGGTGTTTGGCTGGCTGGCCTCACCCCCTGGTTGAACTCCAGTGGAACTCATGGTTTAGGGCAGTGGTCTGCAAACTCATTAGTCAACAGAGCAGCAAACCAAGGCTCGCGAGCCACATGCAGCTCATGAGCCACAGTTTTCTGACCACTGGTCTAGGGGACAATTTGCATATTAGCTTTTTATTATATAGGATGTGATTTCCTGGGCTGCAGTGATACTGATGTTCTATGTGTGGGCTGGATTCTTTGCACATAACATCTCATTTAATGCCTGAATCTAATACCTTATGGGATAGGTGTGACTACTATCCTCATTTCACATAAAATACATAATCTCCAAGAGATTAAATGAATTGTCCAAAGTCATGTGCCTATCCATTGGGAAAAGAGCAGTTCAAATCTGGAAAACCACCTCAAATCTGTACTTTTTAACATTATTTTACACGGGCTCCCAAAGCATTTTGGTCGATTTTTCTGTAAGGCTTTTGTACTGGGGACCTTTCTTTTTAAATTAGCAAATTTATTATTGAACATGCAAAAATATTTTAAATTAAAAATTATAAGTTTTATTTAGAGAAAAAGAACACTTTGCACCCCTGATCTTTGATCTCTCATGTTCCATACCTGGCAGCTACTAGTTTTGGTCAGTTTCTCTTGGCCCTTGGAGAGATACTACAGGGTATATACAGGTATAGATGCGAATTCCCTTCCCTTTCCCCCATGGATAATGCATGCTCTATCAATGCTGTGTGGTAATTTTACCTTAATGTACTTTCAGTTATCTTTTACATTGCCGGCCATTGAAATACATGGGTAAATATTTAAGGTGAACATGTAATTTGTGCGATTATGGATTGACACATTTCTGCCTGCCCTCTCTGCCTTGTTAGAGCTACTTGCAACACCTTTTTGTCTTTTTATTTAGGACTCTAAGCTATAATGATAGGCACCTGAAACATGGTGGCAATCTTATACCTTGAGAGTTGGTCTTGATGTTTTGAGATATTTAAGGGGATTGGAGAACATGGGGAGTATCCCCCCTTGCCTCAGTCTTGAATCATTGACTCTTAGCCTAGGAGTTCCTCACAGGGAAGCTTTTGGGAGTGATGATGGTTGCTGCTGCTCGCAGCTGTTCCCTTAGAGGGAATGCACACAACATAGACTCACATCTGTGCCTTCTATGCAGACATCCATGGTGCAGAAGAGTGTGCACACCTGTCACTCAAGACCTGCTGTATCCAGCTTCCCCTCCCTTGGTTACCCATTTCTCCACCCAACACCGAGCTGTTTTTCCTTTTCATGTGTCATGCATGGCTTGCCCTGTGCTTTGGTCCACATGACTTTCTTTTCCTTGCATGTCCTCCCGCTTGACCTTAAGTCCTTTGTACCCTCAAAGATTGCCAGAGTCCTGCCACCCTCAGAAACCCTTCCTGATTCACCCAATTGGAATCATTTCTCCTTTTACTACATAGACCCCAATGATTCTCACTACGGTGCCTCTCCCCTCCTTGGTCTATGTCTTAGTCACCTTTGCATGCCCCCTTCCCCTATTTGCAGTGCATATTGAGGTTGTTCAATAAACATCTGGCAGTTAATCCCATTGAAATACCTGAGATGTGTGCTGCATGCCCTTCACCTGTCAGAGACAACTAGACATCTACCTTCCAAACTCATGATGCCGCACTCATTAGGAGATTGACAAGCAGCCTGTTTGAATGGTCTCCAGCACATTATAAATGTTTGGATAAAACCACCATCAATGCATAGCCATTGCAGAGCCAATAAAAAATGACCTTGTCTTTTCCCTTTTTATTTGCCTGTTTCCTACAGCATCATCACCAAAGGCAACAAGAGAAAATGGTGAACAGCTGGGAGAGGGAGATGTCCTTCACACATGCTATATTTGGAACTGGTGGAAATAGCCAGTATGATTCTGTGTCAGCTTAACAAGGATTGATGGGATTTCAAAATTGCATTTTGGTTGTGGACCCTTTGAGGGCAGGGACTTATTCATGTTAGCATCACCTAGGCTAAGCATATTGTAGGAGGAGTTTCTCAAGCACCTGATAGATACTTTTTTTATTCACGGAGCTGTCATGTACATTGGAGTATATTTAGTTACATCTGTGCTCTCAAATCACTCGATTATAGTGGCACCCCTCACCCCCAGGCTGTGTCAGCTACTAATGCCTCCCAGCATTGCCACATGTCTCCTGGTGGAAGGAATACACTGGTGTAGGAGCTCAACAGATGTTGAGTGAACATGTATAAATGATCAAAGCTTGAACATTTTCCATTAGCTTCCCTTTTATCCTTTTGAGGAACAATTCATCCACTCAGGCATGTACTTTGGAGGAACCCATTTTTCTCAACACTTGATTGGTGGGTAAAATTTTGCTGTAAGCCACCCCAAATATCCACCTTTGTATTAAAGTATACTCTGAAATGTATCAAAGGTGTATTTCCACCTGACACACTCTCTCTCTCTCTCTCTCTCTCTGTCTCTCTCTCTATATATATATATATATATATATATATATACACACACACACACACACACACACACACACACACACACACTAGGGGCCTGGTGCACAAAATTCGTGCACTAGGTGCGGGTGGTCCCTCAACCCAACCTGCTCCCTCTCACATACTGGGAGCCCTCAGGGGATGTCCAACTGATGGCTCACCCCCAGCCTGTTCAACTCCTAAAGCCTCATCAGAGGCTTTAAGCCTTGGGCACCCAGCCATCGCCCTGCTCAGCTCAGCCCCAGCTGCCTGTGACCACCCGGCCCTGGGACTGAGCACTTCCCGCCACTTCTGCTAACAACGCCTGGGGGCCAGATGCTCCCTGCCACTGCCACAACTGCTGCTGCTGCCGCTTCCCCTCACAGCACTCGGGGGCTGGGCGCTCCCCGCCACCACCACCATTTCATCTCCACCCCTGGGGCCGGGCGCTCAAGCCACTTGGCCCCGCCCCCACTCCTGATTGGCTGGTAGCATAGCCAACCAGGAGCCAAGGTACGGTATATAGGATATATATCATATCTAATAAAAAAGTAATATGCAGATTGACCATCACTCCAATACGCAAGAAGGCTGTCCCATGTAGTCAAAAATCCTGCCCCCATGTGGATACAAGATGACCACCACAAGATGGCCAGCAAGGGAGAGCAGTTGGGAGGGACCAGGCCTACAAGGGAGGGAAGTTACGGGCAATCAAACCCGTAGGGGAGGGCAGTTAGGGGTGACCAGGCTAGCAGAGGAAAGAAGTTGGGGGCAACCAGGCCTGCAGGGAAAGGCATTTGGAGGAGACCCAGACTGCAGGGGAGAGTAGTTGGTGGGGGGAGGACTAGGCCTGCAGGGGAGGGCAGTTAGGGGCAAACAACCTGGCAGGGGAGCAGTTAGGCATCAATCAGGCTGGCAGGGGAGTGGTTAGGGGTGATCAGGCTGAAAGACAGAAGTGGTTAGGGGCAATCAAGAAGGCAGGCAGGTGATCAGTTGGGAACCAGCAGTTCTAGATGTGAGAGGGATGTCTGACTGCCCGTTTCGGCCCGATCCCAATAGGTGGAAGGAATACACTGGTGTAGGAGCTCAACAGATGTCGAGTGAACATGTATAAATGATCAAAGCTTGAACATTTTCCATTAGCTTCCCTTTTCTCCTTTTGAGGAACAATTCATCCACTAAGGCATGTACTTTGGAGGAACCCAATAGGATCGGGCCGAAACGGGCAGTCAGACATCCCTCAAGGGTCCCAGATTGGAGAGGGTGCAGGCTGGGTGGAGGGACAGCCCCTGCCCCCTGTGCATGAATTTCGTGCACTGGGCCTATACACACACACACACAAAACCAAACAGGGCGTACTTCACAAAATAAACTATTTGCTAAGTCAAAGTATATTCAAGTGATGGCACCTGCTACCCTTGCATTACAAACACATTACTGTAAACATGACTTTGAGCCATTTCCCCTTGCAGCAGGGTTAGCTCACATGAATTGGAATACACATCCATATATATATATATATATATATATATATATATATATATATATATATATATATATAAAGCCCAAGGGACCGAATGTCTGAAGAACTGGTTGACTGGTTGCTATGATATGCACTGACCACCAGGGACAGACACTCAATACAGGAGCTGCCCCTGGTGGTCATTGTGCTCCACAGTGGGAGCACCACTCAACCAGAATCTGTGCTCATGGCTGGTGAGCACAGCTGCAGTGGTGCAAGCCTCTCCTGCCTCCATGACAGTGCTACCAAGCCAGCAGCTGGTGGCAGTTTTCAGGTACAGCAGGACCAGGATGAGCAGGGCCTGCTCCAGGCCCCGCCTAGGCTTTTCCTCAGCCACCTGCTGCTTTGTGCATTCTGACACCCCCCCACCCCCTCAAATGGATCCCGGATTGCGAGAGGATGCAGGCCTGGCTGAGGGACCTCCCTGGTGCACAAATGCATGCACTGGGCCTCTGTTATAATAGGAACTGTTGACTAATTATTGCTGACTGACTGCCTAGACTCTGCAGTATGCCTGGAACTGCAGGCTTCAAGTTCAGGAAGGACCCTGTTGCATTAACATAGAAATTTCATGGGCATGGCTTAGTGAGATCTCTGTATTTACCATTTTTTAATGAACACTGTCCTCAATGTATTGACTCATCTCAGTGCAGTGGAAGATAAACATGAGGTGGTTTTCTTTTCTCCACTCACTGCCCTTAACTGTGTTAGGTTGCATATTTCACCCCATTCCTTAATAACATCTTGAACAGACTTTTCAACTTTCTGGTCCTATTTGGTTATTAGCATAGTCTCAGTTGGAGTTTATGCTTTAGTCATTTTCCTTTTAAAAAGCAGCATAATTCATAGATGGTTTCCTCTCTTACCAGTCAGACTTGCAGCTCAGGGCCTGAAATGAGAAGGGGAAGTGTGTGTTCATTCCCCTCCCTTTAATCTTGGAATGGAGAGGGAGGGCTTTGTATATTTTGGGCCACTTCCTCCCTCTATTGCCCTCTATTGCCCTCTAGCTCTGATCATCCAGCTTTGGGGCACAAAAGGAGAAGCAGTGGATTGTGGTTCTTAAATTCAAAGGTTTCATTGTCTTCTTCTTACTGCTGATGCCGTTTTGTGTAGCAAATATTCTAGATCTAACTTTCTCATGGTGCTGAAGTATCACAGATGCCTTGATGAGGGGCCTCCTAGCTCCTAACCTACTCCATGTGGAAAATCTAGCTCCAGAAAAACTTCATTCCATTCCCTTCATGGTGTCTGCTCCAACAATATATCCCCAGGTCATGGTCCCTGCACCTTGCGGATGACCTTCTTAAAATGCACCAAGCTGGCGCAAGCTCAGTTCTTTCTGCTGGAACTGCATGAATGACAATAAGCTCACTGGCGCTTACGGTGCCACGTGATAGGGTTGAAAGTCCTTCCACTGTTTCTCCCACTTGTGCTCTGCCCCATATCTTTCCTCAATTCTAATTTGCCCTGGGCTTAGGGACATCTCTCAGACACCCATCAAGTTTGCTGTCTCAGCAGACATGCAACTGGGAAAAGAAATTTTAATTCCCTTTCCTGCAGGCATTCCTGGTATTTTCAAGGGATTCTCTTAGCATGGACACATGGTTTCTCAAGTGAACCTAAGAGCAGGTACCAGGACACTCAGGCATCCATCCATTCTCTGAAGCCCTCATACTCATTGCTAGCTTTCTTCTGAGACCTATACCTCTCTTAAAACAATTAGCTTTGGGACAGACTTTGATGAATATGGGAACATGGTAATTTTCCTTTTTACTTTTCATCATTTTTTTTCATACCAGTGGCCTTTGGAAAATATCTATATTTGGTGTATCAAAAGAGCTGAGTGGTGTTTCAGTTAAAGTGCCATGAATTTTCCATATTTCTGTGTAATGAATGATCCATTCTCAGAACATCTGTGGTATAATAGCCTTTGTCTTGCTTTTCTGGGAGGTAGAGATAGTTTCTCATGGACCCAAAGAAGGCTTCTTAATGGAGATTTATAACATCAAACGGGATTACATGAGAACAAAGTAATTATCCTTCATGTAAGAATATCAACCCAATTTACAAAGGAGTGAAATTAAACATTGCAGTTAATTACAAGGACAGGCTAAAATTTGTGGACCAATTAGGGCTCTTTGGTTGCAAGCAACAGAAACCAATTTTCCCTTAGAGTAAGCCAAAAGGATATTTATTAGTGATTTGTAGGGAGCTTATAGTATTGAGAGGAGGCTAAAAAATCAGTGTTGGCAGTATGGAAGTCGCAAAGCAATAGAGAGGTTTTCTCTGGGGAAAAAAGAATTCAAGTATGTCTTCCATACATCTGTTTCAGATCCGGGGAGAGAACATCCCATTGGTCAACACACATGCTCTCTTCTTGAATACAGTCTGGCAGAGAGAGCTGGGATCTGACAGAGTACTTTCAGGAAGCTCTTCATCTTCCAAAGTGGGAAGACAAGGCACCCATCTGTGGACCCCCCAAAAAATACCACAAAATGAGGGAGCTCAAACTCCCCTTAAAAAATCCTGGGTACTGTTAGGAAAGAGAATCAATTGTTGTGCCAAGAAATGCTGATCAACCCCTCTTCACCAGAGGATCTCTATCCTCTTGCTTAGAGGGTTCATAGCTACCTCAGCCCACACTTCACACAGTGTTTCCCACCTTCCCTTTCCTTGAATATATGGTGAACCTATAGTCATCCACATTAAGGTGGTTTTTACTGTCCACTGTTTCTATAAGGGCTTTGCTGCCTTTTTTGTGCTTTCTAAGAATCCTCTTCCTCACCATTTCATTCCCTTTCTGAAGATTATTTCTTCAATGCACTTCCTGGCCAATGCCTTTTTTCTTCTAGAATTTTCCTTCTGCATTTGCACAGTGCACTCTTGTGCTGGGCTCCTTTTATAGTCTGCTCTTATTACTTTAGACCCAATGCCAATTTTTCTGAATCTTGATTTCTTTGTTTATTTTTAGTGCAAATACCCTACTCACTCCTGTGCTATCTGTCTCTGCTCCTACGATGTACACACTATAGAATATGGATTGCCAATGTGAATAAGAGCCCACACTCTGGCTCCCTGTCCACTGGTGTCACCAACATCATCAGTCATTTCTTTTTCGATCCCTATCTGTACAAAGGAAAGTCTTTTGATGTCCCTGAGGATCCCTTGTGAATACAGAAAATAGTTCTGACTGCTTGGAAATACAGTCCTAAGAAGAATAATCTAACTTCTGGTGAATCATATGTTCTGTCCTGTAAAACACCCTTGGCACATATAGGAGCATTCTAGGTTGGCCAAGTACTAGATGGAAGACATTAGAGCTGTCAACACCAACACAGGAATAGCAAAGCCGAAACCTGGAACGAGATGAGATGGATGCTAAGAGTGTGAGCAGATGCTCTACACCTGTTCAAGAACATCCTTAGATTCATTGGCTCAGTGTTTCTATACAAGCTCCCTGAGGGTTATTGCCATATCTAGCTTATTCACCTGTGTGTCTTCCACCTATGCAAATGGCCTGGCACAGATGCTTAATAAATTTCGCTTGAATGAATGAATGGCCCCATGAATTAATCAGTTGCTTTAACCTTCCTTCGAAGACCAGAATCCTGACACTTATGTATCTTTCAGGCTTTAAGCCACAGCTCCTTGAACGAGGTTCTGAAAACAAGGCCTGTTCAGGGAGATTCTTCCATATTTATTTGAGGCCATAGCAACAAGCATACGGATGTTTAATTAATTATTTACTGCCTATTTTGTGTATGCTATGCCAGCTCTCCATCTCCCTGTCTCATTTCTTTTCCTCGAATGGTGGCAATATGGATTTTTAGAATTCATTATTTATTTTTGTATTTCTGTTCCATTTTCCTGTAACCTCTCTGTAGAGTTGACCTCAAGCTTTCATCCCCTAAGAGGCCTCTCTTTTGATACTCAAAAAGTTCATATACATTTCTCTCCAGGCCATTTGCAAAACTCAGAGGCATTTGTCCTTGTTTCTAGACCACTAGGATGGACAACTAGTAAACAGCAGAGATAATTCAGCCAAAGTAATAAGCAAATGTTAGTGGACATTGATACCCAGATGATTTGCTAGACCATTTTGTATGAATGCAATGAAAAATCTTGGATTAGGAAATTATTTGTTTTCTTAGACCATTGTTTGGCAAACTGCAGCTCTCGAGCCACATGCGACTCTTTGACCCCTTGAATATGGCTGTTCCACAAAATACCACAGTCTGGGTGAGTCTATTTTGAAGAAGTGGCATTAGAAGAAGTTTAAGTTTAAAAAAAATAGCTCTCAAAAGAAATTTCAATCTTTCTACTGTTGATATTTGGCTCTGTTGACTGAGTTTGCTGGCCACTGCCTTAGACTAATGGTAAATCACTAGTATATTGAAGACTTTCAAAACATCCACTCTCTCCAGCCAATCTTATAGGAAGGAAAAAAAATTAGATATCGTTTTGTAATTTATGTTTACCAGCATGCCATTGAGTACATTCAATTGATTCCAAATGTTTTTCACATTCTAATTTTTATCTCCTATGGTCCTCCCCTGTTGACTTCAAGTTAATACACAATATGAAGGAGGACATCCCTCATAAATTCTATGTCATCAGAGTAATGTGGCTGTGATGATGTACTACATTTTAAATGAGCTTTGTCACAAAAGGACGATGCGGGGCTCAGGAGGTTTTTGTTGTTTTGTGTGTGTGTGTGTGTGTGTGTGTGTGTGTGTGTGTGTGTGTGTGTGTTTAAAAAATATTTTCCTTCTGTTCTTGCAGTGTGATAAATCTAATTATAGTTAGCAGTAAACGCCAGTGTTCCTTCAGCTGGTTTGGTGTGTAAGGTCCCTTGGATCTCCAGGATATCTTTAGATTTTATAGTGTGTGTATGAGGCCCAACAAGTCCAGGTGACTCTCGAGTGGAGAGAGAATTTTGAAAGATTAAAGAAGATTGATGATGCAGGAGATTAGTAATGTGGGTTTGCCATGGTCAAGTTCAGTCATGCATGCTTAGGGCTCATTTTCTCTTGGGAGTTAAATAACATTTCTGGAACATTAGAATAATTTGGGTGATGGGCCATGGAATATCTAATCTATTTGTAGGGAGTGACTGTTATTTTTTCTAATACTGCATTCATCAGAGGGGATTTCCCTCTATGCACCCCCTTTCCCAGGGAAGAAGCACAGTGCACACTCTTGTGTACTGTAGGGTGTACAACTTCTCATAGCCCTGTTCTAGGGAATATGCTCAGTGTAGTCTTTTCTTAATCTGAGACTTCTTAAACTCTGTGAACTTGAGGGTCACTTAGGACTCTTCCTAAAATGTCTATCTTGTTGAGTACGTCTGGGTTAAGGCCCAGTATTCTGAATTTCATTCAAGCTTTCAAGTAGCACCAATGCTACTGGTTTGTCACACAATGAAAAGCAAGATTTTTACAGGCTCTTTGCCAAGAATGAGCACATGCTTACATGGGCACCTCTGCAATAGAGTTGCATCCAGAGAAGAAAAAAGTAGACGTCATTATCTAATAGCTACTATAAATTGGCTCAGGATTTTATGGTTTAATACCACAGTATAGATAGGTACTGTTCTTATCCCCATTATACAGTGGAGGGATTGTAGTTCAGCTTAGAGATATTTAATGAGGTGATGGAGTTGCATAGCTAGTAATAGTGCATAGTGCATGGTAGAGATGGAATTTGAACAGATGCAATCTGATTTCAGACACCACATATAAATGTATATACTGCCCATAGGCTATTGCTTCAAAGGCTCTGTATTTGCCTAGAGTGAAATGTCTAGTTTTGCCATCTTTATCATCATACACCCCTCAATAAATAGCCCAATTGAGTACCCGAGGCCATGACTTAAGGTTTTGCAGCTGACCCTCCAATTGAAGGATAGCAAACAACACTCATTGGTAACTGCGACTCATAGGGGAAAGCATATACATATTTAATCAAGTCAGTAACTATAATAACTAGCTGGATGGAGCAATGACTTATGAGACAAGACAAAGAATATCCTAAGAACTCTGAGGTGATTTGCAGATTAATTTATCTTTTTGTTTGGATTTCAGCTTTTGAACTCTTTTTTTTTATTCAGGAAAAATTTACATAGCATGAAATCACTCATTTTTAAAGTGTATGATTCAGTGGCATTTAATACTTAGACAGTGTTGTGCAGCCAATATCTCCAATAAGCACATGAAGAGGTACTCAACATCATTAGTCATCAGGGACATGACAATCAAAGCACAATGAAACACCACTTCACACCCATTAGGATGGCTGTTAAAAAAACAAAAAACAGGAAAGTAACAGTATTGTTGAGGGTGTGGAGAAATTGGAACCCTCATTCATTGTTCATGGGAAGGCAAAATAATACAGCTGCTGTAGAAAATGTTTTGGGGGTACTCAAAAAGTTAAACAGTCAAAACTGGTTTGGATCAGTGGATAGAGTGTCTCCCTGGGGACTGAAAGGTCCCAGGTTGGATTCAGGTCAAGGGCATGCACCTTGGTTGTGGGCGCATCCCTAGTAGGGGGTGTGAAAGAGGCAGCTGGTCAATGTTTCTCTCCCATGGATATTTCTGACTTTCTATCCCTCTCTTTTCCTCTCTGTAAAAAATTAATAAAATATATTTAAAAAACAAACAAACAAAAAAAAAGTTAAACAGAATTCTCACAAACTTTTGATGGCGGAGTTTCTTTGTCTTTTCTAACTACATCTTAATTTTCCTCACTGCTTCAAGAGCCTCTGTCCTGGGTGTTCTTTGGCACATATCAATATAGTCACCATTGTAAAAAGATCCCAAACTTGCTGCCTTACACTCAAGGGGAGATTTCCTCATCACAGTGGTTCATAATCTGTGTTTAGCTAGGGCCAAGTGGGGAGGTTGAAGGTTCTTTGTTTTCCCAGGGATATTTACTATCCCACATAGCTTGTCCTCCATGAATAAAATAAGAATCTCTTCCAAGGCTCTCTCCATAAAATTGGCTCCTCAGACCCTAGCAGAAAGAACAGGTGATGGCTGTTGATACAGAAAGCACCTAAGCCATGAATATTCATTGTTCTGGCAGGAAACTTCCATTTAAACCATTGGGCAGATCAATGAGGGCATCCTGGGTGTTTGACCTTGGACACTGCCTCACTTCCCCAAATAACTTAGAGGAGTGGTTGGGCATGAAATAAGATGATACAGAGATAATGTTTGACTGAAGCCACTCAATGGTAGCTATTGTTGTATTGCTATTGTGGCTGTCCCTACCCTACTCTCTACTTCATTATATGGTTTGGGTCTTCTTGTGCATTCCCACCACTTGTTCTTCTAACTTCCCTAATTCTGTCCTTTTCCTCCTATAGGCTAATTTCCCTTTTTCTTCATCGTGAAAATGTTGAATAAGACAAAGATGCTTTAAACATAACCTTAGAAAATTGTTACCACTCTTAGCCCATCTAAGAGTGAAAGTTTTACAGTATTTAAAAGAAAGGCAAATTCAATGCTTTCTGGTTATATAGCAACCTATCACAGCCCAATAGTCTCTGCTCTGTGCGGGGCCTTGCATGTCTGCCTGTTTATGAAATAGAGAAGCAGGCTGTACTTCCCATGAAAAGCCCAGTGCCTCTGGAAGAATGGTCTGATTTTGTGTGTGGCTTGGGAATCAGCTTGTGACATCAGAGGTATATTTTCACATTAATGGCTACTTCGCTATGTTAGTGCTCTTAAAAACCATTTTTTTTGCCTTAAATCTTGTGACCATCTCCTTCTAGGTTGTTTGTTCATAGATAGCCATAGGACAAGCTGGCTATGGAAACTCAATGCAAAGTTTCATGAATGCTCTTCACAAATCTGTGATGTCTGTGTTTTACACAAAATGTTTACACAACGGTTAAAAGCTGTTCAGATTTGAAAATTTAACCATCACTCTTTCTCATAAGTCAGCTTAGTTGTAGCTTTTTTATTAGAGAAAATACTAGTCACTTATTTTAAATTATATTCATAATACCTTGATATCATAAATTGATTAAAGGGTCTGTTCTCTGACTTCTTGGAGGTTAGGTCAGTAATTATCTGGTTTCAGAGGAAATTCCTGCCTAGGTTCCCCAGATGCTTTCATCTGCTGAGACAATACCAGGCACCAGTATTGATCCCATTAATCAGGAACAAATCAAGTCCTTTTAGGAGAAGGAATATGGGATACTGATACTTTTAGAGCTAGGAGAGCTCCAAGATGTTTCCAGATACAGAAAGCCATATTTCAGAAAAGAAGAATGTACTTAGTTAGGGTCCACAGTGAGTTGGTGGTGGACCACGGATGGGAACCCTCATAGGTGGTATGATGCTGTGATGGCTCTCCGTCCTCCCCTGTTAGGCATAGAAGGGAATTAGTGCAAACTCTCCTAGGATAGTCTAGGAAGGAACTTTGTGATCAAGATATTCACCCTCCTCGTTGCATAGATAGGGTACTCTGACATGCATTATTTCATCTACCAAGTATTTGTTGAGAACCTACTAAGTGCCAAATACTGTTGTAAATAGGAGTAAGAACAGAGAGGAACACAAAAAGTCCCCTGTTTCCAGGGAACTGATTCCTGCTGCTTTAGCAGGAATCAGATGATACAGGAGAGTCACTGACCCTAAGAAGTGATGGGTGATCTTAGCACAGGCTGATGCAGTTCCACTTTAGAGAGGGCTCAGAAAACAGAAGGGGAAAGTAAGGAGTTAAGATGTTGGTTTTCCTAAGTGCCATAGAGAGAGACTGTCTTACATAGAGGAGGGACATGATAAGATTAATATTTAGCTGACCTCTTTCACAACCATGTGGACCATCTACTGTCCTGGGTGTAACAGAGGAAGCAGGAAGACATCAATGAGTGGGCTAAGGAAGTAGGTCAGGGAAGTAATGATAGTAGCTATGCCAATGTGGTAGCAGGGGGAGGCACAGAGCACATACATAGACACAGGACTTATGCTGGCATAAAGAGAGGGCTCATCTTTAGATGTCTGTCTATTTTCTCTTTCTCGAGTAGCATGTCACTCAGGGATGGATTGAGGGTGGTGTAGTCAGGGATCAGTGCAGGTGTGCTATGGGGCTTCTCCCTCTACTTGCTGTCCTCTGAGCCAGGGACTGCGAGCTGAGAGAACATGTCTCGGTGGGTAACAGCATGATCAGCTTCCCCGAGTGAAACCACAGCCTTAGACATGAGGTCTGCCTTCTGGGTGCTGCAATCATCTCGTGTAAGACTGTCTGTGGACTTCATTAACCTGCCATTGACTTCCTCGTGGTACGTTAATGGGGACCACACCATGTTGAGTCACAATTTGAAAGGCTGTTTGTCATCGCAGTGTGACATCGCCCTGCTCCCTGACACACTGCTGTTTATCACTCCTCTTCCTGGGCTCTCCTTCCCTGGGCTAGTCTATCCTTTGGCAGCGATCACATCCCAACCAGGTTTGATCAATAGCCTGGTTCATTACAAATGGAAATGAGCTTGGTGTTTAGCAGCTGATGAGAGCTATCCTGGAAATGTGGCACATTTGTAAACTCTGTGCCTTAGGTGGAACCTGTAATTCTTTAGCAGGGGAAACATCCTCTTAATTTAATGTTTAAAACTTCATAGTACAGTGCCTCTTCCCTACAGCCTACAGCACTTGAATTCAGGAAGCCCTGGCATTGCAACAGCCGCCAGTCATTAAGACACTTGACTGCCTGTGACTTGAAAAGATGAAAGGTCTGAAACCCCTTGGACCATATCCATCCTCATGTATGCGTGTGAGCAAGGTCTGCCCGGGAAATATTTTCTTTCTTAACTTTGACTTCTGGCTCAGCCCTTGAGCTTATTTCTTCCCCCTCTGAGATCCTCTCCCCTCCCCCCCACCCCCCTACGTCCTACACACACCTTGGGCTTTGCACTTTTTATACCTCCCTGTGACTCAGGGAAGACCTTGGCAGCTTTTCTTCTTTTTTTCCCCCACTTACATACATGCCCTCTGGCTTAGATGGTTCTTGCCTGGTTAGTGAGAGGCACTTTGGGAAAAACCTATAGGATGTGAAAAGTTTTCCCTGAGGTTCACAGGGGAGTTAGAGCCTCTTTCTAAACAATCTGTTGGGGGAGTTTTCTGAAATGTCACGGCAGGGTCTTCCCTGAGACTGAAACCTGCATGGAAACAAACAAACAAAAAAACAAACAAACAAAAAAAACAAACAAAAAAAAACAAAGGCAAGAGAAAGACAAGATACAAAGGTCAGCTGGGTATTTGGGAGCCAGGAAAACACAGGACACATCCCTTTTATGCTTAAAAAAGGCATAGAGGGGAGAGAATGTGGAAAACATTGTGTCTTGTTGTTTATCTTTGACAGGTGTAGACCTAAACATTTTAATATCTCAAAATCTGTCCACTTTTTTCCGAGATGCTTTGCTGGGCTTTTCCTCTTATGCTACTTGACTCTGAGCTGCCTGAGACCTGGGGATGTCCTCTCTGTCTCTGTATCCCCAGCTCCAGTTGCATATTAACATGTGGCCGTCAGTGACTGCCCCGAAACTCTTTCAGAAGGCAATGGGCCCTGTTTGAGGGTGCCATCCCTTTTATCATACTCGGGCTCCCCTTTGGAAGAAGGAACATACTTTTGGGTCATTGCTTATATGATAATTAGAAATTAACCTGAGAACACTGAATGGATTCAAATCAAGAATGTCTAGGCAGTTACAGAGTGCTACTAATGGTATAAAGGAAATTTTCACTACTTCTAGTAGTAAAACAAATGTTCACTACTTCTAGTCTGAGAAACAACTAGAAAATATCTGTATTACATTTTTTCTTAGTTTCACGGTGCAGTTTAGGAGAAACGGATGCTCTGGGAAGTACTGTAGTTAGTGTTTCATAGCATTTCATAGTCATTTGTACACATAGTTGAACTCTGTCTCATTATCATCAGGTATAAATGACTGTTTTTTTCTTAGCTTCGATCTTGTAACACATCCCCTTTTCTTGAATTTCATGGTTCCCCGTAAGAGATTTGGTGCATTGTAAGGGCATACCGATAATTTCACTTACCTTGTGTCAACACCATACTAACTATGTGCCTTTGGGCAAGTTTCTTCAACTTCCAAAACTTCCGTTTCCTCTTTGTAAACTAGACATGGTCATCCTAGCTTCTAAAAGTTATTCTGAGAATCGAATGATCTAAGTTATATAATGTGTTGAATGATGCTAGGCACGTATATATTAATCAGTGAAGGCAACCCATTGCCAGTGTCGTGATTATTGAGCTTGGCCTAACTTGGAATCAGTTATCTTTGCCTGGTTAGCATTGTTTGCACACATCTGCTTTATTATTATTAGTTAAGGGTTTATTTTTATAGGAGACGTGGAAAAGAGTGATTGAGCATCAGTTATTTAACCTAATGATTTTTTTTCCACAGGCTGACCATCTGTTAGAAAAGTAGCAGAAGGTATTCCAATAGGACTGAGTTGAATTAAATTAAGAGATAAAAGTAATAATAATGGCTTTCCTCCAAATGATATCTCAAAATCTGTCCACTTTTTTCTAGCTCCACTGTTGCCATTTGATCCAAGCTGCCCACATCTGGACAGTAGCCTCCTAACTGGTCTCCCTGTTTGATTAGTTGCTGATCCAATTTATATGGAATAATCAGAATAAACATTTTAATATTCAAATCAGGTCACTTCTACACATATTTTACACCCTCCCATCAGTGAATTACAAGCCAAAGATAACATAAAAATGGAAAACTTGGCCTGCAGTCCCAGTATAATCTAGCCTCTTGCATTTCTCTCTAGCCCAGTGATTTTTAACAGGTGTGCTACAAGAATTTTTAAAACATGTAATACCTGACTATTTTAGTCAGGGTTATTGACCTCTTTTCCCTTAGATTATCAAGTTTAAAATAATTGGCAACAGCTAGCACAATGATAGCCATCCGGTATGAATGAATCAAAATTGTACCTTTTTTTTTTGTCAGCTATGTAAAATGTATACTATATTTTTTGTTGTGCTGCAGAATTTTAGCAATTAGTTTATGTGTCCCATAAGTTGAAAATCACTGCTGTAACCATTCATCCTAGGACCCTAACCACTCTGGCCTCCATGCCCCATTCTAAGAGGCCTGTGTACTTCCTTCTGCCAGCAAGTACCTCCTGTCACCATCACCCAGCAGGGTCCATTTGTGTCAGATTTCAGCTGAAACTCTCCAGTGAGACAACCTACAACTCACCTAATAGCTGCCCTCCACCCCAGGGATCTCTCTGCATTCTCTCTCCCTCTCTTTTTCTGCATTATTCTGATTCCAGTTTATAATTGCAGATTTACTATAGTGGTTTCTTGTTAAACGTCTCACTGCAGTATTCCTAGGCCCTGTCTCAATGGCTGCTAAATGAACAATGCTTCGAACTACAAAGGACTTTTGATGTATAGGATTCCAGGTAGGGTTCACAGCGTCTTTGTAAGGAAGGCATAAGCTGGACTATTTCACATGCACAGATGAGGAGTCTGAAGCTTATATGATAAAAGCTCAAAAATGGAAGAATGGGGTCTGAATCTCAGAATTCTCATGCCAAACCCATGGCTCTTTCCGCTTGCATACCCTGCCTTCCAGACACTGCCATGGTCTGCATGCCCCACTATTGTTTGTCTGAGTAGAGCTATATCTGAAGCACTGGAATGTGCATTTTCATTGTGTGCTTATCACCCGCTAAGCTGCCCTTGCCCTCTCTCATACAACCTGCTGAAGGTCCCCTTAGGTATTGTATTAGGTCCCTGGGGCTGCCATAACAAAGTACCACAAACGGGCTAGCTTAAATCTATAGCAAGAAATTGTCTCACAGTTCTGGTAGCAGGAAGCCATGATCAGGAGGGTGGCAGGGCCACAATCTCTTTGAAACCTGGAGGGACATTTTTTTTTTCTTTCCTTTTCTGAGCTTCCTGTGATTGGCCAGGAGTCTTTAATATTTATCAGCTTACAGCTGCATAACTCCGATTTCTGTGCCCATCCTCACATGCATTCTCCCTGCTCACCTTCCCATTGTCTTCCTTTGTGTGTCTGTCTCTGTGTTCAAATTTCCCCCTTCTCTAAGGAAAGCAAGCATATTGAATTAGCCCCCTCCCCCGCTGCCCCAGTGCCATTATTCTAACTTGATTACATCTACCATGACTATTTGCAAGTAAGGTCACATCTACAGGTACCAGCGGGTAGGTTTAACATAGTTTGGGATGGACACAATTCAATCCATAGCAGAAACGGCCCATCCACCTTTCAAAAATGGGGCCATAGGCTCCATCATGACCCCAAGGTTCTGCAACTTGCAATTGGCAATGCCAAGTTCAAGTATAGATCAGTACTCACAAGTTCATGCTTGGTCAGATGGATTCAGTTCCCACTGCAAAACAAATAAACAAACAAACCAAAAACAAACAAACAAAAATAGGGGGCATTACTTTTTAAAATATATTTTATTGCTTTTTTACAGAGAGGTAGGGAGAGGTATAGAGAGTTAGAAACATCAATGAGAAAGAAACATTGTTCAGCTGCCTCCTGCACAGCCCCTACTGGGGATGTGCCTGCAACAAAGGTACACATGTCCTTAATGAGAATTGAACCTGGGACCTTTCAGTCCTCAGGCCAAAGCTCTATCCACTGAGCCAAACCAGTTAGGGCTAAGGACCACTATTTTTATGCAAAGTGAGCATGGCTGAGGAGAGGCAGACTTGAAGGGGTCCTGCCTGTGTTTTATAACTAGCTCTGTCCATAGAGGCAGAAATGTCTGCCTTCTTGCCAACCTCTACCACACTGGGAATAGAGTGTCTGATACTCTTTTAAGGAAAGACAAGCCATTCTTCATTTTAATTGGTGGGGAAAGTTCATTATGAAGTGTTCTTTCCTCGGAATGTTCTCTAAAGTTTGATGTGGTGTGTGCATCGCCTTCACTCTCCTCTCTTCCCAGGAATCATTAGCAGGCCTGGTTGGTGATTTATAATCACATTCCCAACAAATTCCACTGCTGTTAATGACTACTTATTTTCCTATACAAATGGTTTTCGCTCTCCTTCCTGAGGACAATTAACTGAGAAACTGGTCATAAATTACTGATAATGATCAGCTCATCAGAGATGATTGTCGAAGGTGCATTTTCCATAGTAATTAGATGAAGTATCTTTAATTGCTGATAACAGACAAATTGTGGTTATTCCCCCCTCCCCCTTTTTTAGATACTCATGAAATCTTCCTGGAAGGCAGGCAGAATAACACCTTTTCTTCCCCTCCTCCTGAAGGAGGGGAAAGGGAGAAGCATTCATCATCCATGAGCTTCCAGAAATACAATAAATGTGGCAGCTTTTCTCAGTTCCAGATAAGACGGCCTACCTTTCTCAAGCAGAGATCAGAGAAAGTCTACTCAGGGACACATTTCTTTAGGCAGGAAGCAGGGGTCCTTCCTGGTGATGTTTGATGCTTTTTTCCTCGGGATCACATGTCTCATATTTGCATCCAAACCTTGGCCTTAAAATGGGAGGGTTCTGAACCCTGGAAAAGGATGGCATTATTCAGTGCACAGGCTTTCTCACAGTCAGCATGCCAATCAAACCCAGACTATTTCTGACCCTGGGGCTGTGGTGGACCCGTAGCCTGTGGCAGGATGGTCCCTGGAATCAGGCCTTTTCATCTGTTGAAAGCTCAGTCAGACTGTTTATTGGTGTGGAAATTGAAAGGACCTACTTACTATTAACAGTCTATAAGGAATATACACATTTTTACATAGTGAAATTAAAACCAGTTCAGTGTCACTTGACTCACATATCCTGAACATGTTTAGTCTTTGAGTCTTTAACTACTTTATTTATAATCGCCTTCAGTTTCATAACTGGTGTGTGTGTGTGTGTGTATGTGATGTTGTTGTTGTTGTTGTTGGTTTGTCTGTTTTATGGCAGAAACGGTGAAACAAGCTATGGTATCTGAGATCATTTAAAGTATTTTGGCAATTTAAAAACAATGTGGTGCTTGAAAAAGCAGAGATGAGAACTCCAAAATGGGAGGAGGGGGAATCATATTATCAAGCAAATTGGGAAAGTGCACAGTATCTCTTCAATGTTATGTTCCAGGCTATTTAGGCACTGATTTCATTCAGATTCCTCCATCTTCCAGGGAAAAGAAATTATAAAAAAGAAACACACGTGCACAACTACTCAAATAAACTGAAGACAAAGGACGATTGAGGCATGGAACTGAGCAGCACAAAGGGTGTAGACTTTGGGCATGGCTGAATCCAAAGGTTTAATGATGTCAGCAGGAATTTGGATCTGCTTGTTCTCTTAATATCAGGATTTAATAGGCTTCTAACATATGGTTCTCTGAGAAGTTAGCATCCTTTGGGGCATACCTCAAAAAAACTCAGGGAAGGCTCTGATTGGCCAATTTGAATCATGTGCCACCTCATGAGCAAACCCCTGAGCTATAGGACTGGCTTTTCATATTAGCTGGTCTTGAGTCTCATCCATGGAGTAAAATGGTGGGGAAGAAGCATACAGCTCCACCTAAATAATGTAGGCAAATGTACGGTGGGATAAAGGTGGTTCCCCCAAGTAAGGGATTTTGGATAGAAGATAAAACAAAATAATAAAACTGAGAAAGACAAGTAGAGGGACCCTGTCATCCACCCTTTGCAATTACCCAACGGCTGCCCAGCTGAGTCTGCTTTGCCTGCCAGCTTACAGCTGCTTTCCTTGGAAGGCTCTGCTCTTGTTGCTGCCATTTCCTGAACATTGTCTATTAGAGACGACAGTTCCAAGTCCACCTGAGAAGTCCAAGCCATTCTCTCTTTGGTGACTGAATATGAAACACTGTTCTCAGGTGTCTCTGACCTAACACTCCCTTTCTTCCTGCCCAGAGCCTCTCTTCCCCAGTCCACTCCCACCCCACCCCCTCTGATATTCTTTAGGTTACTCTTTACCTTCTTTCTTTCCTCATGATTTTTTTTTCTAGCATGACCCCAGATTAATTTCCCCTTCTTCTGTGCTTCCATTGAAATGTGTATCCTTTTGTGTCATACTTATAATGTTAGACCTTTGATTTTAGTTCTAGAAATCCATGCCTTGCCTTTTTATGATTCTTTTTTAATGATGTCGTGATCCGTGGCACAGTGCCTGGCACTACATAGATATTTAATTCTGGTGAATTTCCCCCAGGGCGGACAAAGAGAGGAAATATTTGGGCAACTCAAGTATCATTTGGGTCCGGCTATATTTGCTTATGGGGATGTGGATATGGCACTAAGTAATCATTTCGAGGAGTGGGTTTTGTTTCTATTGAGGGCCCGTGGGAATTTGCCTCACCTGGCCCCATTTTATATGATAATTGCTCTGAGTTATGGGTTATTGGAGAGTGTGCTCATTTCTCTGAGATTAAAACAAAGCAAGGGTCTTTCTTGCAAGTCTATGTAGACCTGGATCAGCCCAGAACAAGCAGCTTCTCACTCATTATTAAAATATTCTGGGGTAGCTACTATGTCCTGGGATAGGTGATGGTAGATATATACATGGCTCTCACCCTCACCTTTGGAGCTTGCTTATCTGGAGTACAGCCTGGGGCTGCCTCCTAATTCTCTGAGGGGTCTCCAGCTAGTTACTTAAAAACCCTATGCCTACATTTCCTTATTGGTAAAATGGGGATCAATAGCTACTTCAAGAGCTATTGTGAAGATTAAAGGAGCAGCTGCTTGTACAATGCCCAGCGCACAGTACACATTCAATAAGCTATACCTATTACTTATAGCTATTGGCTCATGAAGGCTGCAGGCTAGTGGAATCAACATTAATCAAATGATTGTATTCAAAATGTAAATTATAACAGAATTGATGTGAAGAGGAGTTGCTTGCTGATATAAACACTTATGAAGTGAAATTATATGAAATTTGCCTGGCACTGCATATTTAATCTAACTACCTGTAAGACCATCTGTAGATGAGAGCCAAAATGAACAATTTATCAGTTTGTGATGGCGGATAATAAAGAAGCAGTTATGTGTGGTTGAGATGGTCATTTTCCAACCTGGGTTTCAGTGCTGCTGTGATTATCACTCGAATTGTGCCAAAGCGATTCTTCCCTCTCAGAGCATTGGCCAAAGTACAACAAAATACCACGTTGAAGGAAAGAGGCCTCCAGCTTCTTTCGGAGTCCTGTCTCACCTGTAAATGTCTGGAGGTCTTTTGGATTTTCAAAAAGATTTTCCTTTCCTTTTCCAATCATTCTGTCTCCAGTCAATTTAAAACACCCATCAATTCAACCTAAGAGGCAAGGAAGGAGAGCCGCACCTTCTTCTCGGTGCCATAGATTGTGCGTTAGAATCACTTCTGAATGACTGACTGTTCTTGTTAGGACCAGGGTCTTCATGTGTATGGCCGAGCTGTGCCAACCTTTGGAACAGGTAAATCATACTCAGAAAATGTTGGTTCCTTTAAAAAAACATATTAATTTAAATTGAATCAGACCAGTGATTAAAATAGCTGTGAGCTTGTTTGGAAGAGGGCAGCCCTTTTTCCAGAAAAGGAGGAGAAGGAGAACAGCTAATGGCAAGGGGAGGGGGGCGTGGAGCAGTGGATAAAAGCCAAGACCTGGGTTCAGATTGCTGAGACCTTGAGCTAGTCTCTCCGGTCCTCTGAAAATTGGAACTACCATCTGACAAATGGGATAGCAACGGCCAACTGATGGAGGATTGCAGGAGATACTCCCACAAAATGATGAAGCCTGCCTGGTATATGGTAATTGCTGATTAAATGATGGTACTTTTCTCAGTGTTGTGTGTATTAATGGCGATGATAAACAAGAAGCCCTGAGGAATTTTGAATTTGATGAGTGATTCTTTTACTTTATTGATTTTGGTACCCCAAGAAAAGGGAAGAAGAAACTAATTATTATATCCCCTTTGCCACAGAATGTATAGTTACATGATACATGCACATATATGTATGTGTACTTTTTCTTACAATGTACATAGAATGCATACATGTATACACAATTATATGTAGTGGTATACATAATATATATATATATAATACAAAGTATATCTAGATATGTAATATATTAACATAGTAATAGATACTGTAGTGATATAGAGTACATTTATAGTAATATATTCTGTTGTATGCTATACATTATACAACAAAATACATGGTATAGTATTAGACTACATATATTTCTGGTATCTCTGTTGGAATCCTTATTCATTTGAAAATAAAGACTTACTTGGTTATTTAGAGAACAAGCATCAGCTCTTCCCATGTTCTCTGAGGGCTAGCTGTTTCTCCTATTTATTTTGAAAATTCAGTGGTAGCAACTTGCAGCCCCTCAGAGCCTCACTGTGTAATCTCGTGGAAATGTCCCCAGGTAACAAGATGTGCCCACTGGTCAGAAATGTCAGCTCTGTTAAATAGGGAGGATTTTATCTGTCTGAATAAATATTCCAGGGCTCCTCACGCTCTGTGGATTTGAGATGAGCACGGGCAAGAAGGGTCATCGCCATAAATCAATAGCTTCCGTGAAGCCATGGGTTTAAAACTGACAGTGGCTTTCTGATTGAAATAAAGATCGTAAAGTGCACGACTTGTCCGCCAATGCTGGGAATAATGTGTGGAGTTGATGAAACTGTTGTGTGAACATATATCAAGTGTGGGTAGTTAGAATCGTTACTCTTTTTCAGATGAGTTAGCTAATTGATATTGGCAAGTAGGGAAAGGCAGAGATACTTGGTAGAAATTGATGCCATATATGCCATTCCATAGGTACATATACCTTAAACCCAGCACTCCACATTCAATGTGCTCTTCAAGTCTCAGCTCCTTCATAGCACTTGTTACTCAGTTTTATGTTACTCACAAGGTGCTAAAGAGGTGCTGGTAGCTGTAGTAGTAGGTGTTGATGAAGTCCCCAAAGAATGGAATTTAGAAAAGAAGTTAGGACTTACCATAAGGAAGGACCACTGGAATGAATGGTTGGAAGGAGAGAGGAAGGAATGGTATTGAGAAGATGGCCAGGGAGGTGGCAAGGGAACCGTGAACACAGTTTTACAAAAGGTAAAGAAAATGTTACAGAGGCAGCAATTGTAAAAAGTGTCAAATCCTGCAATGATTTTGAGACTTATCAAGATTCTTTGGACTTATATTCTAGTGAATCTGTTTTATATATTTTATACATACTTGTACCTATCTCATTCCCAATAATTCCTGAGAGCAGGTACTAAGTTTTATTCATCCCCTGCAGGGATCAGGCCAAAACCAGCAGTCAGACATTCCCGAAGGTGCAGGGACATCCCCAAATTGTGATAGGGGGCAGGCCAAGCTGAGGGATGCCACAGGTGCACAAATCTGTGCACAAGTCCTCTAGTATGCATATAAGATTTTTGGTTAATCTCTTCTTCCCCTCTCCCAACCCCCTCCCCTCTGAGATTCATCAGTCTGTTCATGTTTCCAGGCCTGTGCATTGAGTATCTGCCCCCTGGTAGTCAGTTCACATAATAGCTACTGGTTGAATGGTTGCTTAGGCAGATAGATAGATGATAGATAGATAGATAGATAGATAGATAGATAGATAGATAGATAGGACATTTAGCATCTGGGATTCATATTAGGGATCAGTAAGTATGTTTTGTAAATATAAGGGGATAAAGTGGAAAAGTGAATGCTGAGCTCCTTATAGTAATTTAATATCTATACAAAATGAAATTGTGATGTGTTAAAGAAGTATTTTGATATTGGCAAATAGGACACAAGGAACCATTCTAGGTATGTGGTCCACATATAGGGATGGGAAGCTTATTTTATGCCAATGTCCATTTGGATATGTATAACATCATTTGTGTACAACAAAATTATCAATTTGAAAATTAGCCTAATATATTTGGTCAAATATTTCATTAACTCATCCCTAATGCCAGGCATTCCCCACCCCTGCTATAGGGGTTCAAGAAAAGCATCCCTAATGTCTCTATAGCACAAGAACCAACTGAGATAAAAGCAGAGCCAGGAGACAAAGGGAAATAAGTGTATTCTCCTAACCTAATGCTCCCAAGGTTCTGATCCCAGTTACATGAAATGTCCAGACGAGGCAAATCCATAGAGACAGAAAGTGGATTAGTGATTGCCTCGGGCTGGTGAGAGAGAAAGTGATGGGAGTAATGCAAAGGTCTACATAGGTATCCTTCTGGGGTGATGAAATGTTCTAAAATTAAATAGTGATAATTACACAATCCTTAATATACTAAAAACTATTGAAAATTTTCCCTTTGAATAGGCAAATTTTTGGTGTATGAATCATATTTCAATGATTCTTTTATTTTTAGAAAGGTCCAGATTATTAATGAAACAAATCCAAATTAAAATAAAAATCAAATGGGCTTACTTATACTCTGGATTTGTTCAAAATTATCCATCAGTCACTGACAGTGTGGATATATTCAGCCTCCTCTGGTGTTTTCTCTCTCTCCTTTGTCCTCGCTTTCACACTCCTGAGTCTCCTACCTGAGAAACAGGACCAGAGTATACCCTTTCTATCAGCTAGGGAATTTTAAAAAGGGGTTTTGGAGATGAACTGAGCATTCCCAGTCCTTTTCCCTAAATAACCAGTTAAATAATCCATTATTTTTTAGAGTTTGGGAAAGAGCTGGGTCAGTTCCTTCATATGGAAACAGGGAATGAGGAATAAGTGTGCACCATCCTCTATAAGTTGTAGTTTTGTGCTTAGCAATATCCTCAAGAACAGCGGCTATTGAGTTATCAAATTAAAAATATACATTGGTTTTGTGTAAGATTTCAACCTAAGGGCAGGTGTCACTGTATGCAAATTTCTAGAGCAGAAGAAACAATGGATCAAGGGCAATGTGTCTAAACATCACCACTGCATCTCACCTATGCCAGGCACTTCTCTGTGCCAATGGCCCCTCATCCTGGCTTTAACGTTTAAGTGTAATCTCTATGTCTATATGACTCTTTACAGCTTCCAAGAGCTTTCATTAGCTTATTACCTTTTCAAAATAGTATCAAGAGGGCCAGAAACGGACATGATTTTTATGTTCTCAAAAATCATGGCCCATCTATTATGATAAATTCTGTCATTGCTACCATACATAATCTTTTAAAATCTGAGGTTCCTAGAGACCAGAGAACATTCTTTTCTTTGCAACTATCAGTTGGGTATAGTCAGAAATTACAAAACTCATCTAATATCAGTGATGGTAAGGCTATAATATGAAACATGGCCTTTGATTATAATCTAGAGACACATCCAGGTTTTTATGTTTTGAAGGACATCACTCAATCTGCTGTGTGTGTGTGTGTGTGTGTGTTTAGTTGCATAGACACTTGAAAGTAGTTGCATTGATATCGAGATAGATTTGCTTAATTACAAACATTTCCTCACTTCTAAAATGCAAGTGCCCAGCACAGTGCCTGGTTCTTAGTGAGTTCACATTAAATAGTGATTGCATAAGAGCATGGGGCCCTAGATATTGAGAATATCAGGGTTAACTTTCTTAACACAGGCATTTCAGGTTTCTTCATTGAAAACAGCTACATTTTCTTCATTCAGTATAAATTGATTTGGTGTGGAAAATCTCAGATGATTCCATTTGAAGAAGATGATTTACGTGGTAATGTGGGAGAAATGCACATCTAAGTAGATTTGTAGACTAATTTATGGGGCATTTGAATATTGTGTATTTTCCACTTTGGTGTGGTAAGTACCTCACTAATTCTCCCTCGGCCACTTACTGCCCATGGCAAGCCCAACTCATCTTAATTAAATTCCTTATTTGCAACAACCTCATTTTTGTTCATGGGTACATTGCTGTCATTGTGAAATATTTTCTAGCAACACTGAGATGTATTTTTTATAAACGGTTTCTTTTTTCTCTTTATTTTGAACACTAAATATTAGTCCCTTAAATTAATATGAAGTTATTATGTACTCCAAATGAGTGTCTTACAAGTCTTCTAAAACCTATCACCTGCCTGAGGTCTGGGAAGAGTGTGATACTGGTGGAGAAGGGGCAGATGTGTTGGGTTAATGATGGGTGAAATGACTTGATGTGGCTAGTCCCCACCCATCACTGTCCAGATGCAACCAGAGACAGCATTTGCAAATTGAGAATGAGAAAGGGGTCTCACCATCATGCTGCTGCTGCGGGCCCAGCCACTGGGCACTGAGTCCATCTTGGTGGCATCTTTTCTTTTAGGAAGAGGAGTAGAGTTTGTCCGGAACCATGCATTTTCTAAGAAACATGGATTTCCTGGTCAGGAAATGGGAGGCTTCTGAATTCTGTAGCTTCAGGCACTAGCCAGGTTGGAAGGACACTGGGAAATCAGCTGCCTCATTGAGAACTTTGTCACGACCTTCAAGAGTCTGGCTGCAGATTGACACAGGCCTTTTGGCTTTTGCCTGGGCCGTGCAGCTGTCCTGTCAGTGTCTGGATAAATTGTGCCCTATCACCCCAAATGGATAATTAAACAAAACAAAAACCCCAAAGCAGAGGCATGTTCATTCTTCACTCTCCTGTTCTCTTCTCTTCCCCCCTCTCTCTCTCCCCCTCACAGCTGAAGAGCTGGTTTCAATGGAGAAAACATGCTTTCTCCCTTGGTGTTACACCTCAAGCCCCTAGTTCTTCCTTTATAGCCACGTGGCAAACTGTCTTTTACTTTCCCAAACACATCCAGCTTTTCCTGAGCGGGGCACTGTCCACATTTGATTCCCTCTGCCCACAGCAAGCCTTTGCTAAATTACCTTTCACTTCCCATTTCAATTTTAGCTAAAATATGTCAGTGTTGCCCTAGCTGGTTCAACTCAATGGACAGAGTGAACCTGAAGTGTCCCAGGTTCGATTCTGGTCAAGGGCACATGCCCAGCTTGCAGGTGGAATCCCCAGTAGGGGGTGTGCAGTAGGCAGCCAATCAATTATTCTCTCTCATCATTGATGTTTCTGTCTTTCTCTCTCTCTCCCTTCCCCTCTGAAATCAAGAAATATATGTTTAAAAAATAGCAGAGAAACTTAGAATTAAAAAAAAAAAGCTACTTCTGTGAAAGTCTTTCCTGGAAATCCTACCCAAAACTCCCAACTCCCCAGGCTGCTTGAGAATTTACTTGTACTTTTCCATTAGTCATATGTATGGAATATATGTGCATACATCATGCATATTTATATATATGTGTGTGTGTGAGCATATACATGTATGTGCGAACATATGCAGTTATGTTCATATGTGTGTATGTGTACATGCGCATATGCATATATGTGTATACATGCATATGTATGGGTAAATGTATGTATGCATATGTATGTGTATATGGCTGCATATGTGTGCATGTATATGTATGTGTTTATATATATGCATATATTTATAGATGTGTGTACATATGTGCCTATATTAATCACCTACTATGTGCCATGCACACAACTTGGCATTAGGGACATATCAGCAAAAAAAAAAAAAAGTAGAGCCCTACCAGCTTGGCTTAGTGACTGAATGTCAACCTATGAACCAGGAAGTCAGGATTCGATTCCTGGTCAAGACACATGCCTGGGTTGTGGGTTCCATCCCCAGTCTGGGGCATGCAGGAGGCAATGGGTCAATGATCCTCTCTCATCATTGATCTCTCTCTCTCTCTTTCTCTATCTGAAATCAATAAAATATATATTTTTAGAAAAAGGTAGATAAATCCTCATAGAGCCTAAATTCTAGTAGGGGAGAAAGACCATGAAAAATACTCATCTCTTATATAAAAGGCCCAGGACGATCACACCCTAATGGCCTCACAACCAAACAAGCAGCAGCTCTCATGGTGAGAAGGGCAGGGCTAGAGCTACAAGCGCAGAGAGCTACAAGCAGTGGAGGGCGGGGTGTGAGCTACTAGCTGCAGAGAGCTAAGAGCAGTGGAGAGCTACTAGAGGTGGAGAACTAGGAGCAGTGGAGGGCAGGGTGAGAGCTAGGAGTGGCAATGGGCAGGTCAGCCAGCTGAGGCAAGCAGAAGGAGCTACTTGCACATGATTTCATGCATGCTGGGCCTCTAGTAAGAAATCAGCATATTGTGTTAGAAGGTGACCTGTGGTGTGATAAAAGAAAAAAGAATAAGGAAGAACAGAGAGTATGGTAGAAGAATAAGGTAAAAGTATACATGGAGGATGAGGGTAATGAGGGTGGATCTCATTCTGAAGGTGACGGTTCAACAAAGAATAGGCAAAGGTGAAGGAGTGAGCCATGGTGATATTAGAGGAAGGAACCTTCTGAGCTAGAAACAGTCAAAGCTGGAGACCTAAGGGGTGAGGGAGTATTTTTCATGTTCAAGGCATAACAAGGGGGGCAGAGAGATGCAGCAGAAAGTCTTAGGGAATGAGTTAGGGGGAAAGCGAGGTGGAGAGGTGGTGAAGATCATGTACAACTTTTAAGTAATTTTGGGCTTTGGTTTTTGCTTAAGTAAAATAGGGACTTGATTTCTATTGTAAATGGATAATCTGGGCTTCTGCACTGAGAATATATTTTCAGGGCACTGTTTATAGTTAATAGCCATGGACGACAGGCTCTGAGAAGGCTGCAGTAGAATCTGTTCTGCTTTTCACTCAATCCCCAGGATCAAGTCCAGTGCTTGGCACGTCATTTTTAATAAATATTTAATGTGAAAGAATAAAATGAATACTGGGCACATCAAGATGATTCCAGTTGGCACCCATCCCTCACAGACAGACATTGTAGACAGCCAACGTGCAAATGTCAAACTCAGGATCTACTTTATTTATCCATTTAAAGACGACTTCAACCTCACCCTCCACCCGCAACCAAAGGCTCACGTTTAATTACCTGTCTAATAGTAGCTATATGCAACTGCCCCTAATTAGTTTTGTTTTAATTTATAATATATGAACTTTGATATTTCCAACAAAAAAAGACATCGGATGCTAGTTTGGAAGAGATCTCTCCTTCAAAAGAGCATGCCTCATGCCCAAGCAAATGTCCCTGTGGTCCCCCAGGTAATGGTTCACGGGGCTGGGGCTATCCAGGGCCAGCCAGCACACTGCATGTGACTGGGAAATGACCCGCACTGTCAGGATTAGCATGCATGCACATTCCAAAACACACATTTACCTGGGAGTCTATAACCGCTCAGCAGAACTGTTACAGTCTAGTAAGTAAATAACATGTTTTTCAAAATTAGAATGTGTATCAACTATATATTTATCCAGCAGGCTGAAACCATTTCCAAGAAACTTCCCCAGTCTGAAGTCTATCAGGCTGACTTATAGGTGTGATTTTAATGATGTTTTGACTATGAACACTGGATAAAAAAAAAAAAAAGACATATGAGTTTAGAAGGACAAGGGGTTGTCATGTAGCAAAAAACAGTTTTGGAAGGAAAATTGAATACAGTTGTAGAATCTCTTTCTGCTATTCTTTTCTTTCTTTTTCTCTTCTTTTTATATTCCTTCCCTGCCCCCTCGTCCTCTTCCTTTTTTGAAAGTTTCTGAAGACAGAATGCTATAGACACCAGGGTAAATTTTTAAATAATTTAATTCCTGGGAACATCATATGGCATCACAAGCGATTAGTGTACACACTTATGAACAAGTGTTGGCAACTGTGTTTTATCTCATGGAGGTAGAGGATCTGAAAGTTGGAGTTTGTGAACACTTCCACGAGAGACTGGATTGGTGAGGATTCATCACTCTAGTCTAGGCAACTCAAGCAAAAGCAAATCATATTTACATCAGCTGTCTACATATGTTGGACAGGGATGATTTTTATAGACATAGCTGTGAGGCATTGAGTTTTTAGTGGGACATTATTACTTTCCATCATAACTGTTGGTCACAGACATAGAGAGCTAGACTCACAGTTCAAGGTAATTCATGGATGTATAAAATCATAGTCAAAAGACAGTGGCTCTGGGACCAGATGGCCTGGACATTAGATGAACCACTTTAGGACTTGATTGTCTTCCCTGTAAAATGGGTGTGATGGTAGTACCCACTTTGCCAGGTACTAAAGCAACCCATAGATCATTTAATATTCTTCAGAGCACATACTGAATATTTAATGAATGTCACCAACTATTATCTCTATGATTCAACCTAGTTCGCCTGTGCCTTCCATCTTGAATGCAGCAGTGGCTGGAGCAGCAAGGCTTACACAGCTCAGAGCTTCAAGCATTTGGTTTGGAAGCAAATGAAGAGGCCAGGCGTGTAATTGGATGTATCGCTAATAGGTTATAAGTGGTTGTCCAAGTTCCTAAGCAGCCTGCATGCTCTAATAAATATCTTCAGTTGACAAGTGAGAGAGCAACCATGGGTTTGGAACTCCTTCCTGGGAACAGTGTGAAACGGCCACTCAAGAAATGCCCTTTGAAACTCCTTGGAGGCTCAAATTCTGCACAAGTTGCTTTTTCTTTCTCTAATTTAGAATGGCACGGCAGGTTGAGTCTGCACAAACTGTGGCAGGCCTTGAATCTTTGTTCATGCCTGTGGCTATTTCGTTGGGCAGAGCACCCTGGGGTGAGCCCCTGTAACCTCCGGTTTGGTACCTTCTTCTGTGGGATGCACCTTTCATGAGGCTTGCACACTGAGTTTGATTCTGAGTTTGATGTCATTTGCACAGTCAGATCAGAAGCTCTAGGAGGGCATGGACTTTACCTCGATGCTTTCTACAGATCCTAGTGTGTTACCTCATGCAAAATTGACACCCTCCACATTGATGCATTCTCTGCTTTTTTGACTGGCTCTCTGAATTAATTCTGCACAGTCCACGGCTCTGTGTGGTTTTCTAGACAACAGTCTTAGCATCCTATTGGGGATGGAGGCATGGGCTAAATGGGTGAAGGGAGTCCAAAGGGACAAACTTCCAGTTAAATAAAATAAAATAAATAAGTTATGGGGATTTAATGTAATTATAATGGCGATTATAATTAGTAATATTATATTGTGTATTTGAAAGTTGCTAAGAGTAGATTTTAATAGTTCTTATCACATGATAACAAAATACTGTAACTATGTTTGGTGACAGATGAACTAGATTCGTGATGATCATTTGGTGATGAATGTATATATTGGATCATTATGCTATACACCTGAAACAAAATAATGTTCTTTGTCAATGATACCTCAATTTTCTAAAGTCCCATCATAGTACTTTCTGTAGATATCTTTTCTTATTGGAAGACACAGTCAAATGCAGAGCTTGCAAATGATGCAATCTTGTGGGAATGAACACAATTCTAAATGGAATCATTGTCCTCATAAAGAACCTAATCACATGTTTCAACATGACTATTTATACAAAGGGACTCCATTACAATAACTTTAACAAAGTATGAAGAATTACAATTATTTCCATCTCCAAATATGTACCCCACTGAAGGCAGGAACAAAGTAAGTCACTCTTCTCCATTCAGTCTTCAAATATATATCTGCATTCCTTGTTCTTCTGCTTCTTTAAAGCTTTTTCTAACTCTGTATCCACCATCTTTCATCCAGGTTACCATTAGCTTTTGCTGGGATATTCTGGTAACTGACAGTCTCTTTTTTATATTAGCCCTTTTAAAGCCTTCTCAAAGTGGAACTAAAATGCACTTTAAAAAACAAACCTCCCTGGCCTGTTTTGCTCAGTGGGTATAGTATGGCTTGTAGACTGAAGGGTCCCGGGTTTGATTCCGATCAAGGGCATATGTCTAGGTTACAGGCTTGATCTCCTGCAGGGGACATGCAAGGGACAGTCCATCAATGGTTCTCTCTCATTATTGATGTTTCTATCTACCTCTCACTTCCTCCCTGAAATCAATAAAAATATATTTTAAAAAAACATACAAAACAAACAAACCCACAAACATATGCTATCCCACCTTCACAGCTCTGCATTACCTTTGGGATAAAAGTTAATGTGTTTCTAGATCTTAGCTATTATAAATTGCACCACCATGAACATAAGAATGCCCATCACTAAATGGGTAGATAAAAAAAAAAAAGCTGTGATACAGTTACACCATGCAATACTATGCAGCAGTGAAAAAGAAAGATCTCTTAGTCTTTGAGACAGCATGGAGGGACCTGGAGAGTATTATGCTAAGTTAAATAAACCAGTCAGAGAAAGACAAGTATCACATTATCTCACTCGTATGTGGAATCTAATGAACTCTTCTTATCCTGAGACACAGAAGCATGAAACAGACTGCGGAATCTCAGAGGGAAGACAGGGGAGGGTGGCTGGGTGAGGAGAGATCAACCAAAGAACCTGTATGCATATATGCTTAACCCATGCACACAGACAGTAGGCTGATGAAGGCCTGGGGTATTGGGGAGTGGGGGATTTAGAAGAAGTCAATTGAGGGGAGGGGGAGGAAGGGAATATAGATACTGTATTTTCTGCCATATAAGACAACTGGGCATATGAGACGACCCCCAGCTTTTCCAGTTAAAATATAGAGTTTGGGATATACTCGCCATATAAGACTACCCCTCTTCCAACGCACACCAAATAAAAATTTAAAAAAAAAACATCAGATTTGATTTTGACCCCCGACTTTTGAGAAGATTTTCCTGACTTAAAAAGTCATCTTATTCGCCAGAAAATACGGTAATACTTTCAAAAATAAATATTTTTAAATATATTTTTATTGATTTCAGAGAGGAAGGGAAAGGGAGAGAGACATAGAAACATCAATGATGAGAGAGAATCATTGATCGGCTGCCTCCTGCACACCCTCTACTGGGGATCGAGCCCACAACTGGGGATTATGCCTTTGACTAGAATTGAACCTTGAGACCACATGCTGATCCACTGAGCCAAACCAGCTAGGGCTCAACAATAATTTAAAAAAAAAAAGATTAGCATGTTTCACATGATTTAGAGCCTTTCAGGAGCTGTCACACATTTTGTTCTAGGCATTCCTCCCGCAATTCAGCCACACTAAGGAAAGTCTAGTTATCCTGAAAACCTTGCATTCTCCCATCTCGGCCATCTGTGCCATTGTCTGAAACATTATGTCCCCTCTTCATTGCCATGCCCAGTTGGCCTTTGCTCCCTTCCAAGAAGCCATCTCTAGCCACTCCACCCACCTCACCCCCAGCCTTAAGCTCAAAATACCTTCTGTGTCTTCTCATAGAATTCAGTGTTTAGGTGCTGGCCTCTTTAATTTTCTGTCTTTCTCAGAAGACTGGGAGCTTGGTGAAGGTAAGAACCATTCGTACTTGCTTGCCCTCATTGTGAATGACTGAATGCAATTATACTAAAATGCCATAGTGTCCTTGCCAAAGCAACATATGTACCACAAATATGGTCTCTTAAATGAAAATATGTGAGGTATTTTCCCCATCCTCAGTGCTAAGGAAACATGCAGAATAAGAACCTGCTTTTGAAAGACAAAAAGCCTTTGCAGCAGGGAAAGTGAAGAACCTTGAAAGCAGAAAACTGTGCCTTACAGAAAAGGTAAAATATCAAAATGTAAAATATCTTCCTCCATAACTTTTGCTATAAGCCCCACTTCATGCAAAATGGGGTTAGAAGAAATAGTAGCTAAGAGAGGACATCAGTCAGGATAAAGCAGGTTATGCTGCAGCAACCAACAGACCCCAACCTCTAGGGCTTATACTAACCAGTGTGTTTCTCACTCTTTCTTTATGTCCTTTACTGGCTCTCTGGGAGTGCAGCAAGGTTTTTCCCCCACTCAGGTCACAAACTCTGCTTTCATTCTTCTACAGTTACTGGAACAAGGAAAGAAGAAGGTTAATTGCACACTGGTTCTTAATGCTTCTACCCCAAAGTGACATGTGTCACCTCTGTTCACATTTCATTAGCCAGAGCAGGACATGTGGCTGCATCTAAATTTAAGCAGGCAAGGAAATGCCTGTCCTTTCACCCTGAAGGAGAAGCAGATGTTTTGGGGACCAGCCCCGACAGTCTATAGGGAATAGGTTCACCTGACCACACCTCAATTCCAGAGGTGATCCTACCAGAGCAATGCTTTTAGGAGGTGAAGCCACAGTTCTTTCATCCTATGAGTGTAATCTCTTCTCACTTGTCCCTGCATTGAAATATTGGATCTGTCCATCAGTGGAGGCTTTCTCCATCAATGTGCAGTACACTTTTAGTCTCAGAACAAGGGCTGCTTACTTCTTGGAGTATGAGTTGAAATATTTGTTTTCTTTGTTTCTCAACGTTCTTTTCAGAAGGTATTACTGATACGTATGCATGTCAACTCTTTCCTCACTGTTCTACCACCCACTTCACCACAGGCTACGCACATCAGCACCCCAGCTCGTTCCTGGTCTCTGCTCTTCCCTCCTCTCATTTATATGGGAAGCAGGATCTGTGTTTGACAGGCAGCTTACTCTTTGCTTACTGTTTTAATAAAAATTTCTATCACCATTTTTATCTACAGTAGCAGTCGAGGCACCATTTGATATCAAGATGCTAGATTTCATGGACTTTGAAATATTTTCTCCATATCTTTTTTTGGCAAGTCTCTGAACAGAGACTACAAAAAAATTGACATGTTGGAGATGAATTTGCAGACTCCAAGTTAAGTAATGACTACCTGTCCCGGTTTAAATTGTGTTCTAGGTTTGAAACATTATATTACACAGTCAAATCATTGAAATTAATGGTCAGACTGTTTCATAACTGAGTTAGTTCCCCTTGAGATGAATATCCTATTAAATCAGCAGGCTGTCCACATCCCTTGCATTGCCTTTTGCTTGGGGATAGCATTTGTCCCAGCCTTGGGGATTCAGAGCCGGACCAAAGCAATCATGCTATTTTTGAATGTGGGAAAAATAAAGATCTCTATTATCTCAATTTACACTTTCTTTTGTATTTAGAATCTTACTTCATTGCCTTTATCCTGGGAGGCAAATTATTATTGTCCCACACATATCGATGGGGGACTTGAGGCTCAAGTGTGTTAGGAAGCATTTATAACTACTGATTCAAGTTCAGGCCAAGTTCATTTGATGTTTTTCCCTCAGATCTCTTCATGGTTGGCCATTCTCATCATTCAGGTCTCTCCTCAGAGGGGCCTTTCTTTACTATTCCATCCAGAAAAGCACTGCCATCCCTATTTCATTGTGTTTTCATAGTACTCATTGCTATGTCCTTGTCTTTTTCTCACTTACCGACTTATTTATTTTCAGTATCTATTACAGGGAAGAGGACCTTGTTTTCTTCTTAGTGCTACATCCCAGCATTGTAATAGTGCCTGACATCCAGTTGATGTTGAAAAATATTTAATGGAGGAATACATATTTTTACACTACACGATCTCTCTCTATTAGGAATCGAGTTCAGATTAGGATGCCTCATTTAGTTACATCGTGTCTTAGTTTATTCATTGAAGACTTTATGAACAAGCCCCACTATTTAAGGTTTTTGAGAGTTCAGCTTTGTGGTAAAGTGTGTATCAGTTAGCTAATGCTGCATAATAAGTTACTCCCAAGAAGAGTATGTTGAAACAAAAACATTTAATATTCCATATGGTCTCTGGGGGTTGGGGTGCTGAGAGTGGTTCATCTGGGTGGCACTGGGTGGCTCAGATCAGGGAGCCCCATGACATTGTTAAGCCCTCAGTGGGGACAAGAGTTAAATGAGGTCTGGAGGATCTGTCTCCTAACTCATGCCTGTGGGTGTTGGCAGGACTCAGTGCCTTGATGCATGGCCACATGGGCCTCTCCACAGGACTGCTGGAGAGTCCTGGCAACTTGGCAGCTGGCTTTTCTCAAGAGAGAGGGAGAGAGATAGGCAGGTAAATAGATATCTTAAGATGGGAGTCACAGCTTTTATAACCTAGTCTTAGACTAACATACCATCACTTCTGCCATGTTCTGCCACATAGACCAACAACCCAGATATAGTGTGGGAGAAATCAGTACAAGGTGGGCATGGGGGGCACCTTGGAGGTCATGCCATATGTCTCCTTCAGGTCCTCCACATGAAACCATGGATTGAACATATATCTCCACATATCAGAAGTCATCTCTCAACTTCCTGTTTTATTCCAGGAGCCACATGGGTGCAAGTTTTGCTTCCTGGTGTGCTTATAACCTTCTGAGAGTGCTGCAGTTGGGAACACAACTTGTGGTGCCAGCAGCCTGACTTGGAACTCCGTGTCTGCCTCTTGATAGCCACGTGAATGAGGCATTTTCTTGGCTTCTCTGACCTCAGTGTTCTCTCCTGTAAAATGGGGACACTAGCAGTGGCGCTGAGGTGTGAGGAGTCACTCAGTCATTCATGGGAAGCCTGTGGAGAGTGCTGGCCACATGGAATTGGTTAAAATGTATTGTCCTTTCTCCTTTGGACTGTTCATGCCTAATCAGTGGAGGAGGGTCCCGAGCTTTCCTCAGCTCCCCTTGGATGGACTGAAGCTGCCTAGACAGACAACTGGGGAGATGTTCATGTAAACATTGCTTGGTAATTAGATAGTAGGTCAGAGAGCACAGAGAGAGTGCAGTTGTTGTCACAGGGAGTCCTTCAACCTGATGTGCCCTGCCTGTAGTCACAGCACATCTGCAATGCCACTTCTGGACCACGATTCAGCATCCATTCTTCCACTTTTCCTCCGGAGAAACTGAAGCTGGCCTTCCAGAGGGTGGTCCTGGGAGAGTTCCACAGCACTTCTGCCAGGCTGCCTTGGAGCAGATTTTTCATGTCTCCCTTACTTATATCTTTTCAAATCCAATCTCCTTCAATCAATTTTAATCCCTTAATGTGTTTGCTATAAGTACTGTACAGTTCACTTGTCCTGGATAATAAAATTCATTTCAGTCCGGCCTGCCGGTAATTTGTTTGAGAAGAAGTCGTTAGGAAACCCTTGCATTCCGCTCTGATTCAGAGGACGACCTTCAGTATTGATAGCGTCTTGTTGTCATGCCCGTGAAGTATTCTTTCATGACTGACAACGCCGCTTAAATAATGGAGCGCGCAGGCCAAGTGCCTCGGTGAAATCCGACTACACTAATTCCGCCATATATTAGGGAGCCTCGAGTGTTCTGCAAGGACACCGTTTCATTGACCGTGAATCTATTTTGTTCAGTTTGTACAAATTATCCCCACTGTGCATTGTACCCCCCTCTCTGCAAAACCCACTTTCCTCCTGAAAATGAGTGTTTTTACTGCTTTACTGCTCTGAGCACCAAGCGGAGGCAGAGCCTTGGGCCCCAGGCCTCTCCTGGAGCAATCAAAACAGATAAAATGAAGTGTGTTTTTTTTAATACAAAAAGATCCAAATGTACAGGATTGTTGTTTTTTAATTTTTTTATTGAGCCTCTAATGGAGCTCAAAAAGTATAACGAGTTCACTGTGGACTATACATATGTATATACACACATAAAAATATATGAAATGTAATTTATAGATGTATATGTAGTGAGAAAAATAGCCTGTGTTATGGTTGATCATACATATCTCTAGCTTTATAAAATGACACATGGAGACCCAGCACTTTCTGATTTAGATTTGGCTAAAAATTATCAGTCATCTGTAGATGATTATGCAATATCTGCCAACTTCCCACCGAGGAAAACTTCTAGCAGATGGCAGGATGGATGTGCCATGTGTCGTTTGTTTAAATGTGGCAAGAACCAATATTTTTTCCTCGATCGTTATAGCTGTTTTACTTTTAAAGACTCAGTTCACTTTGAACTACCCTCCTTGGTGGTGCCTGGGGTCTGGGGTGGGATGGGAGAAGGAAGGGGTGTTGAGCAGACCAATGCTAATCCTCCAGGGCCTTGGAATAAATGACAGCTATAGCCCATTAATCAGGTCCCTGAGCACCCCATTTTCAGAACCACGTTACTTACTGTACTCTAAATACACACTCCCTCAGAACCGGTCAGGAGCCGGCTCCATTCAGATCAGTGTCCTGGTTCCATGGGCCTTTACACTACAAAAAGCTGGAATCCACGTTGAGAGTTTGCAGGACCCCTGGGAGAACCTCGTGGAGTAGGCGTCATCTCAGGCATGCAGCGCATAATTTGTTTTGATAATGATAAACAAAGGGGGTCTGTTCCCTCAAGGCTTTTGTGGAAATTGTCAGAGGCTCTTCCCCTTAACAGTGTGAGCTGCAGCTAGGCTAGGTTCTGCCAGCCTGGCCACCCAGGCAGGACTGGAGAGCTAGACGTGGGGCAGGGGGAGGGTGCAGGGAATGCTGGGGGTGATGCTGCAGGGGGTAATGGGGGTGCTGTCCACTCATAGAAGGGAGCATCCTACCCTGGGAGGCCCTTCCTATCAGCCAGCTATATCAGGTAACCATGATCTATGGCAGGGACCCAGTGCCCTGAATGATTTTTACATTGTATATGTTTCTTTTTGTTGTTGTTTTGTTAAGCATCACCAGAGAATATTTGTTCCATTGAATTATAGAGAGTGAAGAGGAGAGAGAAACATCAATTGTTTGCCTCCTGCACAAGCTTTGACCATGGCCAGGGATCAAGCATGCAGGCAACGTGCTTGCCTTGACCAGAATAGAACCCAGTACTATACTGTGGATGTTTCAAATGCATCTTCTTTCCTGACTTGAGTCATTCTGCTCTGACGAAACTAGGCTGTGTGTGTTGGGGTGGTGGAGAAGGGAGGGGCGGTATTCAGAGGGAAAATCCAGGACCGGTTGCTTGCCAGTTCTCCAAGAATCCTTGGAGCTAGCCAGCTCCTCATGGAGAATCTTGGGGTTTTCAGGAGCCTCCTGTAGGTATGCCTCATTAAACTGATTACATGAGGCCAAAGTGTTTGTCAGAAAATATTTATTATGCAGAGGAAGAGGAATGCACCCAAGGAGTGCAGGACCCATTGCAGCCATTCAGTGACTATTTCTTAAATAAATCTATAAAAAAAGATATGTGGAAACACTGTTCATTTCCACATGTGTGATGGGGAATGCTTTTCCTTTTTTCAGTTTTCACAACCTTGGTAATGTTTGATGAATTACCTTGATTATGAGTATGATCATTGTTTTATATAGCATTAACACAATGCCACTCCCCTTCCTGTTAACCATTAGGTGATAGTTTTCCACATTCTTTATAGCTTTACAGTGTGTCAGTATACATGTCAATGCAAATCTAGACAAAATGACATAATGTGTATTTTTCTTCAAACACATACTTAGCAAGTGTCCTGGGTCCTTGATGTATTAGTCCTTAAAGGTCTGTCAAAACATGATTTCAGAATGTTACATCACCTCCCATAGTAGGGGGTTAACATCATTTATTCAAGCAATTTGTAGCAATATTAGATTTCATAATGAATATTTTAAAGCAGCTATTCTGTATCAAACTCTGTAAGGGATACAGAATAAAGCTCATGACACCCCACATTGTGAAATATCTAATTATGCATTTTGCACTTTTTCTTTAGTATGTGCAACTTTGAAAATGTTAATGGATTACAATTTTAAAAATCTGTTTACAAAATCAAAGCTATAAACGTGAAAATAATAAGAATGTCTAGCTTTTATTGGACACTTATCTTACAAACTCTGTCCTAAGTGTATAGATATATGTAATATATATATATATATATATTATGTTATGTTAAATTTATATATATATATATTTAATATGTTATGTTACATTTTACCTCTTCAAAAGTAATTGCATTATTTAGCATTCACCATAACCAGACATGTTTGCTAGGTCTTCTTAGACAGGTAGAGCATTTTAATATATTCCTGCTTTTGCTTTTGTGGATGTAGACTCAGTCAATATTTATTAAGTGCCTACTGTGTTCCCAGCACTCTTCTGTATGCTGAGGACTTGGCAGTGAACAAACTAAATACCTTCCTCAGGTACCTGATACTCCAGTCTAGGTGGGGTCTCTCTGTCAAGAGTGCCGATCAAGCCTAACCGGTGTGGCTCAGGGGTTGAGCCTTGACCCATGAACCAAGAAGTCCCTAATTCCATTCCAGTTTAGGGCACATGCCCAGGTAGGGGGCTCGATCCCTAATAGGGCGTAGGCAGGAGGCAGCCAGTCGATGTTTCTCTCTCATGTATGTGTCTGTTTCTCTATCCCTTTTCCTTCCTCTCTTTCTTAAAAAAAGCAACAACAATGAAAACATTTTAAAAAGAAAAAAGAGAGCAGGTCAACCTTTTATAAATACAGATAGGGCAGCCTTTCAATGCCTCTATCCCCCTGGACCTCTGACACTGGAGAGAGAGGCCTGTTACCCACTGTCCTGTGGGCACTGCCCATTGAGTAGATACTGTTAAAGCAGCCAGCAGACGTGGAGTGCAGTGGAGTGGCTGTAGCTGTCCCAAACATCCCTGGCTAAGTGCCTGCAGACACCAGACCCTCCCCGGAAAAGTGACAGGCCAAGGCTCCACCCCGCCCTTACTGGACCTCTTTCTGCTCTAAGGAGTTTCTTTATAGATCTTGTCTTTCCCCTGGCTTTTCTCTTAAGTAATAGGCCTGGGGGGAGGGAGGTCAGCCATTTGTGCAGTTAACACTCCAGGAGTGTGCTGGGGCTTGGGAAAGGCTTTCCAAATTCATTTAATTCAACATAAATCTAGGTCGCTGAGAATCCTGCATCTTCCATCCATCTTGTCGTTGTGTGCATCGGGACCTCTGGAAGGATGCAGGGTGTTAGGAGAGCTGCAGAAGCCTGGATAGCACTGCTGGTGGCGATCAGAGCTGGATGCCTGCTCTGTGACAGGCACATGGGTGAGACACTTCGGGGACAGCTCATGGAGATGGCAAAGTGTGTGGAGCTCACACTCGGCCCTGTGAGAGCTGGGATCCTGGCATGTCACAGGCTGTTTTTCGCTGCAAGCTCCCTTCTGAGCACTGTGGAGATGCAGTGACACCCGCTGGCATCGCAGGGACAGTCCTCTGCTGTCCTGTTTTCACAAGTGTGGATGGGATAAGGGTGCTGAAGGACAATCAGTGAATGCACCCCAGGCACACTAAACTTTCCTCCAGGGTGTGCTCCCCCTTACTCTGTCAGCTTGTTTCTACAACACACCTTCCATCGGTGTCCGGGCGGGTGGCATAATTGTCAAGCAGTCAGTTCTGCTCTCATGCTTGTGAATGTCCTTTCTCTCTGGAGAATTTTAACTCTTTGGCAGGCAGATGAAAGCTTGGGGGGGATAGGAGGGCTGATGTGTTAGCTACAATCTCAGGAAGATTAAGTTTCCAATTTGGCCCTGCCACTTATTACCTGCAGGATCATGGCAAGTCACTTAACTTCTCTACGGCTTAATGTTCTCATCTATAAAATGGGGTTACCCTTCACACCTGTAGCATAACTGCTCACTTCAGCTGTGCTCCTTACTCCCTCTCTGCCCAGGGGTGCTGAGGTTGGCCCAGGTGAACATGAGGGCTAGTCTCTACTTTTATGACATTCTCTTTCCCTGCCAGCCACTGTCAAAAGTTTCACTGGCAGCTCCGCTGGTGTGGCTCAGTGGTTGAGGGGTAGAACCATGAACCAGGAGGTCATCGGTTCCATTCCCAGTCCTGGCACATGCCCTGGTTGCAGGCTCTATCTCCAGTAGGGGGCGTGCAGGAGGTAGCCAATCAATGATTCTCTCTCATCAATGTTTCTAACTCCTTATCCCTCTCTCTAAAATCAATAAATAAAAACATACCAAAAAAAAAAAAGGAGTTAAAGTGGAAATTTTAGACCAGAAGAAAGAGCACCATGATGTGGGATAAAGGTGTTTATCTATTCTCTAGGTGTGGATCTTGGCTGGCATTATTTCCTGTCCACGTCTTATTTTAATAACCAGCAGCAGGAATCGCATATGTGGTCACTTTGAGACATGTACACTTGTCTAGGGTCCGCAGCTTCAGCAAGGAGATCAAGTCATTTGTTGAAAACAGTGGCTTTCCTGGGTCCCTGAATGTCTATATGGCTCAAGGCCATGCCTACTCTTTTCTATCCTGTGCTATCTACTATACTGTGTGGAAGAGGGGCCTCTTTCCTCGTGGCTAAATGATGGGTCCCTGCATACTTTCATCTGGTATGATTTTGTGTTTTTACTAAAAGCAAAAGTTTAGATTTTGGACTAATGGCACTAGTATCTGGCAATGTTAGCTTATAAAATCTCAGTCCAAGACCCAATGCCATGCCCTTTGCATGTGATGTGCATCTTCCTTCCAGCTCTCTTGCTTGTATCTACCAGGGAAAGCTCCGTGATGCTATGGAATAAAACAACCCTGAAATCTCAATGGCATAGCTCAACACAGGTTAATTCCTGGTGTGCAAGACCACTGAGTGTCTGAGTCACTCTCCAGGGAAGCTCTCCTCCATGTAGTAGCTCAGCATGGCCAGTGGCTTCATTTTTAAGGAACCTCCATAGTAATACATGTTGGCCCAGAAGGCATACATGGGCCATTATGTGCTTTTGCCAGAAAGTGACACATTACATTTCCACCAGGTCCAGTTGTGCAGAACGAGTCATATGGCCTGCTCTGCCATCTTATTACCCTCCCCTGTGCTCAGAAGAAAAGGGAAAGGAGATCATATGACAAGTGATACAACTGGAGCTTAGAGAGCTTAACTAATTTAGATGAGGTTACCCAACTAGTAAAGAGCAGGTCTCATCATGAAGGATGTCACTCAGTGGCATTTCCTTTATGAGCCATTGGTTGAATCCCTTCTCAGTGTTAGAGCCAAGTATGAGATGATGTCCTTGTTCTCAAGAGTCTCACAGTTTCGTGTGGCAGACAAGAACTGCATTCTGACCAGTTGTAGATTTAACAGTACAGTAAGTATTTCTGTAGTGATGTGAAGGTCTCTGGAAGCTTTTGCAAGTCAGGGCAAAACATACTTTCTTGGGGACACGAAAAACAGACCCTGGTGTGAGAGTCTTGAGAACAGGGCAGGGGGACACTAGCACAGCAATGTCTCTGGAATAACGAATGGGGAGAAAGGGTTTCTTGATTTATCATCCTATGGATGGATGCTGTTCTCTTCTCTCTGCCCTTGGCTAGATCATTGATGGAGCACTGATGTGCTCCTAAGGGTGTTTTGGAAAAATGGATCAAGGACCATGGTAAAAAATGAAGCTACATTTTGCATTTTATTCAACACAAACATTCTATCCTGCACCTCACACAATGTGCTGAATAGAAGAGGAGGGCGGGGTTTTCTTATTTCATGTCCTTTCTCCCAGTTTTCATTAAGATCAGAACCAAATAGATAACAAACATACACTTACTCAATATAAAATAGTTTTAAAGTATTCTGTAATAACTAAAAGAAATCTTGGCTCAAAAATTTGAAATGGTCTTCTCTCCTACTTTGTTTTTACCTCCATATCTTTTCATACTTATGCCAAACTCTTTACCTTCAGTCCCCTTTAAAACACATATTCTCTTTTCTATCATAACTTTTCTTTGCCTCGGCTGTTGATAACTATTTCCGGGTAATTCTGTGTCATAGTACAGATCTACAAATTATCTGGAGAGGAATGCTACTTTCTGATTTTGTGGGCAATGACTAGTTGATCATTAAGCCACACTGCTGTGCAAAGCTGCAATAATAACACACAATATTGAAAGCTCCCTAAGATACTAGTATAATCCCTTATGATCCCATTCGTAAACACACAAGTAGGGAAAAAGCCATAAATACATGTTTTCTCAATATTACCAAACCAGAAACTTGACAGGAGGGGTGAAGAATAAGGACCATATGGAGGGACCACTTTCGTTAAGGCATTTTGTGGAATATATAAAGCAAACCCAAATATCCACCCAAAAGGTAGTAGTATTCGCCTAACCATTCTAGCAGTGAGAGCATTGAGGCTCAGAGAAGTTCAGTACGTGTCCCGGACCACACAGTGGATCCAGGACGAGAGCTGAGGTTCAAACCCACATTTGGTTATGTCCAAAGCTTGTGCCCTTGCATGCATGTCCAGGCTTACCTGATATCCCAGTGCCATCGGATTCTTAGAAAAGGACGTGAAAGTGAGCAGAGCCACAGCCTCTGGTCATCTCATTTGGGCTTTTTGCTCTTCTTTCTCTAAAATAATCATTGCAAAGGTGACCCTCTGAAGTCTTTTCAAGAATACATTTCGCTTTTGATGAAGAGTGTCAAAATAATCTGATTTGAGGAGGATGTCCTAAACATTTTCCCAACCCCATTTTTTTTCTTCCCATCCTTACCCTTGTCTTCCATGGTAAATCTGTGGGTAGTAAGGGGCCAGGCCAGCAAGCTGGAGTCCAAAGGAGTGTGTGCCCTGCCAGCCTCCTCCATTGAGATTTCCTGACCCAGGGATGCTGCTCCTTTGGTGGGCTGCAAACTCTGGCTGTGCTTTAGTCTTTATTTCTTACTCTCTGCTTCCCTGACAACTGTTAAGGGGAGGTGGTTTCTTAAGGAGTCCTACTGGGCTCTTGATATGGCTGCTTTTGGGGCTTTTGTTCCTGGCCACTGGCTCAGGGCTCCTGCTGTCATCATGTTGACTGCTGCTGTGGGAAAGAAGGCTCCTCCACCCCACTCCCACCCCTGGCTCTGCTGTGGGCCTTCTGGCCCAGCTGAGGTGAAACAAACAACAGGCAAGTGCTGGCCAGGGACCGCCCTTCCCTTGAAGAAGGCAGGTATCGATCTTCCCATTCTGCTCATGTTGCCTCTCCATGAAAATACTGCAGCGCCTTCTCGTAAACAGGTGACCTATTGGTCCCCCAGCTGTGCGGGGCCTCCCTCCTGTGTCCTGCACAGCTCATTAGTGGGGGCTCTCCGCTGTGTCGATGGAGTTCATCTGGAACCAGAGGTAGGCTTTCCTGAACACTCTTGAACTTGGTGAAAATTGGGTATGTGTCCCAGATTCTGAACATTGGTGTTAAGTCTCTGCAGGAGGCAGTCGTTGATTATATATCCAATATAATCAGAACAACTTCTAGAGTTTCTTTTCCCGGGCACTCGTATAAGCCAGCCAGTGGTTCTCAAGGAGGCACCTTTGCTTCTGTACCCCTGCTGAGGGGATGTTTGTCCAGAGATATTTTTGCTTGTCACAGCTGAAGGAAGAGTGTCCATTGATATCTATTAGGCAGAAGCCAGGGATGCTGCCACACACCCTACAAGGCACAGGAGAGCCCCTAAAGAAAGAATTGTCTGCCCCAAATGTCAGTAGTGTTGATGTTGAGAAAGCCTGATACAGACTGTCTTAAAACGCCCCCAATTTTATATAAAACAAATGTTACTTCACTATAGGCTTGAAGGAATTTTTATAAGCTTGCTGTTGAAGTGAATTAACTCTTAATAACTCACTGAATTTATGAGTTGCCACTATTCCTCAGAAATCATCACATAAACTTGTAATAATTGTAAGAGGAGAAAAATAACTTTCAACTTGCCTGCCAACATCATAAAACATTTATGAATTCTAAATTTAACAATTAATGATGCTGACATAATATTGCATTTTGGTGAAATATAATTAAGCAGTTATTAATTTTGACCTTGCTGCTTAAAAAGTTTGAACTAATACATTTTATTTTCAATTTCCACATATTACCAGATGCCCTTGGAGCTCAAAGACCCTCCTCCTGCCTTCAGAGTCAGGTGGATAAAGCATCCTTAAACCCATTGAGGCTCCCCTATCATGGATTACAAAACCAATTATAATACTTAACTAACGATATCAAAAGCCAACATTTGCCCAATTGTCAGACAAAATTGCCCTTCAAAACACCACTGGTTGTATTAAGATGTCCTTAAAGAGGTACCACACACTTGCTAGAAGACCAGCCTGCCAGCTGCCATCACCAGAGAGGGTTCTTTGGATGGTAGGGTGAGAATGTATAACTTCTCTTTGCACTTAAAATATAGGTATCTCCTTTCCTGCCAGAATCTATCTGATCCACCATTGCTCTCCAGCCTCACCTCATGTCACTCCACCCCACATCACCAACTAATTGTCTGCCCTCTGCCAGGGCCACTTTTCTATCCTCCCCTATTCAATATTTGTCTATGTCTCATTCTTTTATATTTAAATATATCTTATTGATTTCAGAGAGAAGATGGGACAGAGGTAGAAAGATCAATAGTGAGAGAGAATCATTGAACAGCTGCCTCCTACATGGCCCCTACTGGGGATCAAGCCTGCAACCCAAGCATGTGCCCTGACCTGGAGTCAAACCATGACTTCCTGGTTCATAGGTTGATGCTCAACCACTGCACCATGCCGGCCAGGCAATATATCGTTCTTTATATTCCCACATCAACATCACCTCTTCAGAGAGGTCTCTCTGATTCAGCCAGTCCTGCATTAAATTAGATCTCTTCTCAAATCTCCCTATAACACCATGCAATTCTGTGTTTATGATGTGAATATTTAACTAATAACTAGTCAGCTCTAAGCTGCATAACATTATAGAACATTATGAGTAGCTTTTGACTAGATCCTCTATGCTTAGCAAAGTGAAGCGTGTTGAATGAGTACATGAATAAGCAAATGAATGAAGTGATATGAGTGATCTTTATTTTTATTTTTTAAAATATATTTTATTGATTTTTTTTTACAGAACAGAAGGGAGAAGGATAGAAATTCAGAAACATCGATGATAAACATCGATCAGCCGCCTCTTGCACTCCCCCTACTGGGGATGCGCCCATAGCCAAGGTACATGCCCTTGACCGGAATCAAACCCGGAACCCTCCAGTCCACAGTCCGACGCTCTATCCACTGAGCAAAACTGGTCTTGGCAATGAGTGATCTTTAGAAGGCCATCTGGTGAAGGAAGCTTGAGGAACTCATTCAGTAATTCATAGTTGGCCTAGACTAGTGGTTGGCAAACTCATTAGTCAACAGAGACAAATATCAACAGTGCAATGATTAAACTCTTTTGAGAGCCTATTTTTTAAAACTTAAACTTCTTCTAATGCCACTTCTTCAAAATAGACTCACCCAGGCTACACGCTCAAGGGGCCAAAGAGCTGCATGTGGCTCATGAGCAGCAGTTTTCCAACCACTGGCCTAGACCTAAGAGAAAGGTTCTAAGCCCATGGGGAGTATTGGTTAAACATGGCAATGGAAGGACTATTGTTCTCATTTTGTCTTTCTCCCTTGCTTTCTCACTGGGCCTCTCCCTTTGGCATTGACCATTCTCAGGTGAATTCTCTGTACAGGATGACAGATAGCTACCAACAGAGACAGGAATTCCCCACTCTGAATGCCAACTGGACAACAGAGGTTGTCTCTCCTTTCACTTCAGCAGAAGGCCCAGAAACAGTTCTTATTGGTCCTAGCATGAATCAATCATTATGGTCAGGGGTATGCAATGCTCTGATCAGTCCACTTGGAACACAGGCACAACCTTAGGGCATGGCATTGCCTTCACCTGGATTTCTGGTTTGTGGCTGGGGAAAGCGTAGATTCATATAGCATTTGGCCTACAAATACCAAAGAAGTGAAACTGGGCAAAGAACAAATGTCTGCCCATTAAACCAACTTGCTGCTAAATTTTGGAAGAGTGTCTCACACAAGCCCCCGTGTCTGAACAACATTTAGTCAATGGAAAAAATAACTAGACCATTAACTTCCATTTTACATTTTATCGCTCTCCTCCAGCAAGCGTGATTGGGGAGAGTGTCTTGTTACTTGTCTCCTTTCTAATTGGACTCCCTCTGTTCTCTGTAACTCTTGGTTCTTTGCTCTCAGCTGGTTTTGTCAAGGTAACTATGCATTTTAAATCACATTGTAATTTCTCCTAGCTCAGAAAACTGAACCAAAGCAGTAACTTTTAATAGGTCAGTTACATTATTTTTCAGCCGCCTGCTGCAGCCTAATAAAACTGCAGTTTAATTAGGTTGGTGTGATGCCAAAATAAATGTTTCATCCCCAGCTTGTTTTATTTACTTATTGAAAAGTAAGAGAATCTACAAATAATAGGATTGGAAAATGTTAAAGGCTAATGAGTTTGGCTGTACTTGTTTGTAAAGAAAAGCGATTATATCATTGTCAATCTAGTTTGGTTGATGAGAAAGCTACGAAAAAATTTTAAAATAGAATAAAAACAATGAAAAAGCTGATGAGATTCCTGAGTGTAGGTCTCTTTTAAAAATAAAGAAATAAATCACAAATATGAAGACCATTTCAAAGGAATCCTAACTAAGGGAGCATCCTCTGGTGCATTGTGTGTTCAGGCATTGGGCCCAGTGGAATCACATTGATTTTTTCAGTAGACCTTAACAGCAATCTGTAAGATAGAGTCATCGGTCCCACAGAGGTGGCGTCCTGTGTGTGATCACACCACACACTCACTATTTTGACCTCAATGAGATGGGAATGTGAGGGCAGCAGGAAGGCTTCAGATGCTGTGTTTCCTTTGAAAATGCAACACCTCCCCCCCACCGCCTACCTCCCCGGCCCCCCAGTTACTCCCAATCCTCCACCCTCAGCTGGCAGGTGACCATCCTCACTCATGGTGGCACGGCCACTGCTACGGGGGACAAGCCAGGATAATTTTCCCTGCATCCCCCAGCACATCCTCCACGCTCAGTTATAGATTCAGCAACCCATAATAACGTTTGGTCATTTTCTTCCTTCTTGAGGCAAAGATTGTGCACGGTGTTGAAAATCAACAACTCCCCTTTGCTCTCGTGATAAAGGGAATCTAGTCCTTATGCTCCCACCAACAACAAGCGAACAGATTTCCCAAGCAGAGAGACACTTAGTGAGGGCTGTGGGTGTCACTTCTCCTTCTCAAACTTTTAGAGGCATTGCTTCTCCAAGTGCCTTAAACATACACAAAGGTCAGAGCCTAACCCCAGTAATTGCTAGCAAGGGAAGACTTATTCTATGGCCGGGCCAGGAACCCTCGTGTCCTCCAGGGTGTTTTTCCTGAGCAGCTCTTTAATAGGGAGTTATCATCAGCCTTGTCTTAGAGAAGGGGAACGCTTTGTCCTCATGGGTGTGTGTGGTTGGGCAACACCTTTGCAGAGCCGTCCTTCCCCACTTTCATTCCACCTGCTGCGTGGGAGGTGCGCCTGCCCTCCTGCTCTCCCAAAACATTGGCAACTCCTCTGCCTTGCTTGGCATTTACTCTGACTTTATTTCAATTTACATTCTAAGGTTGACTTGTCTTCCCTGTCCCTTTTGAATAGAATCATAGATCCCCCATGTCACACTCAAAATAAATGTTTCAGGTCCCATTTTTCATCTTGACATGTTTTGGAAGGCGCTTGCCATCCTGACTTTGAGCTCCATCTAATTCGCTGGGATGGGCTGCGCCGGGATGGGCTGCTCCACTCCTCTGATGTTGCTATTTGGAGTGCTGGGTGAAGCAAAGACACACAGGCTTCCGTTTGAGAATAATGCAGAAAACAATGGCGAAGACCCAGAATGATAACTCTATGCATCTGGCATCCAGCCTCTGTTTGCAGCTGTTTGAAGGGAGCACAGATGGATGCACCCTCGCTGGCCATCACTGCAAAACCACCTGAGATGGTTTTCTTCTGGTTTTTGGACAATTTGGGTAGAAGTCTATACATTAATATTGAGGATTTTAGGAAAGTTCTGTAAAATAAGTATTTGTGAGTGTTGCAAACTTAATGTGGTAGAGATTGTATGTAACTCTCTTCTAATTAAAGTGTCTACAGATAGCTTTAAACCATTGATCTTCACTCTTAAAACAATGGGATACACTCTCCCCAACAAGTGAAATTATATAGTGCAATGTTAAAACTGGCATTAGCTTTATATAATAGTAAACATTTATATTTAACTTGGAATGTGTAACATTTGCTTATACATCCATTGACAAAAACCGTGAGTCTATTGGGATAAATTTAGATACTTACATTCAGGTGGTATGGACCCAGCTGTATGTTTATTCTACCTATAGTATCAAGAAAATTCCAATTCACTTAGAAAGGCAGATTTGAGAACCCAAATTTTCTTTAACAGCCCAACTTGCATGCTCAGGGTATTTCTTTTCTAGGAGCCCGGTGCATGAAATTTGTACACTGGAGGTGGGCGGTCCCTCAGCCCAACCTGCCCCCTCTCACATACTGGGAGCCCTCAGGGGATGTACTACTGATGGCTCACCCCTGGCCTGCCCAAGGCTGAAAGTCTCTGGTCAAGGCTTTCATCCTGGGGCAGGGGACTTTGGTCAGGGGACCCCCTGCGATTGCCCTGAGATTGGGGCTGATGGCTGGCTCCACCCCAGGCCCAGCCTGTGCAAGGCCAGATAGCCTCTGGCCAAGGCTTTCCAGCCTTGGGTAGCAGCCATCTTGATTGGAGATTAATTTCCATAGCACTCCTGATTGGCTGGTGGGTGTGGCTTGTGGGTGTAGTGGATATAAGGTCATTTTGCGTATTAGTCTTTTATTAGATAGGATTATGCAGCTATAGCTGAAGCAGCCTTGATTCCTTAAATGCCTACAAAATGGGTTAAACTAACAGTACATGCTAACATAGTAGATCACCCAGGCATCATAACTGTTTATCACACATCTGTGGCTTTCTCTGGTTCTTTCTGTTACTCAGAGATCTTCTTGGTGGTGACATATGCTCACCTTGAATTGGCTTATGAACAAAGAAATGTTGTCTCATGTGTCTAGATATATAGCAGGTTTGAAGCAAGGCTGAATCAAGATGCTCAGATGATATTTCCAGGAATATCTCCTTCCATGGTTACACATCCCTCTGCATTGGCTGGATTCTCAACCTGCTCCCTGGAAATGGCAGGATGGCTGCCACAAGGTGCAAATGAACATCCTACCAGCTCAGCCTGATGAAATGAGACCCTGTGTCAGTGGTGCAGGATAAGAGCTAGTCACACATCAGTTGCTCACACATCCTGAGAAGCAAGGTTTAGACTGAGTGCCACTATAGCCATATGAACTGATTGTAGGAAAAGGGGGGAGAGTTTCTTCAAGGAGCTTTAATACTAACAAAAGCTATAGGCCTGGTGGACAAGAAAAAATAGAAGCCTACTAAAAAGGTCAGGTTTTTACAGTTAAAAAAGAGTAATATTTTAGGAAAGAATGGCTCACCTTTCCAAACTTCTGTAATGCAAACCTTTAGAAAAATTTAAAGAATAGTGAATACCCATGTAGCGATCATTTAGATTCTCCAGTTGTGAATATTTTGTAACAATGACCATCCCTTTCTATTCTCTCTCCCCCACATAGTGTGCCCTATTTGAGAATTGGAGATACCATGAGCACTCAGACCTGAAGACCTCACCATGCATCTATTGAAAACATGTTATTTTCTTATGTACCCACAATGCAATTGCTATTTTAATCCAGGATATAGCTAAGGAATATGCATTGCATTTGTACCATTTATTTTCCCCTTTTTGATCCAGAAAAGTTCCACCACTGTTTTTTTATCTTCTAAAATATTGATATTTTTAATAGCCCTGGACAATTTCCTCATATAATATTTCAAAAATCAGCATTTATTTGTATGTATAAACCAATCTAGTGCTTAGAAAGTAATCTGTGGGCCCATACTTTAAGACTACGTAGCTCTCTTCTTCATCAACCTTTTACCTATCCCAATTGGTTACTACACTAAGAATAATAAAATGCTGTGTTTATAATTCTATCATTTTATTTATGTTAAAGAAAACAAATATTGCCTGTATCTCTTCAGCAGAACCAGTTGCAATATCACTGCCAGGAAAGAAAGCTCACGTCAACAGAATTTGGCAAAAATGATGGAACTCCACTTGTAGCTACATTGTGACCCTGAGGAAAACATTAGTAATGACAAAGATTACAACTCACTCTCCTTCTTCTAACAGTGTTTGAAAGACTTAGAAGTAGCCCTAAGTCTTATTTAGAATCTTAAAGTAAATGAAAAAAGGAAAGAAACAAGTAAAATAATGACAGTCAAAAGAAGAATGAAAGCTCAGAGTGCATGCTGCCATTTCCCCCGGCATTAAATACTCAGGATGGAGTACGGAAAACTTTTCTTTTATGTCCACGTGGCATATTTAAACTCTCTTTGTTTAGAATTTCAAGAGTGACTACTTTTCCTTTGATTTGGTTCGATTATCTTTCACAGTCCTCAGAAATTGTACTTTTCTCTTCCTTTCAGACTAAGAAACTCCTTAGCCAAATGGCCTCAAACCTTGGATTTGCCTGTAGGTGTCATTCATTTGTGTTGTTTCTCTTTCCTCCCCTGGGGTTGTTCAATAGTGTTTCCTTTCAATCAAACACTAATTTTCTTTGTGTGTGGGTGGTGTAGAATTCCATGCTTTTACACAGTAGCAGGCCTGTATTTGATGTACCTGGTTCAGAGACAATTGTCCTTTGCAGCTTTCATAGGAAATTCAAAGAAAGCCCCATGCAACTAGTTGTGACTCATTTGGTGGAGAGTTCTGCAGGATTATTTTGCAAAGCAGTGCTCCACTTAAGTAGCTAAATTGGTTTCATTGTGCCTAGCTGGAGGCCTCTTCATCTCTGAATTCTGAGGGTATTTGCATACATACTAGGAATCTTTCTAGAAAACTGGAAAGGGAAGTGTGTGCTGACTATGTACATTTCCACAACTTCCTCTTACTATCCCCTAAGGGTCCTGGGATGGTTGTAATTACATTCAGTGAGAACATTTGATGAATGATGCTGGGATATGGATGCCCTATTGGTGGGTGCATTTTTAAGGCAGGAATTGTGGAACTCTAAGGAATGGCCAGTGGTACTGTGGGTCCTGTGTTCGAATGCCTGGCTTAGTGTAAAAGAACCCAGAATCAGGCTGCATGAGTCCAAATGCTGCTTCTATCACTTAATCATTGTCTCTACCCTGGGAAGTTGCATATCTTCTCTGAACCTGATTCTGGCCTTTGTAAGAAGCAGGGTCTGATAGGATATGCTCCAGTCACAATAAGCCCCATAGTTCAGTAGCTTCAGATATCACAGATGTAGATTTCATCAGCTCCATGGGCTTGTCTGCATGTCAGATGCACTCTGGGACCTGGACTTACGGAGAAGCTACACCTAAATGATCACCAGTCATCTTAACAGAGGAAAAGGGTCTTCTGGAAGAGTCAGTGCCCAAAGTGATGATCAGCTGAGATATGGCACACATCAGTTCTGCTCACAGCTCATTGGCTGGCATCGTAGATCATGGAGTGATGCCAAACCTCATAGGGTTGGGAATTTCGATCCCACATTGTACCCAGGGCCTGGGAGCTCACAGTAATCAGTGACCCATATCAGTTGCTACTACTCAATGGTAGATCATAGGTGGTCATGAGGTTTAAATGGGATAATTGATGAAAAACATTTAGCAGTGTCTGGCCACAGAGTAAGTGCACAATGAAATATATTAGTCATTGCTACTGGTTGCTACCATGCTTTGTATCAGTTTGTTCTATCTCTTCCTAAAAGTGATGATTTAAATGTGTTGGGATTTTGAGAACAATAGAGTTCAGAATTTGTATTGGATCTATGAGATCCAATACATGAGAATTGAGGAAACTAAGACCAAAGACTGAGTCACCTGTATATAAAATATTGAGAAGAGGACCCAGTTTCCAGGCTTGTAGTTCAGAGCTCTCTCCTCTTGCCTCTTTCGGCATGAATAGCTCCATGTACAAATAAATAAATAAATAAATAAATAAATAAATACATACATACAAATGGAGCCACCATCTCTCATCTTCAGAATATTAGCATGCACACAAGGATTACTATATTTGGATACAATTTTTGTTCTCCTCTGCATTGCCTCCTTGCCTCCTATTACCCTCTGGATTTTCACTAAGGCAGCCTTACGGAAGCCGTCTGTGACACTCCAGACAGGCCAAATGAAGCCCTACTGTGAGATGTCCTATCTTTTGGATTATGCTACTTGTGGAAGTTTCGGTTTGGCATATACCTGTGAGATTGATCTATAGATTTTTATCTTTTTTGTGAGATTTTTAACTTTCATGAAATGACTTTCTTTTGGTTTACCATTGATTCCCAAAATCTGGTACATCTCCTGGCACACAGTAAGTAGTCAATAAAAAGTGTTCATGAGTAAATGTGCAAATGAATGAATAGCATTTTGTTGGCATGGCATCTTATCTCTTTATTTTAAATGTAATTACATTTGCACTACACACTAACACATATGCTCTCAGACAAAATCCAAAACACTTTAGATCCACAGTTTTGAGAATATACCTACGTTGTAGAAGAAGGTAAACCTGTCTTCCTAAAAAGAAGGGTATGAGCAAGTTTAATATTCAGATTCCTCAAATGATTTATCAGTCTTTCTGTGTCCCTTTGGGTAGCATTTCTGCAACTCTGGGCTTCAAAGAAGAAAATATACAATGTGTGGCAATGGTCCTCAGACTTTGGAATTTTACTGTTCCATAAAATTAAAAAAATTAAAATGTGGAAGGGAACCAAAAGGCATCATCATCATTCTCTGCTGTCTCCTCCCTCTCACCTACTGTCCGTGGTGAAAGTTCCCCTTGTTTAAGGGTTTGTGTGATTAGATTAGATATAATCCTTATAATCTCCCTCTTTTAAGGTCTGCAACCATAATTCTATCTGAGTCCCTGTTGCCATGTTACTTGACCAGTTTACAGGTTCCAGGGGTTAGGGGACCACTCACCCCCACAACAGAAGGTGAGTTGCAAGGTTGAGCAGTTGCCCTTGGCAGCGTGCTCCCTTTTCTCTGTGCCTGTAATTGATACATATGCATCCATTTCAACATGTAGATGAACTTTGCAAGTACAGAACATAACAACCATGTTAATTACACTTGGATTTCATTCTCTAAGAATGGGTGCACTGCATATTATACATAAGAAGTGAAGGAACTATGTGCTCAATATATCACGCCAGGGCCCTTATATAAAGAGTAGCAGGACTCTCCCTGCCCAAGCTTCTAGTGATGGGGTAGAGAGGGCAGACCCTGCATTGAACTGCCACAGTTGCTTTTGTTCAAAAGATGACAGAGACTTCCCTGCATCTCTTTCAGTCCCAGTTTTAGCAGCTGCAGCAGCACACATAGCACTGACGTCTTTCTTTACCTGCTCTGGTAATATCTGCTACCCAGTTCCTGTCCTTACCTTGTAGTATTATGTTTAACCTGGGAAATGCTCAGAAGGCAGGGTCTGCAACCCTATTTAATAAAGAGGAAATATGCTAATTGACCCTCATGCCATTACAAAGATGGTGGCACCCACAGCCAATAAGGAGGGCATATGCTAATTGAATACCACACCCTCAAATATGGTGGCACCCACAGCCACAAGATGACAGTGTCCAGTCCCCTCAGCCCTGCCTGGGTGCCTGCCTCCAGAGTTCTCCAGTCCCCTCAGCCCCCCAGCCGCCCAGGGCTGGCCCAAGGCGCAGGCAAGCCTCAGATGGCAGCTGCTGGCTCCACCAGAGGCTCAGGTAACCAGGGCTGGCTGAGGCTGACACTGCTGGCAGTGATACCAGCAAAGGTGTGATGGAAGCGTTGCCTTCCCCTGATCACTGGGTCACCCCCTGCTCCTAAGGGCTCCTGGACGGTGAGAGGGGGCAGGCCAAGCTGAGGGATGCCCCCTCCAGTGCATGAATTTTCATGCATTGGGTCTATAGTTCTAAATAAAAAAGGGGCTGCATCTTAAATACCCTAACAGAGCTCACTACATAAAGTGAGGTCAGCTGATCAACATGTACTCCCAAAAATCTCTTTGAAGACATTTGCACAATTAGATCAGAGAATGCTTTTGCTTTGGGAACCTGCATTGTTATATTTGTAACAGGTTCAGCCACATATAGAAAGGTCATATTCCCTGGGCACCTACTATGTGCTAGGTGACTTTCAAACCACCCTGTTATGTAATGGCAGAGTTACTAGTTATAAAATGGAACACTCTTATACTGTTTCATTCACATGAAATTAGAGTGGCAGAGTTCAGCCACCTGCCACAAGTCACAGGGTAGGAAGATTCACTCAGTCTGTGTTTGGAGTACATTTCACCAACGTCCTTTCCTTCTGTTCCTTCCTTAGCTTCACTTTGCAGTATTTCACTATAAGAAAATTGGGAAAATGATAGCTATCAGTTATTAGACTCCTGATTGGGTCTGGGCAGCAAGTTGGATGTTGCATATATATTAATTATAATCACTTCCATGATGACTATCCTTTTCCTGCTTTACGTACAGGGAGACTGCACCTCACCTAGTAAGTGATGGAATCTCTATATTGTCTGGCCATGAAACTCATAGTCTCCTGATCAAGATTGTGTATGTGTTTGTGCATGTGCGTGTGTTTTTGTGTGTGTATGGGTGCACAAAGCACTCCGAGCAACTGAAATAGGTCTGCAGGCTTATTGTCCTGTAGGCAAATTTATCCTGGAAGTTAATGTTGCGTTTCCAGTTCTCCCACTCACCGGGCTTTGATGACTAGCTTTCCTCCTTGTGGGTTTAGTGAGCACGGATTGCAGATAGAAAATATGGGCTGTCTCCTCCCAGGCATCCTCTCCTTGCTCCACTGGCTACCTACATCTTCCAAGGATGTGTTGCTCGACATGCAGTGTGAGTATATCAGGGGTCATTGCAATGAGTTTAGGTGCTGAAGGAAAGGATTAAAATAATCTTGACTCCCAGAGCAAGGAACTGATCAGCATGTCATTTTTTTTTATGAGCCTCCTGATCACTTTAAGAGGACATTTTCAGTTTGGAAATGGTTTGCCTTTAATGAAATTTTACCATCTTCCTGGTACTGAAAGGAGACTTGAGGCCCCAGCTTGCAGTGTGATCCAGCTAGCATTGGTGCTCACTGTTTTATGTGGGGGTTGCTTTACTTTTTATAGTTACCCTCTCTTTAAGATCACGTTACTGTATTTTTAATTTATGCTAATAAAAGAAAAGTTCCTTTTTAATGTTTTAAAATTATGTTTACTTCAATGAATTGTTTGGAAGAAGTAAGATTTTCTTTTATTTTTCTTCATCTGACAAAGACCTGCCATTTAATACCACTGGAATGCATAGTAAAAGTGATTGGTTGGTACCTACAAAGCAGGTGGTGTGAGCGAACATATGTCAGGTTTCAAATGAGGACCATGGCGGATTTGGCAACATTGGGAAGGCAGTTCATGAATGATGGAAATTTAAGAGAAATGCTGAGGTGTTGGTCTCCCACTGCCTGGCTGTTTCCTGAGATCCTACTGCCTCCTGTTTAATTTGGTCCTTAGGATCCATCTGGCACATCGGAGGACTACAGCTTCCCTCCTCCTAATGTTGCAGTGTGAACTGAATATTGATTAACTACCCAGAGAACATAAGATCATTTGAGGACACTTGAGTTGATGTGTACCCCCAGAAGGTGTCCTCATCCTATTGAAGTGGAGAAGCAATTCATAGGAATGACAGGACCTTATCAAGAACAGATAGAGGCAAAGCCTTTGTCTGGTGAGAGGATAAAGTGCCCAAGAAGATGCAGTCGGCAAATCATAAGATGTTAGTGCCTGATAAATGAATGAGACATACAGCTCAGGATTCACAAGAACAGTCTACACAGCCATACTCAGACCCGGGGAGGCCGACCACATCAAGTAGTTCACTTGTCCTGCACAATTTTAGGAGAAAAACAACTATACAGATCTGATTATCAATGGCAGTTGACTTTTAACTTTAATCTTAGGTTAGGGTACAAAAGAGTGTGGTGGAATCCATAGAAAATTGCACAGTAAATGCTCCAGGTGAATAGACTGTTCAGGTGTAGCAGATGGTTGACGTAAAGCTGAAGGATTATCCAAGAAAAGCCAAGTATCTAGGTTTTTAATGGGAAATCTTCCTATTTTCTAATGATCAGTATTAATGCCTTTCTTTAAACTGTGTGGGCCATCATCAAAGGGCCAGGACCAATAAGTTAATGTGTTCAGGTTGGACACTGGACAACTCTAGGGGTCCATGCACACAACACTCTGTACATTTTTTTAATCTTAGAGATTCACATAGTGTGCATTATCCATGTGCTACAAATCTACCCATTGAAAGTGTACAATTCAATGTTCTTTTATTATATACCCAGAGGTGGGCAAATATCAACACAATCTAAATCTAGAATTTTTCATTACCTCAGAGTGAAACCTTGTACTCATTAGTCACTCCCCATTCCATCCCATTCCACTCCACCCCCCAGTTCTAAGCAACCACCATTCTAACCTTAAGTCTCTATTGATGTGCACATTGTGGATACTTCATGTAAATAGAGTAACACAGTATGTTGTCTTTTGTGCTTGGCTCTTTCACTGAGATTAGGGTTTTAGAGGTTCCATGTTCCAGCAGGTATCAGTATCCCATTCCCTTTTGTGGCCAAATAATGTTCCAGTATATAAATATACTACAGTTGTTCATTCACTTATCAGCTGATGGAAACTTGGATTTTCCCTCTCTTTGGCTATGATGAACAATGATCCAGTAAGCATTCATGTGTGAGTGTTTCTGTGGACATATTTTCATCTTCCTTGTATATACAACTACTGGTGGAATTCTAAGTCACATAATAACTCTATATTTAATATTTTGAAGAGGCAGCTGCACCATGAAAAATGAAATAAACACTGCAATAAATAACTTTTGTTATAAAAACAAAACAAAGTGGCTGCACCATTTTACAGTATTCCACCAGCAGTATCAGAGTGTTTCAATTTCTTCTTGCCTGCATTTATTGTATTGTTGATTACATCCATCCCAGTGAGTGCAAAATATCTCATTGTGGTTTTGATCTGCATTTTTCTGATGACTAGTGGTACTAAGCATCTTTTTATGTGCTTTTTTGTGTATCTTTTTTGGATACATATCTACCTGCATCCTTTATCTATTTAAAAAATAACTGGGTATTTGCCTTTTATTATTGAATCTGATTATTGAATTATAAGATTTTTAATATATTTTGTTTCAGATAATCTGACATGGAAATTTGACATTATCCATGACTTTGTATTGAATAAGTTTATTTTTCCTACCCAACGTTCTTTCCCATCAAAGCACGTTCCAAATCACTCTTCAGAACATGAGTATTGAAGAACTGTGCTTTTCTTGCTGCTTTACAGAAGTTAAATAAACTAATATGCATCTGTTGAATGCATTTTAGATGTGCATCCAACCAGAGGACCTCTAATGGTTATGTGTAAATGTGAAATTGTGGCCTGAGGTGTAACAATCACATTTTCTTCTGGAGACAGAATGTGGGTTTTAGTGAATTCAAGCTAATCCTCCCCTAATACAGGGTGTCCCCAGAATGTATACACACTTTTTTTCTGCTAATTCCAATGATGTTTCCTTCCAGATTTAACCTAATGGAATTAATAATTATCCAAAGTTTGTAAACGTTCTTTGGGGACACCCTATTTTTTCCAGTCCTGGAATGTTGCTCACTTGTAAGTTAAAGTGTTCTGGGACATACACACTCCATCTTTGAGTCTCCTGCTTATCTCAGAATAGTAAGAAAGCTTTACACACACACACACACACACACACACACACACACACACACACACACACTACCCCTAAAGAGGCTCAGCCACTGATCAGGCAACAGGAGAGTCTAGCCCTTAGGAATTTCCCTTACCAACCAGCAGGGGGCCATCTGCCTTTTACTACATGCAGAGACTCTTGTTTTCTCCTTGGTAAATAGTGCTAATCATAGTATTTTCTCGTCTTAGGCTGCTCAGGCTATTATAACAAAAATACCATAGACTGAGTAGCTTAACAACAACAGAAATTTCTCATAGTTCAGGAGGCTGAAGGTCCAAGATTATGGCGCTGGCAGATTCCCTGTCTGCTGGGAGCCCACCTTCTGGTGCAAAGATGTGTGTTCTCTGTATTCTCACCTGGTGGGAGGGAGCCCACCTTCTGGTGCAAAGATGTGTGTTCTCTGTATTCTCACCTGGTGGGAGGGAGCCCACCTTCTGGTGCAAAGATGTGTGTTCCCTGTATTCTTACCTGGTGGGAGGGGCAAAGGCGTTCGCTGGTCTCTTTTAGAAGAGTTCATCATCTCCCAAAGCCCCATGCCCAACCCAACTCCTGATACTATCATATCGGGGGGGGGGGGGGTGTCAGTATTTCAACATATAAATTGGGAGTGGGGGAACATACATTCAGTCCTTAACACCACTCAGTAGCTCAGTGGCAGTGCAGCAGGGGATTCAGGACTGGAACTGTGGAGCTGGGCTGCACAGGTTCAAATCCCAGCTGCTCACCTCTGGTATAGGTCAGTGGTCGACACACTCATTAGTCAACAGAGCCAAATATCAACAGTACAATGATTGAAATTTCTTTTGAGAGCCAATTTTTTTAAACTTAAACTTCTTCTAACGCCACTTCAAAATAGACTCGTCCAGGCTGTGGTATTTTGTGGAAGAGCCACCCTCAAGGGACCAAAGAGCCTCATGTGCTCTTGAGCCGCAGTTTGTCGACCACCGGTCTAGATAATGTTGAGCAGATGCTGTAACAGTACAGCTCTCATTTCTACATTTTCCCAGTGCAGAAACAAGAGCACTTAGCTTCGAGGGCTGCAAGCCTTACATGAGTTAACATTCATAGACAACTAGGCCTGTATCTAGCATGTAGCAAATGTTTAAAGAGTGTTACTAAGTGCCAGGCAATCACTCCTAGTCAGATATGCAAGCATGGTACTGAACAGAGGCCAGGGCACGTGGGAAGTGCATGTGGAATGTTGTCATAGCACCATCTTCTCCCGAGAGCTGGAGTAACCACAGAGAGAGCCTGTGTCATTGCTGGGACCAGTCAGGTAAGGAGACAGACTAGGAGTCCATTCATGGACTTTGTAGTCTCATTTTTCTCATCTCTCTTATAGGGCCCATCACACAAGTTTGTGGGACATAGACTGATTCCTTTTTTGTCTTCCGAAAGACAAATTTTTCTCAAAATTGATTATGATGTTGATTGGCACGGACATGCAGCGGCCAGACTCCTGGTAGTTTTGTTCTTCTCCCCCCTCCTTTCCCTGCCCCCCAAATCCTACCCCAGCTGAGCCCTGTCAGGAGGCTGCTCTGCTAAGCAGCCTACCACATGTTCTATTACAATCATGTTTTATTATAGCTTTCAAAAGATGACCTCTCATTCTGCGCACTCCTGTTTATAGAGGACTTCTGGCATTCTGAAAGGAAACAGATAGCAGTCTCCAAACCCTTTATTTGCTTCAGCTGATAACTGCTCTGGCCAGAGATGAACGCTGCTGTGATTACAAGATGTAATTTACCACAAAGGGCAGTTAATATTACTTACAAACCTGTCATCACTTCTGGGGAAATCAGAGCCGAAACAACGAATGGGACAAATCTGAATCCACCTAAATATCTTGGTCTGTTAGAATTACAAGTTTATAGATTTCCCATTTAAAAAACAACCCCGTTATGAAACATTCATCCTCCCAGGCAGACAATATAAGTAACAAGCAAGATTATATCCTTTTATGTGGATCAAGGGCATAGGCAGCATGAGAAAGGAGGGGAGGAAAAAACAAATCCCTTAAGAGGAACTTAAATATGACCCTTGTGACTTACACCTGAGGATATTAACTGGGGAATTAGATCTGTGAAAAGGCTGCTAACATGACTAAACAATGTCCTCCAGCTAATGCTCTGAATCAGAAAAATGAGGGAAAATACAGCCTCTTAAATATGATTATAGTCAGAGGTATAGTCACTCCCTGAGAAAGGGCTTTCAAAGAGAGGAATGAGAGAAATTTTTTTAAAAACTTTGGTGTCAGACCAGAAATTATAGAGTAGCAGAAGCTTAGGCATTTAAATAACCCCTTAAGCCCAATTTTAAGCCTTTGTGCTTTAAATGGAAGAAAAGAAAGGAATGAGATATCCAATTTAGGACTTAAAAAAATAATATGGACACATTTATTTAGCAAGTGAATGTTCAACTTGAAATTTAAAGCCCTTTTCTTTTCTGTTTTACTTAAATATTTTATACAGTTTTACTAGAGCCTAGTATAACTGTATAAAATACTAACTAGGCAAAGGAAGTCACCACCAAAGTTAATGATCTTTGAAGTGGCAAAATTATAACAAGCCTCAAAGGTAGTTTAGCAGATAAGGATAGAACAATTCAGCCTCTAGAATTAGGAAGACTATATTCATAGCAGTGACATGAAACTTTTTTCCAATTCTATATAATAAAAGGCTAACATGCAAATTTTCCCCATTGGCCAGGAATTGGACCTGAAGTTGGAACAGGAGTTTGACCAGGGGTGGGACTGGCTGACCAATTGCCTATGGCCCCTGCCCCCAGTTGGCCCTGCCTGATAGGCCCTGAGTCCCAAGCCTACCTGTGCACAAATTCATGCACCGGGCCTCTAGTGTTATATAAAATCCTAATATTTGAAAACTATCATGGAGAATGACAAGATGACAAAAGAAAATAGGTTAGCAAATATCCAGTTTTTCAAAAAGGGGAAAATGTGGACTTTAAGACCAATAGATTTGGGATCATGAAAAGGAAGAGTCATTTTTGCCAAATGACTCCTTGAGCCAGAATAGGATTTCAACTTGGGTTATCATTTGAGAGCTGCAGCTCTAGCATTTCAGCCTCTTAAAGGGCTGCACTCTCTGACAGACTTTCAGGAGCATTTGTCCTTCAGTTGGGGATGATTTAATGGACATAAAGGGAAGAGGATTTTGTGTTTTTGTTCCTATCATGAATTGATCTTTGTAATGTCCCACTCTTCCTTTAGTAATCCTGGGGTATTCCGGACTTGAGGGGCAATACCAGGATAGGAGTCTTAGGAACATTCCAGTAGCCACTTCCCAGGCATTCCGTACCTGAAGTCAGCTCTAGTAAAAGGCTGTAAGGGGATCTGTTTAGTCCTCCTTCACTTCCCCAGTATGACCCCCAGGCCCAGCTCCCTCAAGCACACTCACTTGCACATACAGAGATGAGAAGAGATCATGTGTATGGACTTGGCTCCATTATAATTTATTCTCCCAGATGTATTTGTTAAGGACAAGAGGAAAAAAGCAGAAGAGAGATGTCTGTGTTTGAGCCAGGAAACAGGACTTTGCTCAGGCTTCCAATTCTACCCTGTGTGACTATAGGGCCTGTGAAATAGGTGGGGCTGGAGCCCATGGTCATGCCTTTTAAAGCTCATTGACCTTGTCTGCTGGGAGCAGGGTCCAGTCATTACTTTAGAGCAGCAGTCACCAACCTTTCAGGCCTCACTGACCACCAGTGGTCTGCAGACCTCCAGTTGGTGACCACTGATGTAGATCATTCTCCCTTGCAAGAGGGGCAGGGGGTCAAGAAGTGAACTAGACAGAGCAGGCTTGGCATGAGGACAGGACTGGAATTTCATTTCCCTCTGCTGTTGATTTCCTAAGCCCTTTATTGGCCATTTGTATTTATTCTTTGGAGAACCACCTATTCTAGTCCTTTGCCCATTTTTGAATTGGGTTTGATTGTTGTTGAGTTTTAGGAGTTCTTTATATAGTCTGGATACTGTTTCCTTTTCTGGTATTTGACTTGCAGATTGTTGCCTTTGATTGTTGTTTTGTGAGCACTTTCACACCCTTAGCAACCTTAGCACAGGTCTGCATGGCAGCATTCCTTCTCGATAAGGGGCATCAACATGGGTGTCTCAGGGTCAAGGTCATGGCTGCACAGGGCAGTTCAGGGAGCTGAGTGGGCCTATGGGAATCCATGCCTGGGAGCCAGCTGTACCCATGCCGTGACAGTGCAACTTGTAAGAATACATGCAAAGGAGGAGCTAGCTGTTCTTTTAAAATATATATATGTTTTTATTGATGTCAGAGAGGAAGGGAGAGGGAGGGAGAGACAGAAACACCAATGATGAGAGAGGGTCATCGCTCTGTTGATAGTGTCCTTGGATGCACAAAAGAATTAAATTTTGATCATGTCTAATGTATCTATTTTTTTTTTCTGTTGCCTGTGGATTTAGTCCTAACCTCTATCTAAAAACAGCAGCAAACTGTGTATTGGTCCAAACCTGAGGTGTTCTCTCTAGAACAAGAAGAGAAGGTCAGCTAAATCTCAGGATTTGGTGGTTATACGACCAGCCAGCAAGAGAGAGAGCAGTGTGCACCCCACTGCTACCCTCAGGGGGTCCTGATGTTCTTGTTCTTGTGGAAAGGTCACCTGACCGGCTGGGGTATGTGTGATGCTGGCAGGTCAGCAGGGGCTCTTGGGAAAGCCTCCTCTGTCCTCGGTCCACTGGCTCACCTCCACAGTGGCCGGGTGCTCACTGAGGCATGGACAGCTCATCTGTTCGCCCATGGACCACATCAGCGCTCAGGAAGAGCTGGAGATGCGCTTCTCCCTGATCCTCTAGCTGCTTTGTCCTTTTTGTGCATTTTTTGGCTATCACATAGCGCTCAGAAAACCATCGGATTTCAGAACAAGAAGGAATCCCCATCACATGCAAATGAAATCACTGAGGCCTGAAGTGGTGAAGACCTCCACCCAGATTCCTGTGCCCAATGAGCAATGGAACCAGAGCTGGGCACTGGAGTCTGACTCAGGCCAGGGGCCTTCTTCCTTCTTTTAACCATCAACACAAAAAAGAAGCCTCGTCATTTCATTCATTTCTGTGCCTGCTCATACTCTATCTTCATCCTAGTGGCACGAAAGTAATCATAAGTGAAAATCTGTGAATAGAAAATTATTATTGCCTCTGCCCGCTTAGTGGATTAATGTTTAAATATGAGGTGATTGGAGGAGTGGCCATGGACGGGTCTGCATGGCAGCATTCCTTAGCAATAAGGGTCACCAACACGGGTGTTTCAGGGCCAAGGTCATGGATACACAGGGCAGTTCAGAGGGCTGAGTGGGCATATGGGAATCTAAGCCCAGATTGCCAGAGCTTCTGACTTTTCAGAGAACCTGGAAATGAGATTCTCCTGTGCAATATCTTGATTTTTTTTAACTTAAATTTTTAAAGGAATCAATTTTTTGAAAGTCAACATAAATGTTGCTGTCTCCTGCACAAAATAAAATAATCTGTGTGTCACGAATATGAACTGTACATATTAAGATCTTTGCTTTCGCAGTTCGACCAGTTTTTCTCCAAAGACGCACGTTGGAATCTTGGGGAGGGCTTTTAAAAAGGGCTTGGCTCAGACTCCAGGCCAAATGCATCAGAGTCTCTCAGGGTGGGTTTAAGGATTGGAGTCTCATGAATGTGCTCCGGTGACTGCATTGTGCTGGAGGGCAGTGCCTGTAGCCAGAATCCTGCTCCATCCACCTCTTTTCCTTCAGGAAGAACATCTGCACTGGGATTGCAGGACATGGAGATGTCCCTAATCTTAGGGTCACATCTGGATAATGGGCTGCGTGTCTTGTTTCTTGGCCTTTGCTGGGCATTTTAGAGACACAGACAGATGTCCCTTGAACTCCATTTGCCATGTGTCTCTTCTGTGAAGTTTTGATCCTAAACCTCAGCAAACGTGGGGAGAGGGGGTTTCACTGAAGTTTGTTTGTAGCTTCTTAACTCTGATCTCCTTTTCATCTCTTAGCCTGGGGGTTTTCTCCAGCCAAACATGATGCTTTGCACAGCTGCCTTTGTTCTTATGAATGTGCAGGCTCGTCCTTGAGACGCCGAGAGCCCCTGTTGGTATTGCTGAGCCCTTTGCAGCTCCTGTTCCGGTCCCATCTGCTACTCCTTCCTCTCCTTGCTGTTTGCACACACACTCTCCTCGCCCGCCCCTGCAGGCTTTCTGTAGCACTGCAATAACCCCAGCAAGCCCTACAAAAAGTCAAAGAAAATAAAAGATAGTGTAGACCAGGAGGCTACCATAGAGTATCTCTAAAACCCCTGTGAATCTTATCATTAATTTTGTTCCTTGTGATGATGGTATTATGGTTATATTGAAATATATCCATAATTTTTATTGGTACAAAGTGATTGAGAAGTAGAATTGAAATGAAATGAACTCTGGAGTTTACTTAGCAAATAAATGAATGAAAAAATAGCAACTTAACAAAGATAGCAAACTCTTGATTACTGTTGAATATGGGCAATCGGCACAAGGTGATCATTATAAAGTGTATTCTACTTTTGTGCAAGTTTAAATATTTTATTATACACACATTTATAATTCTAAGAGTTGATAAAATATGTGACCTCAAGATTCTCTAGTTATGTCTTTCTTATTAATTAGGCATGGTTTAAGATTGGTGTAACTGCACCCTGGGAGGTGTGGCTCAGTTGGTTGGGGGTTATCCCTTATCCCGAAAGGTTGCTGGTTTGAATCCTAGTCAGAGCATGTGCCCAGGTTGCAGGCTGGACCCCCGTTAGAGGGCATGCAGGCAGCAACTGAGGGATGTTTTGCTCTCACATTGATATTTCTCTCTCTCCATCTGCCTTCTTCTCTCTCTAAAAAATGTCAATAAACTATCTTTTAAAAGAAGATTGATATAACTGCAAAAGAAATGAGCGGATGCCTTTTTAAATATACATGAATAGTTTCAGAATTAAAAAAATGCATGCAATTAGGAAAATTAATAGAGAAAATATCACCCACAATTTCATCTTCCTAACGTAACTGATGTTAGCTCTTACAGTTAGCCTTCTGGCATTGTTTTCATTGCTGTACATATGATTTGGATTTCTGCTTTATTTATGGATGGTGTTATCAAGCACAGACTGTAGGCTGTTATTTTACATTGTGGCAATATCAGCTTCCTAGCTGCTTTGAATTTACAATCTTCAATAAGCCCTGAAGAGGGAAACCAGAGGGACAGCATTTTGCCCAAATGCAATCATCCAGGGAATTTGTCATTGGAGTTGATTTCTGTGCTTGGCCATGTTTGTGCATCTCATAATACTATATTTCTTTTTTTATCTTTATTGTTCAGTTTATTAATTACATTGTTTTCCCTTTTTTATCCCCCTATATCTCCCCTCCACCCTGTAACTATCCCACCCTCCACCCTCCCCTCTCCCTCCCCACTGTCCTCTCCCATTGTTGTATGATTTTTGTCCAATCTCTTGCTGTACTTCCCACAACCCTTTTCTCCCCAAGAATTGTCAGTCCATTCCCTCCCTATGTCCATGTTTCTGTTATATTCACCAGTTTAACCTGTTCATCAGCCTATCAATTCACTTGATTTTTATGTTCATTTGTTGATGGATGTGTATTTGTTGTTCCTAATTTACACTTTTATCTTTTTCTTCTTCCTCTTCTTAAAGAATATCTTTCAGCGTTTCATATAATATTGGTTTGGTGGTGATGAACTCCTTTAGCTTTTTCTTATCTGCGAAGCACTTTATCTGATCTTCAATTCTGAATGATAGCTTTGCTGGATAGAGTATTCTTGGTTGTAGATTCTTGCTATTCATTATTTTGAATATTTCTTGCCACTCCCGTCTGGCCTGCATCGTTTCTGTTGAGAAATCTGCTGACAATTGTATGGGTGCTCCCCTGTAGGTAACCAACTGTTTTTCTCTTGCTGCTTTTAATATTCTCTCTTTATCTTTTGCTCTTGGCATTTTAATTATGATATGTCTTGGTGTGGTCCTCTTTAGATTCCTATAATTTGGGGTTCTGTGTACTTCTTGGGCTTTTAAGTCAGTTTCTTTCACCAGGTGTGGGAAGTTTTCAGTCACTATTTCTTCAAGAAGGTTTTCATTAACTTGCTCTCTCTCTTTTTCTGGCACCCCAAAAATTCAGATGTTGGTATGCTTGAGGTTGTCCCAGAGGCCCCTTACACTATCTTCAATTTTCTGAATTCTTTTTGTTTCTTGCTTTTTCCAGCCGAGTGGATTTTGCTTCTTTGTATTTCAAATCTTTGACTTGGTTCTTGTGGCCCTCTAGACTGCTTTTGGGGCTTTGTGTAATATTTTTTATTTCAGTCTGTGTATGCTTGATTTCTAGTTGGTCCTTTTTCATATCCGTGAGGGTCTGGTTCGTATCCTCAGAGGTCTTGTTCATTTCCTTGAGGGTCTCATTCATTTCCTTGTAAGTCTCATTCATTTCCTGGTTGGTCTTGTTTATTTGCTCGTAATTCTCATTAAGTCCATCGGCCTTTTCTAAGAGCCTCTTGAAAAGCCTTATAACCGTGGTTTTGAAATCTGTGTCTTGTCGTCTTTTTTCCTCCATTTCTTTCACCCCAGATTTCTTTCCATATCTCTGCATGGTGGCAGCTTTATGTGGTAGATATCCTCTAGGGGTCAGTGGCACAGACTCCCCAGTTATTTGAGATGGGTACTCTTACTGCAGTCCTTTATGGGTTGTACAGTATTTTTTAATTTAAACCCAGCTTGTTGTTGTTAGCCCTAGGAGGGTTTGACCTCCAGGCCAATTGGCTGTGAAGGGAAACTGTGTTCAGGTTGGATGGGCGGAGTCTCTCAGCTGCGCAGGCAGCCTCAGTGTCAGCTGCGTCCTATGCGGCATTCGCATGCGCGCTCACGGGTCTCTGTTGGATGGGGATGGCTGTAGACACCTCCAAGAGAAAGCCGCTAGTCTCTTCACCTTGCCAGACAACTCTGCCTCTCCCCAAATGGGTCTGCACCCCCAAAGTCTAGCCCAGGGATGTAAAATAGATGACTTATGGGACCTGGAGACAAGTTTCCAGGGGGCAAGTCACGGGTTTGTGCGACACTCCTGCGAAAACTTCTTTTCCCCGCCTCCTCCGGCTTTCTCACAGACTAGGAGCCTCTGCCGCGCCCCGCTTCCAGGGTGCGTCCCCCGGACCTCGGACCTCACCTGGCACTGGGGAATCTGTGCAGGGGGACGTCTCCACATACCCCGGATCTCAGACCTCGCCTGGCGCTGGGGAATCCGTGTAGTGGGACGTCTCTGCCCTCCCCATTGGCGAAAACCAGCCGGGGTTGCTGCTCCAGCCCCAGCCCGTGCATGCGACCAGGACGGCTCCTAACCTGTTTCCGTCTTCAAGGCTGCACTCCCACCGCTCCTCTGAGTCTCAGCGTCCCACCTTTACTCTTATTTGTAGAGTTTTCATTCAGCCAGCTTTCTGGCGATTCTGGGTGATGTCTGTTCTGCTGTTATGTTGTAGTTCTTAAATTGTTGTGCAGGGCAGAACAATAGGTGTTTACCTATGCCACCATCTTAGTTCTCTCTCTCATAATGCTATATTTCTAGGAGCACAGGAATACAAGTGTTGGGAAGAGAGATAGGTGGACTTGGAAAGGTCAAGAGAGACTGAAATAGGGATTATGTAAAGTATAGCTCTGATTCCTTGTGTACCAGTGTTTCTGAAAACTCTCTCTCTCCCAGAATTCATGCATCCAGGAAAATTGTTACCCTGTACATTCTCCAGGGTACCCCATAGCAATATTGTCTGGACAGCCCTAGCCAGTATGGCTCAGTTGGTGGTCCCTTGCACTGAAAGGTTGCCAGTTCAATTTCTGGTCAGGGCACATGCTAGGGTTGTGGCTCAATCCCCCACAGGGGGCATGTAGGAGGCAGCCTATCAATGTTACTCTCACGTTGATGTTTCTTTCTTACTCTCAGTCTCTTTCCTTTCCCCCCTCTCTAAAAATCAATGAAAATAAATCTAAACAAACAAACAAACACACAAACAAACACAAAAATAAACTGTCCAGGCATTTTTTTCTTGTCTGCATTCATAGGACAAATTTTGATGATACTTCTACTTTTTTAAAAAAGGTTCTTATGTGAATCTCCTTTATTGTTGTATATCAGAGGTCTGGCTGGCACATGCCAGCCAGGATAGTCCTGTGACAAGAGGATGCACATATTCAGTATTTGAACACATGTTGGCTCCTAGTAGATGGGGATTCTAAGGCCCTGGACTGCCGTGACATTGGTTAATAAAATTACATAGGTTTCAGGTTTATAATTCTGTAATGTGTCATCTGTATATTATGTTGTGTGTTCACTACCCCAAGTCAAGTCTCCTTGTCAATGTTTATCCCCCTTTACTGTCTTCTCCCTTCCCCACTCCACTTCCCCTCTGTAATCACTATACTGTTGTGCGTGTTATTTTTTTTCTTTGCTTAATTCCTTCACCTTTTTCACTGCCCCCACCTTCTGATAGCTGTCTGTCTGTTCTCTCTATCTATAAGTCTGCTCCTAGTGTGTTTATTAGATTGCACATATAAGTGAAATCATATTGTATTTATCTTTTTCTGCCTGGTTTATGTCACTTAGCATAATGCTCTCCAGGTCCATCCATACTGTCACAAAGGGTAAAATTTACTTCTTTTTAAGGTCAAATAGTAGTCTATGATGGATTGGGTCTCTCTTTTCCACATCCAGCACTGAAAGAGAGATGATCTGGTTCTTCAAGTAGAGGAGCTGGGGATTGAGAAATAAAAGAAAAAGACAAAACACAGAGATAGAAGGAAAAAGCTGGGACTGGGTGGACCACTGCCCTCTTCTGATGGAGAGACAGTGACCCAAAGCTGATGCAGTGTGTTTATTTTATACCCCCAAATACCAAGAAGTTTCACCAAAAGTCGACAAAGGAGATTATTTGCATTCTTAAGCCCTAGCATTCCTAATGCTAGACTGGATTTACATATCAAAACCCACTCCCTACACCTGGATAAAGATAAGAGTCAATGCTGAAAACACATCTGCCCTTTTGGTAAGATATGTAACCAAGAAGCAACTTTGCCTGTTGCCTTGGGTTCAGCTGACAATTATTAAGGAAGAATGCCCATGTGCCTTCCCAGGCACTCTCTTACAGTAGTCTATTGTGTAAAAGTACCATAGCTTTTTGTATCTACTCATCTACTGATGGGCATTTGGGCTGTTTCCAAATCTTGGCTATTGTAGTTAATGCTGCAAAGAACACAGGGTGCCTATATTCTATTGAATTAGTGTTTCAGATCTCTTCAGATATAGTCCCAGAAGTTGAACCACTGAATCATAAGGAAGTTTCATTTTATTTTCTTGTGGTAACTCTATACTGCTTTCCACAGTGGTTGCACCAGTCTGCATTCCCACTAACAGTACAGGAGGGTTTCCTTTTCTCACATTCTCACCAGCAGTTGTTTGATGATTTATTGATGACAGCCATTCTGACAGATGTGAGGTGGTATCTCATGGTTTTAATTAAGGTCCTAGAGTAGTTTCTGTTCTTGCATCACCTTGATAAATGTACTTCTGAAAAAGCACTTCCCTCTTGTGTACAGAAGACTGTAGATCTAGGCATCATCATTCCTAAGAACACATGCATGTTTTAATTTAATAAATCTTTATTTTGGAATAATTTTAACTTACAGTAAGTTTAGATTTAGAGTGTTCTCCACTCTTCAACAAGTTCCCTCTAATGTTGATAATTTTGCATCACCATGGCATATACTATATAAAAATGAGTAAATCGACATTGGTATAATACTATTGACTGAACTCCAGACTTTCTTCAGAATTCACCGCTTCTCCCAGTGGCATCCTTATTTTCTGTTCCAACTCCCATTCTAGGTACTACATCACATCACATGCAGGAACAACTTTTTGGCTGGGTCTGTTTTTCCCTTTCCTTGTTCTGCATGACCTTGGCATACTAAAGACATAATGGTCAGGTGTTTTATAATCTGTCCCTGGATTTAGGCTTGTCTGATGCTTCTCTCATGATTAGACTTGTGGGGAGAACACCACATGTTGGGACTCATATGCCATCCACACTTAGTTGAGGTGGTATCTGCCAGGTGTCCCCCACTCTGCGGTTATGGTTTCTTTCCTTTCCCACACTTTATCTTTTGAATGTTAGTGACTTAGTGTGGCCCACACTCAGGGTGAGGACAGTTGGGTTCCCCAAAGAGGGGATTATCTGTATACCTATATGATTTAGAAATTTTGATAAAAATAATTGTGCCTTTATTTTTCATTCAATGATGTGTTTATACCAGTGTGGACTCCTGTAGTTATCTTATACTTTGGGTTATAATCTCAAATTATTGGTTGTTCAACTGGTTCCAGCTTTGGTCACTAGGAGCTCTTCCATGTTGGTGCCTTTGTCCCTTTGACCTGCCCCCATTTCTTTGTATTTGAGACTTTCCTTACTTTCTGCATTAACACGTGGTTCATGCTCCTTGATTCTCCTGTTCCAGCCCTAGAAGCAGACATTTCTCACGCAGAAGGCCCCAATTTTCACAGGACATTTCCCCTGTTTGGTACCTTTATCACATTCATCAAAGGGTGAAACTAAAAATTTGGTCACTGAACAGGTATGTATTGAGTAACAGCTGTAAGATTTTAAACTGCATTACATAAATGCATTACATAAATGCTTTAAACTGCATTACATAAATGCCCATGTCATATGTGTGCATGTGTGTGGGTTATGTGTGTGCAAATCTCTAATTAAATGTATTGGCCCAAGTAAATGTCAATTGTATGTCGTCATACCAGGGAAACTACTTTTACAAGAAGACAGTTGGAGTTTCCTTGGAGTTAGGCAATTAATTTCCTAGATAGTTCAAGTATTTGTTTGTTCCGGAGGGATATTTCCTTAGAACTTAAAGGCCCAGGTTACCAAGTCAGCTTGACACATGAAGCCCCAGACTACTCAGTGGCAAGAGGAGGCAGGTGCTGGCTCAGCATATGTGTGTTTGGAATTCACATGAAATATACCATGATACAGGGACTGTCAGGCCCGGTTAATCCCTTGCATTCATCATGCATGTGCCTTGATCTGTAGGCATCATGCTTGTTGCCTGGGTCTTCCAAACAGCGCCTTCAGCATTCAATCCCCAGTGACCCCCACTGAGTTTCTCTCTTTCCTGTCATATGCTCTGTTGTTATCTTTGGGAAGAGATTTTCAGTTTGGAAAATAATTTGCTGTAGGATAAATGTGGAAAAGATGAGGAGCAATTTCATGTGAATGCCCACAGTGGAGGCCAATTCATAACTGGTAAAAATTTCTTATAATAATACATGCAATGGAAGAGCTGAGTAGCTTCTTTTTTAAAAAAAAATATTGATATCAGATAGGAATGGATAGGGAGAGAAAGAGAGATAGAAACATCAATGATGAGAGAGAATCACTGATTGGCTGCCTCTTGCATGCCTCCTACTGGGGATTGAGCTAGTAATGCAGTTATGTGCCTTTGACAGGAATCGAACCTGGGACCCTTCAACCTGCAAGCCAAGGCCCGGTCCACTGAGCCAAACCAGCTACGGCTGAGTAGCTTCTTTATGCAGCAAGGCTTTGTTAGCAAGTTAAACCAGAGGCTCCCACAAAGTCTTCCACCCCCAAACTTAAAGCAATTAAGTGACCAATGACATCTTTGCCATATAAGGACAGTTGATTTTATTCAGTGCCAATTGTGTAACACAATCCTAGTGGATGCTAGATACAAATGACATATTTATTCAATACAGTCAAACCTTCTTTCTCAAAAGTCTCTCATCTCAAATAATTTGGTTCTCGACCAAGTTGTTCACAGAAAAAAAATGTCTTGCTTGTGAAGCAAAACTTCATTTCTCCACCTGACAATCCTTCCATGCTGATACAGAAGGACAAAAAAAAATCTTAGATAACAAAGGAGAGAATACTTTTGTTGCGAGTGAAATTGATGATTAGCACAATTTTAAAACATAAAGAGGTCGTCAAGAGTGCTATGTTGCTGAGGGTGTGAATGTGCTCACAAAACAACAATAGAAGGCAAGTGAAGAGGTAGAAAAACTGTTCTTCATTTGGATAAAGGAAAAGCAGTTAGCCAGTGATAGCATTAAGGAGGCAGTGACATATGAAAAAATTGTTTAAGCCTAGTAGGGGTGGTTCAATAAACTTAAGAAAATAAATGTTTGTTTATAGATTCAACAGTACATTAGACATGTACTGAGTACAAGAAAGGTTAAAATAGGAGATCATTTCAGTGTCGAGAACAGATTGATTCAATTTACATTATTTCTAATGGGGGGAAATAATTCTTTTTTTTTAATCGCTTCTCAAACAGCCTTCAGGAAAGAATTAAGTTCAAGAACTGATGTTCCACTTATTATGGGATACCAGATGATTACTAAATGTAATGATGTAGAAATCTAATTGCATTATGTGAAGATATGTAGTTACAGATTCTCTAAAAATTCGGAAGAGTTACTAAACAGAGTTCTTCTTTGGGAAGTGGGTTTAGGAGTGACTTTAATTTTCTATATTGTCAATTACTTTATTGTTTGAGGATTTTTATAAATAAAGTGATATTTTGGGGATTCATAAAAATGTTGAATGCCACATGTAATATAACATTCTTTTCAGAACACTATCTTTCAGAAAATGTTTCTTCTACATAATGAAGTGATTATCATTTCTGATGTATTTCAAATCATCTGCTACAAATAAGGATGTTATAGATGGATAACATAAAACTGAAGATCTAAAGAATACCTTGTTTCCAAGTATTGTGTTGGAGGCACTTTTTGGCTCCTAACGATCTTTAAATGTCATGGTGAGGGTCAAGGAGTAACATCATGGAGCATGTGAGCATGTCCAGGATGAACATGGCTATTGTAGAGAATAGAAGCAGACGTGATAGCTAGTTCTGGCCTGTTTTAACCAGGACTGGAGAAGCCCATTATGTGTGGGATACTCTGTTAGTTTTCTTGAGCTGCTGAAACAGGATGCCACAAACTGGGCTTAAAGCAGCAGGAATGTATTCCCTTACAGTCCGACAGTCAGGAGGGTGGATTCAAGGTGTCCTAGGGCTGCTTCTTTTTAGAGGCTCTGATGGAGATTTGCTCTCTCCGAATCTCTCCTGGTCCCCCATCCTTCTTGACATTCCTTGGATTGTAGGTGTGCCACTCCAATCTCTGCCTGTTTTCCTGTGCGTTTACCATGCATCCCTGTCTTCACTGGGGTATTTTCCCACGACACCAGTCATATGGTTAGGGACCTGGCTGACTCTCCTGTGACCTCATCTTAACAATTGCATCTGTAGTGAATTCATTTCCTAGTAATTTCACATTTTGAGTTGCTAGGGGTTAGAACTTCAACATATATTTTTGCTGTTAACAGACACTTAAAAAATCTAGACGCCTGGAATAGAACTCCCTATTCTAAATATTTGGGGCTGGAACCTAGACATGACTGTTAAAGGAAATAACAATGTTGGTGTCTAACAAGCCCCCCGCTGCTGACTGAGGGCCATTGGGATTGTATCCTGAACATGGTTGTTTTTCTGCTTAATGCACATCAATTCTATGAGATGCAGTTTACATGTACAAAACAGATAGGTTGTGGGTGGCTAATTTACTTTCTAAAAATGGCATTTTCCACTGTATTAAAGAACTACTTTTTATACAGAGAGCTCCCCAGTGGATATAAGTGGAATTTCATTCACCAATACTAATCATTCCAAAACATCCACATGGGAGGCTCTCCTTCCCAGTAAGCATGGTGATGAGAAAAGTAATCTTTTCTTCAAAATAAAGAACTTCTTTTACATGAAATGGCCATATCCTCTCCCTCATCCTTTCCTGACCCAGAGACAAACACTGTAGACACCATCATATCCTTCTTTCACAGCCTCTATTATAGTTTCTGTGCACTGGTACTTACTGGAGAGATGAGTGCTGCCATTAGCAGCAGCTGGGTTGGGCTCAGCCACCCTTCCCTGCTCACAGCACTGTCTGCTTGGCACGGGAATGCAGGTTCCTTGCTGGCACAACCTCCTGTGATGTGAGACTCCCCACACCATAACCTCCCTTGGTTCCAGAGGCCCCCTGGGAGCCAGTTGTACCCATCCCCTGACAGTGCATCTTTTTGTGCTGAGTTTGGACTTGAATCTATACAGAGAGACAAGGGCACTGCCCAGTTTCACTTTCAGGGAAGTCCGCTGCTGTCCACATGGAGGCAAGACTTTATTTTCAAACCTTGGTACCTTCTGTGGGTATTATCAGGCTTTCACGCAGTTTTTCATCATTTTTTGTGTCCTTCATTCTGCTCTGTGGGCACCTGATGTCTCAACAGGTGCATATCTGTGCTCATGCTCCACATTCTTTTAAAAAGTGAGTGTATTGCCTGAGCTGGGTTGTATCAGTGGATAGAGTGTCAGCCTGCAGAATGAAGGGTCCTGGGTTCAATTCCAGTCAAGGGCACATGCCCAGGATATGGGTTTCATCCCCAGTAGGGGATGGTGCAGGACGCAGCTGATCAGTGATTCTCAGTCATCATTGATGTTTGTCTCTCCCCCTCTCTCTTCCTCTCTAATATCAATATATATGGTGTATTAACTGTAGTTTAATTAGTCAATGATATGCTACCATCTGTAGAGCCCTCTCCCCACAGAGGATAAAGACTGAGATGCAATAGAAGTGTTTATTTTTTCCATCTTCTAATAGTCCGAGCAGGGTAAGCAGTTTCCTTCCCTGCCTTGGTTCAGGTGTCCATCTTTCTCGGATCTGCCTTCCCTTAGAGTCTTATGCTCATCCTCATCATCACCACCATTGTCATCATTGTAATCTGCACCTGGCAAGTGGAAGGGGTTTTGAAAAGATTGGAGGAACTAAAAGAGCCTGGAAAGCACATTTGTTTACTTAAAAGACTCTGCCTGGCCGAAACCAGTTTGGCTCAGTGGACAGAGCATCGCCCTGCAGACTGAAAGGTCCAAGGTTTGATTCTGGTCAAGGGCATGTACCTTGGTTGTGGGCACATCCCCAGTGTGGGGTGTGCAAGAGGCAGCTGATCAATGTTTCTCTCTCATCGATGTTTCTATCTTTCAATCCCTCTCCCTCACCCTCCCTCCCTGTAAAAAATCAAAAGACTCTGCCTGGGATCCAATTACATGTTGAAGCTATGTCATTGTTGAGAACTAGTCACATGGAAAACCCCTTGAAGGGATGCTGGGAAATGTGGGTTTAGCTGGGCACTTTGGAAGAAGATTTAAAAAAGGAATTTTGGATAAGAGTGAATAGAATCTACTATAACTGGATTTTTAGAAATCTCACCTCACATCTTAAAAGGGTTCTGTGTAAACTTCCATTGGGAATATTTGAATTTGGTATTGATTACATGAAACCATTAATTCCCAGAAACAGATCCTGATCTTCCTCCCTAGAGGTTGAGAAAGCCTCAGAAATTCACCTTTACCTAGAAGATGCGGGCCTCTCTGGATGCATGAACCCCCAGTGAGGAGCCACAGCATCCGTGCACTCACCCCCTCATAAACATTTCCTGAGTGCTTTGCAGGGGTTGCACCCTAAACAAGGCTTTCTCTCTCAGGGAGCCTCAAGTCTGGTGACAGGAAAAGGCCAATGAGTAAATAGACTCAAGATGGATATTTTATAGAATCTCAGTGGAGGACATAAGGCAAGGCCATGTATAGTGGGTGATGGAGGCTTCTATTATTCACAAAGGCCAGGTAGTGGCTCCCCAGGAGGTGACCTGAGCCTGGAGAAGGATGGAAAGTAACACGGAGCCCTAGAGAGTGTCTGGGCAGCTTGGGCATCCAAAGGGAAGCATCTCCAATATAAACATTGAGGTGGTTCCCAAGCGTCCCTCTGCGCACCTTTCCAGCACAAGGATGTGCTGTTGGCTCCCCTTTCTGTACTCTGGTACCTGTTGTGTCTGCCATGGACAGGGAAGGCCTGCCTGGTGTTCCTATCCATCCACCTGGCAAATATTTTCTCACAACTGGCCAAGTGGTTAAATGCAAGGGAGCCCCTCAAGCCCAGAGTCTCACAAGTCCCAAGAGTCTCAGGAGCAGCAGCGAGAGCACAAGACAAATCAAGAGCACGATCTCCTTTGCTCAGGAGGTTAAATATCCCAAATGCTGTGCCCTCGCAGTGGCCACGCCCATTCCTACGAGTAACCTTCACTTTCAGGTATAACTGACAGCAAGCACCTTCCCTGTGTCAACCCAGCATTACTGGGCATGTGTTTATCTCCCATTTGTTGGACCCTGGCAGGTGTAACGTGGTAGCTTTCTGGCAAGAACTGCCCAAGTGACATGCCTGTAATGTCTGGCCTTCCCTTTGCTCCTTTTCTATTATTGATAATTAGTCAATTACAGTGGCATCACCAATAAATATTCAACATGGGTGGTTGTAGTTAATCACACAACCCTCTGGAGCAAGTAATGCTATGATACTTATTTCTCAGAGGAGGGAAGCAAGCCTGCAGAGCTGTTGTGTAACTTGCTCAAGATCCCATGCAATGTTGGGGTTCAAATTCTTGGGCACTTGGTTCCAGAATCTTTGCCTTCATCCCCGCACTTGAATGTAGTGTGTTGGCATCTGAAAGGGAAGAAGTAAAGACCTCAGCAGCCTATTGTAAAGCTCAAGGTAAACATTCAGCACCATTCAACAAAGCTGTGTCCTTGGAGACGACATGTGTCTTGGGTGCGGCTGCGTCTTGCTTCTCCTGTTGAAGAACTCACTGCCTGGAACACTCTGTTTACTCATGCTGTTGTCCTTTGTTAGATAAGGAATGAGCAGGGCCATCCACAAAGGCAGAGTTGTAGGTGAGAACACCACACAGCCAATACAGGGGCTATTTATAGTGCAGAGGCCCAGGCTGAAAAGACTGTGCTTGCGGCGTTTAATCACCTCCCAGGAATCCGGAAGGAAGGGGGGACAGTGGCAATGAAGAGCTCCCAAACCAATTAAAGACTTCCCTACTCTTAGCACACACGGCACTTGGCTACAGTGACATGTTCTGGCTGGCCGGGAAGGAAAAACAAGTTCTGATGGCTGGTACCTCTGCCCTCTTAAGCTGGGACACCCTGTCCAGCGCTGGGTGCAACACCACTCTAGTAATTTCAGTTCTTTGGGGATGTGCTGTTGGCCTCATCACTCTGGCGAGCACATCTTGACACAAGAGAAAAGGCTCAATCTGGTTGACTCTTTACTTTACGTAGTGACCATACTAAGTATCTCATAGATATGGGTGGGCTTGGTGAGGCACCCTCTTCAACAGACCAATTTGTGTAACTACATCAGTGGCAGTTCAGCTAGCTCTCCATTGACCTCTTTCCTCATTAAATGAATGGCTTTCTGCTCAGTTAGGACCCTTTAGGTTGCAATAGACCAAATTCTAACTAAACTTGGCTGAAGCAAAGCTGAGGAAAACTCAAAGGATTTATTCATGTTCAGGAAACCAAAGAATCTGAGGGCAGCATCTCAGCCTGCCTAGGCCTCGGGCACCCTTACAAAGCTGTTTCTCCACTGCTCACAACTGTGCTTAGCATGGTTGGTTTTATTCTCAGGGTTATTTATATATGGTCACTGGCAACTCCGGACTCACACCCCACTGTCTGCATTTCCTGGGGCTGCTGTGACAGATTACCTCAAACCAGTGGCCTAAAACAACAGAAAAGTCCCAGCATTCTAGAAGTCAGAAGTGTGAAACAAGATGTCTGTCGGGTCCATTCTTCTGACCTAGGCCACTCTCTTAACTTTGGGTGGTGGCAACTACCCTTGGCTTTCCTTGGCATGTGGCTGCATCACTCCAACTCTGCCCTTATTCCCTGTGAGTCTCTGTGCCTCAAATTCCCATTGCCTTTCTCTTATAAGAACACTAGTCATTGCATTTAGTGCTAACCTTAAATTCAGGACAATCTTATCTCAAGACCGTTAACTTAATTGCATGTGCAAAGACCTTTTTTAAAATAAGCATACATTCACAGTTACCAGGGGTTAGGACTTGGGTATATCTTTGAGGTGGCACAAGTCAATCCACTACACAACCAAATGTATTAACCCAGGACAAACAGAGCAAACCTCAGAAGTCCCGGCTGGTGTCCATTAGCTCAGATCGCCTGGCTTATGGACTGCATCTATATTCATGATCACTGCTTCAGCTAGAAGGATTCACAGCTTACCCTGGCCACGTGCTGACCATAGATAATGATCTTATCAGTTTGAACAAACCACAGATTAAACACAGCATCGCGATGGATCCAATATAGAAGAGTTGCACTCCATGTGAATGAATTCATTGGAAAAGGAATAGAGAGGAAATGAACTTGGAAGAAGTCACATAAAGGTTCATGTATTTGTACAGTTCATGTTACCAAAGGCACTTGCATCATTTTCAGACCATGAGAAGATCCAAGAATGATAGATTGGCTTGAGTGGGTATCTATGTGGCAAAGGAACATTTATGGAATATTGGAATCTTTTCCCGAATCATTGACACATTGTAGACACACTTTAATGAGTTTATTAAATGAAAGTGTATAAAATTAAATCAATGCATTTCTATAAAATAATAAAAAAGTGAATGAATAAATGAATGGGCTTTTGTCCCTCTCCTCCTGAGTTTTTCTAAATTGTGCTTGGATTTTTGCTATTATATTATACAAAGACATTTTTAATCCTCACCTGAGGATATTTTTTCCATCGCTATTCAGAGAGAGTAGAAGGAATAGAGAGGGGAGAGAGAGAGTAACATCAATATGAGAGAGACACATTGATTTGTTGCCCCCATTATGCTCCCAACCTGCAACCCAGATACCTTCATTGTGTGAGCTGATGCTCTAATCACTGAGCACACTGAACAGGGCCTCTACTAAAATTTAATCACCAGTGACATTGGCATGGTTAAAGCTAGTAGCAGAGCAAGTAAAGCTAGTAGCAGGCACAGAGCAACTGGAAATTCTGTCTGCCTCACAGTGACATACCACAGAAAAGGAAGATATGGGGGAGAATGAAAAAAAATAGTGAAGGAAGGAAGCAGAATGCATGGCTGACATGGTCACTCCCTTTTCTATGGCACAAGCCAGGGGGAGAAGCTAGGCCAGTGGAATGCCTTTCCTTCCTTCACAAGTCTGCGCATGTGTAGCCCATCCTGAGTCCTTAAGGGAAAGAGAAAAACCTGTCCCTTGCCTGTTTGAGATTCTTGGCTGTTCTCTGTTTTTGGAGAAATCAGGTATTTTTTTGCAGGGCTGTATCCTTTATTATATCTGTCAGGAGGCTGAGATGTGAGTGATGATGGCAAGGAAGCCAGTGACCCACTGATTTCCCAGAACACATTCTACAGAATCAAACATCTCACTTCCCATCCACCATCCACCATGCCAACCACAGGGACCTTCTTCCCCTTGGGAGTTAGAACATCTTTGCTCTGCATTATTTTCCCAAGACCATCTCTTTTCCCAAAAGAAGCCCCAGGGCAGCTGTGTTTGAAATGCGAGTAAGGGAATTGTTCTGTTTAGTGAGCTCTGTGGAAACTCCTAGAGGTGGTTGTGGAACTACGACAATAGGAGAAGAAAGCTGGCTTCCCATCTCACTGTTGTAATCTTAAACCCATGAGTGTAGTTTCAAAATTCATTCTTCTATTTATTCAGCAAACACCTAATGAGCACATCCGATGTGTAAACTACCACGAGTGACTCCAGGGAGTAGCCCTCGTCTTCTAGTAAATTGCATTCTTGTGGGTAGTGAGAGCCAGGCACGTTCCCAAAACAATCACACAGTCAATGATTTTATTGCTGTTGGGTTAAGTACTGAAGTGAGAGGTACAGAGGGCCAAATCTACTTAAATTAGGAAGACCCCAAAACACAGCTTTTCTTCTTCACCCATAAAATTCCAGAGTGTGGGACATGACATAGGAGATTCTTGCCAAGGAAAATAACAACAATGTAAATGAATAAAAATGAATGAATGAATACATGGATGGTGAGAAGACATGCCCAATACAACTATTCCTGCAGTCAAATTGATATTCATAAAGTGGGATATAAAATTGAGGCTCTTTTCCCTTTTCAGGTATTTCTGATTTTCACTTTGAGGGAACTTGAGGAAAGAACTCTCTCTTCTCTCTTATTTTATCCCTTCTCACACTAATGTTCCCTAAGTTACTTCCAACTATGATGACAGCCAGTCTCATTGATGTTTTCAAAACTATGTGATTTTCAAAAAAAATGAAAAAATTTTGGGAGAGTGATCTGCCTTATCAGTATCTCTTCCAATTAATGTAATCTTGTTTCTGTTATTCCCATCATATTTTTCAATGCAGCCTCATTACATTTGCAATTGCATAAATGAGAGCCTCTGTAGAAGAAGAACGATGATTATCAGCTAATTTAATTAGACGTCTACCTTCGCAGCATTTAATGATGTCTGCCATTGTTGTTGGGGATGCTTGCACAGGCTCCAGGTAGAGAGCAGCACTGATCCCATGTAAAATTGACTTTATCAGATAAAACTCGACAGCTCATGGAGGTGCATGTTCAGTAATTGTTGAATCCCATCAAAGTTGATTTATGTGCAATCGAATTATAGGAATAAAGAAACAGATTCACCCAATTTAGCTGCTGATGAGAGTGTTGTCTGCTCCCACCACTGGGCACCTCTGAGTTCTGTACCAACACTTTATCACAGTCTAAAACTCTGTAACGTGCTCTCCTTCCTTTTTTTTTTAACTTTCAACTTGTAGAGTGGGTCCTGATCATCTGTTATCAATCAGATTGAACATTTGTGAGTTTTGTGTCCCATTGAGAATATGCTGTCTGATGTCCCTTGTATTGGGCACAGCACTGGGTCTAGTGGCTCCTTAGAATAGGGTGGAAGGCCCTAACCAGTTTGGCTCAGTGGATAGAGCATCGACCTGCAGACTCAAGGGTCCCAGGTTCAATTCTGGTCAAGGGCGTGTACCTTGGTTGGGGGCACATCCCCAATAGGGGGTGTGCAGTAGGCAGCTGATTGATGTTTCTCTCTCATTGGTGTTTCTCCCTTCCTCTCTGTAAACAATCAATGATGATGATGATGATGATGATGATGATGATGATAATAATAATAATAATAAAGAATAGGAGGGAAGATCTGTGGAACTGAGCAGGTGTTCAACAGTTGCATCCCATCCTGGGCTTGGAGGGAGCAGTGTCATCCTTCTTCCTCAATTGAGTCAAAAATAAGTACACACACTCATGGGAACTGAAGCACAGAACCCACTTTATCACCAATGAGGCTGCCTTGGCAATGGTGCTTTTATATTTGTTTGACAGACACTCATTTCACATATTTTGTGCCACCTGCAAGTTAAAGAACTTTACAGACAAAAACCTTCTTAATTGTCCTAAGAACCTAAAAACTGGCTATTATTACCTCACTTTACAGACGAAGACCCTGAGGCACAGAAAGCTGGACTATGTTGGTGGGTAGTGAGAGCCAGGCATGTTCCCAAGGCCACACCATTGACATGTAAAAGGATTGCAGTCCAGTTGGTCTGGCTGCAGAGGCCATGTTTCTAGACACGATGTGCCCTGTTGATTTTCCCCAAAAGGAAATTGGCTGTCTGTCACTACCAGCCCTTTATTCCTGACGCTACATCTAGAAATATGGAAGTGGCTGGGAAGTGTGGAGGGCATTGATCCACCTCTTACCATAGGGGAATGAGGTCCAGAAATGGGGAGAAGGAAGCTGGCTTCTAGAAGTGGGGGCCCTGGACCTTGTCCCATATGTACTTACATGTCTTAGGCGAGCTTAGGAAACAGAGGTCAAGAGAAAAACTTGTATTGTTTAGAGTTTGCAAGCAGAGAAAGAAAGGGGGAGGGCCAGGGGGAGGGGGGGAGAGAGGGGAGAGAGAGAGAGAGAGAGAGAGAGAGAGAGAGAGAGAGAGAGAGAGAGAGAGAGAGAGAACCCATTAGAAAAGAAGACCTTTCAGACCCCATGGGGTAGATTGGATGAGGGTGGAGATTGGCTTTTGTTTTCCCAACATTCATAACACAGTGGAGATTAGAGTAAGTCCCTCATTTGTGGTCATGGGAAAATGCACAGAGTAAAGAGAAATTGGGATTTGTTAACCCCTAAACTGAGTCTTAAGAGTCCAGAATGAAGTAAATGTCCAGACAAATAAGCGGTACTTTCTAAATAAAGCAAAGGCTTGGTATTGGGAAAGGCCAACCGTTCTTTCTGTGAGGCTGGGAGGAGGTTGGGGATTTGGTGGGAGATGAAGGTAGAGCTACACTGTGAATGGACAGGTGAGTCCCACAGGCAGGGATAATGTTTGAAGAAATAGAATGTCTCAGAATAGAAGGAGACCTTTTGAGAGACATTTAGACATTCAGTAATACAGAGTCCTTTAAAAGATCACTCTGAAGTAGTCATTTTCAACCTTTTCTGTTCAAGGCCCACACTGAGCATCAGTAAACTTGACAACAACAATAAAAACATAATTGTGGCTGCAGTGTAGTGTCCCCTTGTGTCTACAGGCCACCTGTGGGTCACTGTCTGAACATCAATGTACAGGCGTTTCACCAGGCTCCCTGAACTGTTCCCGAGGCAGAGTTCCCACTTGCTGTAGATGAGGCATCCTTCTGGATAACAGTTGCCTGTTACATTCTTCCTGATACAGCTCATGCCTCCTATTCAGCTCACCTTACTCTTTGGAGGATACTGTTAGGGATGTCTACTGAATTACAGTGGAAGTAAATTTTGCATTTTGTTCAACATTTGGCAATGCTCCCATGCAGGGTTTATAGATTGCAAACCACTGGAGTATGTTCCAATGGTGAGATATGATTATCTTTTCAGAGTGTATGGGTAAGCATTTTGTTGAATTTTAGGTGTTTAAATTTTTTTTCAAATATAGAAATAAAAAACCAGCAGCGAACACCCACATACCTGCTATGAAGTTACTCATATTTGTATGTGTTTTATTGCATATCTATCCAGCTATCAATGCATCTTTTATGCATTTCATGGCCAGTTAAAGAAAAACAGAAACCTTCATCCTTGAACACTTCAGGATGCAGGTCTTTTAACAGTGCACTATTCGTTCATGATTTGCTTTTTACGTAAAATACATTTATATTGAAATACACAAATCTGAGCTACACTATTTGATGATGTTTGACAACTGTGTGGTCTTGTATAACATGAATGAATGTCTCTTAAGCTATAGGACCATCGCTCCCCTAACTTTTGGTATAATATGTATGTGCATTTGAAAAAGACTTTGCATACTAAACCTATGATTACATGGCTAGTTAAATTAAAAAGAGAATTTGCATATACACTGAGTGGCCAGATTATTTATTATATCTCTGAACGCATAATAATCTGGCCACTCAGTGTGTGTGTGTGTGTGTGTATGTATATGTGTGTGTGTGTGTGTGTGTGTGTGTGTGTATATATATTAGAGGCTCAGTGCATGGGCGTCCCTCAGCCCGGCCTGCCCCCTCTCACAGTCCAGGAGCCCTCAGGGGCAGGAGGCGACTCGGCGTTCAATGGAAGGCAATGCCTAATCACACCTCTGCCGCTGCCACTGCTGGCAGTGTAAGCCTCAGCTGGCCCTGGTTACCTGAGCCTCGGGTGGCCCTGGGTGGCTGGGCAGCCACCATCTAAGGCTTGCCTGTGCCTAGGGCCAGCCTGGGCAGCTGGGCAGCTGAGGGGCCTGGGGAACTCTGGAGGCAGGCACACTGAGCAGGCGGGCCTGCCTGTGGGCTGAGCCAGGCTTGCTGCATGGCTGCCACCCTGGGTGGGGCTGGAGGAACTGGGTGCTGCCATCTTGTGGCTGTGGGCATCACCATTTTTGAGAACATGACAATTAACATATTCCCTCCTTATTCGCTGTGGGCACCACCATCTTTGCAATGGTGTAAGAGTCAATTAGCATATTTCCTCTTTATTATATAGGATGGATATATATATATATATGTGTGTGTGTGTGTGTGTATATATATATATATATATATAGCCTGGTTCCAGGGGGAGGGGACATGGGTGGTTGACTGGCCTGCCTGCTGGTTGAATTCCTGGTTGAGGGGACAATTTGCATATTAGCCTTTTATTATATAGGAATACACTGAGTGGCCAGATTATTATGAGTTCAGAGATCATAATAATCTGGCCACTCAGTGTATATGTTAGTATGTATACATATAGGTGTGTGCATAATTCATATTGGATACATAGGACAGGTGGTATGCAGATGAGACAAAACTGTAAGTGTGCCATCAGTCTGCCTGTGTTTGGCAAGTACGGATGTATGGAAGTGGCCACGCGATCCTGTTGGCCTTGTCTTCAGAAGAAAGGTGAGCACATGAAATGTGCAAGATTTCACTGCTATAATGTCCAAGAGGAATGGCAGGAAACACAGTGTTACTTATCTAATGGAGGATGGTTAATGACTTTTTTTGCTCTGAGAGTAGCAACAGCTACCATTTTTCAAAGTCAGCCTTTGTTTAGGTTTTATTTTTTAAGCACTCATTAATGTCACAAATACTTAAGTTGGGATCAGCTGCCTTGCCTCAGAAAAGTAGGTTATGCTTTCATCTTTTGACCCCAAAAACACAAAGATGAAAATCAACATTAATTGGCAGGATGGATGAGGGTGTGGAGGGCGGTGTCTGGGTGCAGTATTCTCAGAGAATGGAGAGAGAGGCCCTGAGCTCCTTAACTAGCGATGACAACTGGGTTTTAATTAACAGCAGGTGAGTCTTGTGGTCAGCCAGCTGACATTTAGGGGGATCACACTGTAGCCTTTCCCTTTGAACTACATTCATCTCTAGCTTAATTAGTCCTTCTGAGATAGCCTTGCTATTAGCAACACCCTCCCCACTTACGGTTCTTTAAACCGGACCTTTCATTTCTATTGTATTTTTAGGCTTCTCATTTTAGTTCTGGATTAATGTTATCAAAGGCCTGGGCTAACTCATGTTAATAACCTCTGCTACATAAATGCTAATTCTACGTTTGGCCTTATTTCAGTCATTTTTAAAAATTTGTTTGTTTTCGGGAGAGCATTGCTTTAAGAAGGGCAAAAATGGGAAGATTAAACCCCTTGGTGTCATCTGTCTGCACAATCCTGTGGTCTCTTCTGACAGGAAGAGGATTTTCAAACCCCTCCTTGCTTGGAGCTTCTGAGCCTGACATCTCATTATTTAACTCAGCTGCTCCGACTTCACCTTCACCCCGTTAATTAAGTAACTCATTGAATGTATTATTCAGTTTTGATTCCCCTGTCCATGACAGAGAGAGATGGGGATGCTGCTTCACTCTGCCCTTCTGCCACTGCCTCCTGCCTGCTTTGTCCTGCTCACCCCCAAGGAAGGGGAGAGAGAGGAATAGGGAGCACAGTGAGGATAGTGCTTGCTTAATCAATCCACCCTTTTCTGGAACCCATTGTTTTTTTTTGTTTTAATTAATTGATTGATTGATTGATTTTGTTTGAATGGGACTGTACTCAGAGCATATGAAGCTGAGGATGGTGATGATAAGATCTTATTTCTTGAGGGTAATGATGACCTCAATGAATATAAGGCATTGTTTTAGGTATCTTTCCTACATGGTCTTATTGAATATGCATAATAGCCCTAGGGAGGGAAGCATTAGTAACATCCCCACTTCACAGAAAGCAAGCTAAGATTTAATTGCGTTAACTAATTTATTTAAATATCATAGCTAGTTGGCATAAAAAGCTTCCTTTGAGTCTATAACCACCTGATTCTTAACAGTCGTGGTACCCAAAGTATCTCTGTTAGATATATATGTGTTTGTAGTCAAGTTCATATTTCTAAAATGTACAATGAAAGTTTCATGAGGAGGATGTCCAAATAGAATGTTACCTACATCTCTTGATCTGTGAATGGCAGAGAAAGTTTATTTTTTTCCAGGGCAGTGGTCCCCTCCCAAGGGAGATTTGACTAAACAGCTGTGATATATAACCCATTATCTGTGTATGTTAAGCTTCATTAAAACATGTTTACATGTACCCTGTTGAATATATATGAATTTGTTGGGGAGTTGCAGAAGATGCACTTGGACTTAACTAGTTGGTTGTCAATCTGACTGAAAATAAACCAGAGAGAACATTTAATATAGATGAAAGTAGAAAAGGGGATATGGGATATTGGAGGGAGGGTGCGTGCCCAAGAGAAGAGAGAGAAACACTAACATGAAAAGGCAGATAGAAATTTGGAAGGTCAAAGCCATAGTTATTGAAATAGACTTTGGAAATTGTGGATCTGAAAAAGAAGTAGAGGTTAAGGGGTAGGTAAATAGGAAGATAAGGAAAAGGAAAGAGACAAATAGAATAAAACCAAAAAATCTATGTGCCTATAAAAAGAGATGAGAGAAAGAGAGAGAGAGAGAGAGAGAGAGAGAGAGAGAGAGAGAGAGAGAGAGAAAGAGAGAGGGGGGGGATAATGCATCTTTAAGAAAAGGAGGAATCTTATCAAGAAGATGAAGTAGAAATGATTTTTAAAACCATTTTATTAAGAAACGTTTTTAAAAAGACCCAAATAAAAGGGTATGATGTATAGGGAGGTGGGTAAAAAACAGTAGCATTATGAACTGTAACTTACTCCAGTTGTTACTGAATGGACTAAGTGCCAGGTACCAATCCTAGGCAAGGATCCAACATGGAAAACACAAGGGGAAGACCTTGCCTTCACATGGCTGAGTCTAGTGATGTTGAGACAGAAAAATAAACAAGGTCACTGTTATAAATGTAAATAATGGTAACTACAAAGAAGAACACAAAACAAAGAAAGGTAGTAGAGCATTACCAAGATTAGAGGGCAGAGCTCACTGGTGAGCTGGTGTGTGAACTGACCCAGAGTAGGGAAAAGGAACAAGCCTTGGGGTCCCAAGCAGGAGCTTTGCAGGGATACCTACACTGCAAGCAACACCCAAGGTGGGCATAGCCCACTGCATGTGAGAAGCTGTAAGAACCTCAGTGTGGACAAAGGGGAGAGCCACACTGTGAACAAGAATAGGTAGGAACAGCATTAGGGAACAGGTTTCAAACTCAATGGGATAGGAAGCCATTGTATGTGTTATGTGCCCTTAAGTCAGCTCTGACTCCAGGCGATGCTGTGAAAGAGTGATGCACAGCCTGCTCAGCCCCTGTGGACTCACACCTATGGCTTCTTTCGTGGAGCCAGTCCCTATCAGATTTGGTCTTCCTCTTTCTAGGCTACCTTCTATTTTTCTCACTAGTATTGTCTTTTCCCAAGAACCCTGCCTTCTCATGATGGGCTGGAAGTAGGACAGCTTCGGTTTTGTCCTTTTAGCCTCTAGCGATGTTTCTGGCTTAATTGCTCTATGACCCACTTGTTCATCCAGGAGAGTTTCAAGTAGAGAAATTCCATAGTTTAATGAATGTTTCATGATGATACATGCAGGTTTGATTTCCTTTTCTACTACTTGTTAACTGCATGTCCCGAACAGAATCACTTCACCTCTCCGAAATTATCTCTCTCCACCCTGACCTAGAGATGGTAATAAAACCCACTGCATGTGGGCGCTTCAGAAGGGGTGGGCACTGTGAACCCCTTGAGGTTGTGCCTGGCAAGAGTCAGTGAGAATTGCAAGCTAGCTAAAAATCAAAACAACAACAAAAGGTTTGGGGAACCTTGGACCATCCTATCTAATAAAAGAGTAATACGCAGATTGACCATCACTCCCAACACACAAGAGGGCTGCCCCCATGTGGTCAAAGATCCTGCCCCCATGTGGACACAAGATGGCCACCACAAGATGGCCAGCAGGGGAGGGCTGCTGGGAGGTTCCAGGCCCTGCAAGGAAGGGCAGTTGTGGGCGATCAGGCCAGCAGCAGAGGGCAGTTGGGAGAGACCAGGCCTGCAAAGGCTGGCAGTTGGGGGCGATCAAGCCTGCAGGTGAGGGCAGTTAGGGGTGACCAGGCTGGCAGAGGAGGGAAGTTGGGGGCAAACAGGCTGGCAGGGGAGCAGTTAGACATCAATTAAGCTGGCAGGGTAGTGGTTAGCAGGTGATCAGGCTGGCAGGCAGAAGCAGTTGGGTGCAATCAGAGAGGCAGGCAGATAAGCAGTTTAGAGCCAGCAGTCCTGGATTGTGAGAAGGATGTCCGACTGCCCATTTATATATATATATATATACACACACACAAAGTTACCACTTTCCATATATCACTATATATATATATATATATATATATATATATATATATATATATTTAACATAATAAATACTTAAGCATAATATAATATTACATGCATCCTATATAATAAAAGAGAAACATGCAAATTTGACCATACCTTCCCTATGCTACCAACCAATCAGGAGCAGGGGGCGGGGTCACACACCATGTGGCCTGAGGAATGGGCGCCGTGGGCCAGGGGAGCGGACACTGTGCTGGTGGTCCTGGCAGAACAGCAGCGCCCATTCCACAGGCCGCGTGGAGCTGGTGGGAAGGTTGGCCACCACTGCACTTCGTCGCCGGTGCCAGGAGTCCCAGATCACGAAGGGCGCATGTGTGGGGGTTCCAGATTAACAGCACACATGTGAAGAGTGGGGCCGCAGGAGGCCGCGGGGAAGACCGGCCACCGCCATGCTTCGGCACACACGCCAGGGGTCCAGATCGCTGCCATGGTGGCGGGGCCAAGGCAGAGGCCGTTAGGGGTGATCAGTCCAGGAGGGGAAGGCATTTGGGGGTGATCAGGCCAGGAGGGGAGGGCAGTTGAGGATGACCAGGCTGGTGATGGGGGGCAGTTGGGGCAATCAGGCCAGCAAGCAGAGTGGTTCGGGGTGATGAAGCAGTCAGGCAGGTGAATGGTTAGGAGCAGATTGGGAGGGGGTTGTCCAAGTGCCAGTTTAGGCCTGATCCCACAGGGGTCTCAGATTGGAGAGGATATAGGCAAGACTGAGAGAAACCTCCCCCACCCCTCGTGTGCAAGAATTTTGTGCACCGGGCCACTAGTCCTATATAATAAAGAGTTAATATGCAAATGGTTGCTGTGCCCTCTTGCTGGGGCTGGAGGATCTGAGGCTGCACCCCCCACCTGGGAGGGCTTGACAGGAGACCTGAGGCTGCTCCCCGCACCCGGCAGGGCTGGCTGGGTCTGGGTCTCACATGATTTTGAGGTGCACATGGGTGGGCGGGGACATGACTCTGGGTCCTGCGACGTGCCCAGACTCTGACAGGAGGGAGATTTTCATATACATTTTACTAATTTTCTTTATTCTCTTACACTTCTATTATAGAGGAAGGGCAAATTAATGTGCATGATTTTTATGCACTGGGCCACTAATTATATATAATATACATAATATATTATTATATATTAGGGTTCCTCATCTTGGCCTATATCCTCTCATAATTCAGGACCCTATGGGGGATGTCAGAGGTCCTATGCATGGTTTCTGCCTGATCCCAGCAGGCCAGGCTGCACAAATCCATGTACCCAGGCCTCTAATATAAATATAAGATAGTTGGTTAATCTCTTCCTGCCCTCCCCTCTTCCCCCTTGCCTCTGAGATTCATCAGTTTGTTCCATGTTTTTTATGCCTGTGCATTGAGCGTCTGCCCCCTGGTGGCCAGTGCATATCATAGCTACCAGTCGAATCGTTGAACGGCCACTTAGGCTTTTATATATATAGACTAGAGGCCCAGTGCATGAATTTCATGAACTGAGGAGGGGTCCCTCAGCCTGGCCTGTGCCCTCTCTAAGTCCGGGACCTTTTGCTCCTTACTGCCTACCTGCTTGCTGCTCCTTACTGCTCAGCTAGCTATTCTTTAGCTCTGCCACGGAAGCAAGAGAGGCTCCCACTAACACTGCTGTGCTCACCAGCAGTGAGTACGGCTTCTGTCTGAGCAACACTCCCCCTGTGGGAGCACACTGACCACCAGGAGAAGCTCCCCCTTGGTCAGTGCACATCACAGCGACCAGTTGTTCTGCAGTAACGGTTGCTTAGGCTTTTATTATCTTATCTTATCTAATAAAGACAGAATATGCAAATGACCATAACTCTGTGACAAAGATGGTGGTGCCCACAGCCAATAATGAGGGAATATGCAAATTGACACGACAAAGTGAGAAGTGGAAGGTGGCTCTGGCCAGAGCAAAGGTGGTGCTGGCAGCCAGGGGAAGGAAGGCCTATCCTTGCATGAATCTTCATGCATTAGGCCTACAGAATAGACTATAATAGACTAATAGACTATACTAGATGCCCAGTGCATGAATGCGTACACAGGTAGGTTCCCTCAGCCTGGCTGGTGATCAGGGTTGATTGGGGGAAGGCAGCCAGCCTGGGGTGGGGGACATGGGAGGTTGGCTGTGGGAACACATTGACCACCATGGGGCAGCTCCTGCTTTGAGCGTCTGCCCCCTGGTGGTCATTGTGTATCATAGAAACTGGTCGACTGGTCGGTCACTTAGGCCTTTATATAAATAGAAGTGATAATACACATAATGTTACTAGAGTCCCAGTGCACAAATTCGTGCACAGGTGGGGCCCATCAGGCTGGGCAGATGTGGGGGAGGGGCTGTGAGTGGTTGGCAGGCTGGCCCCTCCCCTACTCAGGGTTTTGGGGGCCAATCGCCGCCCAGATCAAGCTCGTTGTCTGCCACAGTGTGCGTCACAGCCGCCAGTCATTCTGGTTGTTCCACCGTTCCAATTGCTCAGCTGTTATATATATAGGTAGTATGCATAAGATTAAATATAATATGTATAATCACTAGCAAGGGCTTTTTAGAAGGTTAGCTATTGTTACCACCCTGTCCTTTGAGGAGCCAAGAAGCTCATGGAAGAGATAGAGACACAAAAAATGTACTGGAAATACAGGTCCTAAGAAACCAGCCCTGCAGTAGATGTGTGGAATGGGGAGCATAGTCCCTGGAAGAGCAATCAGTTCTAATGGGTGGAGCAAGAAGGAAGGATGGTTAACTCTGGAAGGTAGGTGATTGGGTAGCAGAGAAGGGTGATTCAGGTTGAAGGAACACAAGGAGCCAAGCTCTTGGAAATTAAAAAAAAAATGTTTAGGGAACCAATGGGTTCAGTGAGCGTACAGGATCTGGGGATCATAGTCATAGACTGTGAGTCCAGGGAAGTAAGTAGGATTGGTCACTGTAATTTAAATAAATCCAAGTCATCTCATGATTTTATAAATGCAAAATTATTTCCACGTAATAATGGTACCAAAAAGGAGGTTTATTTTTACTTTAGTATTTACATATCTCACCCAAAATAAACTATTTTAATGCACATGACAAATCAAGCATACATTTAGGCCAATATCTATTTTATTTAATCAGAAAATTAAAAAAAATTTACAAAGTGACTAATTCTTGCCTGCCAGTGTTGCTCAGTGGTTGGGCATCGACCTATGTACCAGGAGTCAAGATTCAATTACCAGTCAGGGCACATGCTAGGGTTGTGGACTTGATCCCCAGTGTGGGGCATGCCAGAGGCAGCTGATCAATGATTCTCTCTCATCACTGATTTTTCTATCTTTCTTCTTCTTCATTCCTCTCTGAAATCAATCAATATATATATATATATATATATTTTTAAAATGTATATACATGAAAAGCTACTAATCTTTAATTAATATTCCAGGAATCACACATATTTCTGTTATATTTGATCATTTGAAACTCACAGATATTGAAGTCATATAACAAACACACACACACTAACATTTATGTTTAAGAGAGTGAACTGCTAAAGCAGTCCCTGGTAGTGAATCAGAAACCAAATGGAAGAACAGCTAACCATGAAGGCAAGCACTAGGAAAGCCTTGAAATACCCCTGCTTCTCTTCAAGCACATGCCAGTCTGCAGTGGTTAGCAGGAGGGTGGGGCATTCCAGAGGTGTCAGAAGCCAGGAGGTGGTCTTGCACTGAGTTGCAAGACCAAAATCAACCTTCCATGTTTCAGCAAGCAGAGACAGTAGAATACCTTTCACAGATATTTCACCCAGAATGGTTAAAATTTGGAATAGTCAACACTTTCTTTCCTCAGTCCAGAAGATGAATAATTGAGATATTTAAAACATCCTGAGGCTTAGACTACGTTTCTGGGGCTCTCTCTCAACACAGTGTAATTGTCCTATAGACCAAAGGGCCTGCCTGCGGGAAAGAGAAAATAACCAAATCTTTAAAGGGAATATCCCTTTTTATTGTGGTGGTGGTAGTCATTAGTTATTTTATTTTATTTCTTAGAGTCAATGTTTTATTATGATATATTGGTTTTGGGTGTACATCTTAGTGGTTAGACAATCAAGGGGATATTCTCAATTCTTGTGTCGATACTGGATATTAAATGGGTCCAAGTCTGCCTGTCACTACTTGAGCAAAATTAAGCAGAGACAGGGTTGAATCACATATGAGCATTTATTCCAATAATGCCAGCAGTATGGAAGAGCAGCTGGTCACCCTGAAAATTCTGCCCTGCCTTTCTTCTTCCAGCTGGCTGATTTCTAGGGAAGAGGGAAGATAGCTATGTGCAGCTGGGAGTGTACCAGGGAAAGGGTTGGGGAGAGTCTGCAGCCTGGCCTCCAGGAACTTTAAGTCCTATAACAAGGTGGCTAATCTTCTATGACAGTGGTTGGCAAACTGCAGCTCTTTGGCCCCTTGAATGTGGCTCTTACACAAAATACCATGGCCTGGGCTAGTCTATTTTGAAGAAGTGGCATTAGAAGAAGTTAAAGTTTAAAAATTTTGGCTCTTAAAAGAAATTCCAATCATTGTACTGTTGATATTTGGCTCTGTTGACTAATGAGTTTGCTGACCTCTGTTCTATGATGTTACAAACAGCTCAGCCTGTTCCTGGGACTGGAGAATGGTCAGTATTCCTGAGGCAAACTCCCAGAGAGGCTCATTGTCCAGGCACAGCCACCAAATCAAAGTGTGTCCTGTCCTTGGTCCATTCTCAAAAAGTATTTTCTTTTCTGAGTAATGAACCCATCTAGGCTCCAAGGCCTCTTATCTTACACAGCTGTTTCATCCTCAAGTTTCCCAAGTTCTGGACGAAAACCTCTTATCTATAGTTACGAAGGTGGATAATCATTAAACAACTATAGTCCTATTCTTATTACATGCCTTTCCCCCTATCAGTATTCTGGATCAAAACCAAATGACAGCCCTGGACGGTGTGGTTCAATTGGTTCAGTACCATCTCATGCACCAAGAGGTCACTGGTTCGATTCCCTGTGGGGGCATGTGCCTGGGTTGCGTGTTCAATCCCCAGTAGAGATTGTTCAGGAGACACCGGATCCATGTTATACTCTCACCTATCAGATCAATGCTTCTCTCTCTCCCTCTCCCTTTCTCTGTTTAAAAAAATCAATGAAAGCACATTACAAAAACAAAAGAAAAGAAAAACAAATGTCAGGTTCTGTTAGTGAATGTGGCCGTTGGGAAAGAGAGAAGAGCAGAGCCATGCCATCATCCTAAGGACTGATAATACGAGCATTCCACAGAAAGGGTTTCTAGTAAATTATAGGGCATGAGAAAGAACCTCATTCATTTTCCCTTTCTATTTTACTTTTCTGAAAATGCCTAAATGGTTATTTATCTGATGATTCTTTAATGCACTATTGCCTATCAGATGTTCTGGGTCCAAGCATTTAGATTTAAATGCTTATTATAATACAAAATAAACATTTACTCCTTATGTACTAATTCTTAGTCCTATGTTGTCAAACTTAGACATATCAACTGGAAGCTAAATGAAGAAAATGATTATATGTTCTTTGCTGAATGGAGAGATTGACACAAAGACTGAATTACAGTAGTTTTCTCTTAATGGGAGTTTGTGTAATGTTTAGCTCTCTGATAGCAGATATTCTACCCAAGGCATCGTCCTCTCCCTACACCCATTCCAGTGTTGGAAGTCGATGGAAACAAGGAGACAGCCATGACTATTGCAAGTACATGATGGTCTAATTTGAGCAAAGGTGGGAGTTGGGGCAACCATTCTGACCACGCAGATTACTTAAGGCTGCAGATAATACATGTGTATTCCTGAAACACAGAGGTGATTACTTAATCTTGTGCAAAGGACTACTATCCATTTTCTCCCAGAAAGCAAAATGCTAAACCAAGATCTCAGGGGCAGAAAATCTTGCTTCCCAAGAAACTGTGGCCAGCAGCCACAGGGAACTGCAAATATCATTTCCCATCCAACAGTCAGCAAAAGCTTTGTCAATATCTCAGAGCCATTTCTTGGAAACTGGCAGCTTCTCTCTTGAAGTGAAACATATCACATAAGAATGCTATGTGGGGGGTTTTCACATAGTTTTCTGGGCTCTGTTGAACATCAGCTGTGCCGTGCCTTCTCTAATTGACATACATCTTTCCTTAACCACTGGATGCCTTATGGAATATCTCTTTCCTAAGAGGAAATTAAAATTTAAGTGGAGTGGGTTGCTTAGCCATTGTGTGAGGTTCCTTGCAGGAGTGGTGGGTGCTGAGAGAGACCCTCCATCAGCATCAGTTCTCAGGAGACCAGTCCTTCTAGAAGTTGCATCTTTGCCTGCCTCCAGGGGATCACTGAATGGGCTGCAATGGCTATGACCTGGAGGAACACAGCAGTGTTTGCAGGGCAATTGCTGGCTAGGGTCCCCTGGCCGAGGTCTCCTGTTCAAGGACGAAAGCCTCGACCAGAGGCTTTCGGCCTTGGGCAGGCTGGGGGTGAGCCGTCAGTAGGACATCCCTTGAGGACTCCCTGTGTGTGAGAGGGGGCGGGTTGGGATGAGGGATCACCCACCCCCAGTGCATGAATTTTGTGCACTGGGTCCCTAGTTATAGAAATAAAATGTAAAATATTGCAACTGTAATAACAGCATTCTGACCCCTTACCATGTGCCTGCACTTTATGCACCAGGTCTCACTGGATCTGAGACCAGCCTGATTACATCAGGGAACAATTAACCTGTTTTCTCAAAGACAGAAGCTGAGGCACAGAGAAGTCACCTTGGAAAGCCACATAGGGTTAGATTGCAGAGTCAGGATTTGAAACAAGGGAGACCCATTCCTGAGGTTTCTCATGTATTATATTTTTTATGGCTCTGAACAAAAAAAGATACAATTCTGACTCACAGTGGATAACCATTGTGTTGACTCTTGTCATTTTTTTTTTACGTGATAATCTAAGGGAAAAGAGATCAATGCATCTCACTCAATAGTCAGGTATTGCATGTTTTAAAAAAATCTTGGGGCACACTGGTTGAAATTTACTGCTTTATACAGACAGTGTGGAGGCAGATACATTTAGGGTATATCAGCTATAGGAGATCTAGGGAAACATGTATGGCTCTATAGAAAGGAGCAAGAGTAGGAGATACAGCCCTGGCCGGTTTGGCTCAGTGAATTGAGCCTCAGCCTGTAGACTGAAAGGTCCCAGGTTCAATTCCGGTTAAGGGCATGTACCTTGGTTGTGGGCACATTCCCAGTAGGAGGTGTGCAGGAGGCAGCTAATCGATGTTTCTAACACTCTATCCCTCTCCCTTCCTCTCTGTAAAAAAAAATCAATAAAATATATTTTTTAAAAATGAGTAGGAGATATAAATTCCAGGTATGCCTTGTCCCTTGGTTGATCTTGAACCAAATTAAGTTCTCTGAGCTTCATATCAAACCAGTCCATTCTTTGCTTTAGCTCCCTCTTGCAGTCCTTTTAAGGCAAGAGGCATTAATAACAACACAACAGTCACCAGAAACCCAAAGGAGGCCACAGGCAGGAAAAGAATCCCACTGGTGGTCATGCTATTCAAATAGGAGGCAAGTTTCCTATCAGAAGGGCCCTGATTGGCCACTAAGTTACTGTGGAAGGGTGGGGACACCCCACCTTCCTGAGCCCTCTCTTCTAATCTTCAGTTGCTTAACTGAAGTGTGCTGAACTTCAATTTGATAATTGCATCCTCAAATCCCTTAATGAAGGTGCCTATCAAAATATAAATAATTACCAAGTGCTGTAATTTCATATTTGCAAACTCCTTCCTGACTGTTTATGCTGCACCTTGGTTCAAAATGAAGGTTTGGAGACCCACCTCAGTCTTGTTTCAGGGAAATTTCAGAGCCCAGATGCAGGTATCTTAATTCAGTTCCCCACCCAGGGAGTCCGGGTTTGTCATCCCTGCTTCCCAGCACTGGATCTCTGTCCTTTCCTCCTGCTATTTATAAATTCAAGGGAGCACTGGATTTTTTTTTTTTTCTTGAGGGCAAGTGATGCAGACTTCTATCCTCATCAGAAGTTCTGCCCCAGGAACTTCAGGTCCAGTGCCAGCCTCTGTGAAGGGCACAGGGATCGCTATGAGGCTGGCTTGCCTCCTCCATAATCTGTTTGCTTGGTATTGTATTTACTTTAGCTCACGGGGCACAAGGGACTGGCCTGTTTCGCTTCTTTCTTCACCTGGTTCCTATTCTTTCAATATTCACAAGAGCCCATCAAAGGAAGTGCTGGGATCATCTGGGAGGTAAAAGCCAGAAGCCACAAAAAAACCAACCAACAAAGATTCGGAAGCCTTTGTGTGGGTACCTCCCAGAGTACAGCGTGGAGAGGGTGTGTGGATAATGGGGTACAGTGTGTAGGGGGTGTGCAGATGCGGGGGTATAGCATGGAATGGTGTGCAGATGCGGGGGTACAGTGTGGAGGGGTGTGTAGATGTGGGGTACGGAGTGGAGGGGTGTAAAGAAAGGTACAGGGGTGAGCTAAATGAAAAGGGGAGCAGCAGGGGCTGAGCCAGGGCTGGCTGTGGGTGTTCCTCCCCAAACTGTGTTTAGCACCTTGGCTTGTAGGGCGGGTTTGCAGCTGACAGCTCTTCCACCAGCATTATTCTTAAAAGCTGCACTGAAATTACTCACCTCATGTAAAAACAAGTGCGATTTACATCTAATATGGGTAATTACTTTTACAGTTAATTAAAAGCGCTCTCATTACACTCCCGCTGTGATGCCTATGCATAGCTCTTATTTGCAAACAGACCCTTGGTTTGAGTTCACCTCCTGACACAGGGCTCCTACCTGAGGGGCACTGCCTTCCTCAGTATTGCATTTAACTGTGCTGAGCCAGCAGCTCTGGGTTGCCTGGGCTCCTGCCAGCTCGCTCTTGTCCCCTGAGAACCAAGCTGGGTGAAAAAATTAGAATGGAAGAAGGTGACGGGATTGGTCAAATAACATATGAGCATAAGCCATAGGCAAAAAAATTTAGGAAAGGCAGATGCCTTAGATGAATGCCCTGCTCTCTTACATGCACAAAGCTGGTGTGGGGATTGTTTTGTGCTCTTTTGGCTGTACAAACCTCTCCTGCTACCCTCTCTTAAATAAAATTCTCCTATCCCCCCTTAAAGTCCCTCCAAATACTTATAAAGTCAGCAACTTTGCACTCTCTCTCCTAGCCAACTAAGCCAGATTTGGCTCTCTTGGTTGAGTGGATTTATGTTGAGATTGTAGTTTACTTACTTTTTTGGCCGTTGTATAGTTCCAGGTGAAACAGCGCTTAGATTCTTGGTCTTCTTCACGTCTGGGTGGAAGCCTCAGTCTTTTCAGAATCATATCCTGTGCCTTAAAACAGGGATCTCTCTCAGAATGAAACTAACTTCTTAACACATACTAATAAAATGCCTCCTAGAATTATCACATCCTGGTAAGTAATTAAGGCTGATTAATTAAAACACATCGCCATTTGAGACTTAAATTCTGAAGGAGCAGAAAGACTATGGTATTTCACGGAGTTTGCAGACACCGGGAATTGGATGTTCTGGTCTATCACCTGGAGCTTTTGATGTTTTGCGAAGTTATTTGCTTCCATCTGCTGGCCACTTAGGGTATTGCATTAACTGAGCAACTGAAGGGAGACATGTTATGAAGTGAGTGAAGTAAGTCAGTGCACACGATATAGACTATTCTTCATATATTCAAGCGGCCTTATTGGAACCTTGGTGTTTTTACTTGAGTAAACACAGGCTGAATAATTCATCCAAATGGCATACATGACTTCAAATTTGGGGAAAAATGATGGTTACAAGATAATAATACAGTTACTCAGTTTATTTAAAGTTGAGTCAAAATCATTATCCTTAATTAAGGCATTTAAATTTAGACCAATGATTTAAATGTTCAGATTGAAGGATAATATGTGGTGAGTAGGAAAATATAAAATACATAACAGGTAGACCATGTGGATTCCAATCCCTCTCCTGCCTTTAGCTGTCCAGTCCAATTCCCTACCCTCTCTGACTCTCAGTTCTCTCATCTACAGATTGGGCCACATGGTCCTTATGGCTTATGTTTATTTTTTTAAGTCTGAGTATTTATTTGTGGAAAGCAGCTACAGCGTTTGGACAGGTTCAAGCCTCAGACTAATGAGAGGGCACTGTATTCTCATGGCAAAGCCACATGCAAGTCCCAGCGTGGAGGGCAAAGCCCTCCCAGCATAGTTATAGCCAAAGGCTACAGTTATAAGCTTGACCTTAGGGTCTGAACCTGTGGTCCCAGGTAGCTAAGTGATATGGGCTATGAGAGGTGCAGCAAGTGCTGCCAAAACAAAGCTTGATAGAGTTCATGTGCATATATTTGAATAGATTTGAGACCTGCAAGAACATTGTAAACATCTTGACCATGCCCTTACTTTGCCTCGTGGAATCTGGCTATAAAATAAAGACATGGCTTGCAGGCTGTGGCACTATCTCTCCACCCGAAAGCAGTATCCCACCTAATCCCAGCTTTATTCTCTTGTCTGTCTTCTTTAATCATTTACCTGCCGCCACCCCCCCCCCCGCCGCCACCCCAGGTTCACCATGGGCCATGCTGAGCACAGCACATTTGTTAAGGTAAAAAAAAAATTAAGAATTCAGGTTGCAGTAAATCACTGTGTTCCAGGTCCAAGAATTTAAACTGGTATTGGTTGGATTCTTTTAAATTAGAAGTAATTGTTCTCCTTAGAACAATAGGAAACTTAAGTCCAAACTATCATGGAAACTAACATTGAAAAGGAAACCATTTACAGTGGAAGGGAAGCAGAATTTGCCACCCCATATATGCCTCTTTGGCATAAAGATTGTTTGAGGGTGATTATTTTTAAGGAACAGCAGACTCAGAAGAAGCTCTGAAAACAGTAGAAGTTGCCCTCTTGTAGAGAAATTTATATTTATAGGGGAAACCTACACTTGTAAGGGTGTTCCCCTCTGTCACAGGGAAAGAAGGATGATAAATGTACAGAAACTTTCACCAAATGGAGACAATGACTTAAGTCTGCACAGCAGCCATTCCCTTGATTATTCTGCTTTTCCAGATAACCTCCCAGAATACCCCCCAGCATAGTTTGTCTTTAGCTGGGGATGGTAATTGAGGTGGTGTCTTGGGCCATTCCCTGCGGGAATGCAGTTTTCCTGGGTCTCTCCTGTTAACCTGTACTTTGTTATCGGAGGGACCTTCAGCCCAGAACCTGGAAGGGCAGAGGCAAAATTAGTTTTCCTCTTCTTCATAATTTAGATTCCAAATGTGAAATGTGCTCCTGCATTAGTTTTGGAGTGTGATGTCGAAAAGTACTTTTTTGTAATGTTAAGACCAAGTGGTCGGCAAACTCATTAGTCAAGAGAGCCAAATAACAACAGTACAAAGATTTAAATTTCTTTTGAGGGCCAATTTTTTTAAACTTAAACTTTTTCTAATGCCACTTATTCAAAATAGAATCACCCAGGCCGTGATATTTTGTGGAAGAGCCACACTCAAGAGACCAAAGAGCCACATGTGGCTTGCGAGCCACAGTTTGCCGACCGCTGTTGTAACCCCTCTTGCCATAGCTTTTATATCCCTTTGAAAAGGAAGAGGGAACTGCTGGTGTTTCTTCCCCAGCAGAGAGCAGTTGATCATAAACCTGACTGGCCTTGTCAGATGAATCCTAGGCTGTGTCTCCCCAGGTCTCCAGAGTTGAGTTAAGCTACAAGTGTTTCCCGTGAATCACTCGGGGACTTTGTGAGCATCCCAGGCCAGGAGAACAATGCTGCGTCTAAGATGCAGGATCCTTACTCACACTCAGATGCAAACTCTTGATCCCTTCTTTCCATTGTCTGGCCAGGACTGACTCCTGAAATCATTCACCAGTTCCAAGGTCTGTCTTCTGCAAACACAGGGCCCCTGAGCACAACCCAGGTCTGCCCTGGGGTTTCTCGTTAAAGGGTTTTTCTTCCCTCCTAGGGCATGGGTTGCATGAGTGGTCCCAGAGTCACCCCTTCCTTTGCTCAGGGATAAGTATCAAACTTCAAACTTAGGAGACTTGCCCTGGAACCTCCCGGAGGTCTCGGTTAGTTCCCTGTGGTGTCTGTGAAACACCTGCCACAAGTGTAGTGGCTCAGAACAACAGGGATCTATCCTCTCACAGTCTGCATGCCAGGAGCCAGGTGTCAGCAGGTGTACTTCTGCCAGAGCCTTTGGGGGAGGGCCCTTCCTGCCTCTTCAGGTTCTTGGTAGCTCCAGATTCCTTGGCTTGTGGCCACATTGCCCCAGTCCCTGCCTGTCACCATATGGCCATCTTTTCTCCCTGGCTCTTAAGAGGACACTCAAATTGCCTAGGAGGAACTCATCTCAAAATCCATAGTCCCATCTGCAAAGACCTATTTTCAAATGAGGTCACCTGCACATGTTTCAGGGGAGAGGACGTGGGTATTCCTTTTCCAGGGTTGGGGGGTCTTGGGGCGGTGGTTACTGTTCAACCCACCACAAGCTCCTATCTTCTGAATACTCCCAGGCCTCCCTCTTATCAGTGGCAGAGGTTTCTCTCCACCTGTTCACGGGGACCATTGATCCAGGATCCAGGCTGATGGTGGCCCTACACAGTGGGCATACATAACCCCGACCTATAGAAATCATTAGAAACAACCCACACTCACCGTGCATAAGGAAATAAATCTCTCTCGGAAGAGAGAGCAGACAACCAGTGCTTTGATGACTGGAAACCACAAGAACTCAGGAGGCTAAGAAGAGAAAAGGTTAAAAACAGAACATTTTTGAGTCTCATTACTCCGTGGGAAGCAGGTCTCCCAAAGATGTCTGGAGGATTCCAGGGTGGCAGCCAACATTGGTCAACGACTTGCCATATGCTAAGGTATTTGCCTCCTGTGGGGACATGCGAGGCAATGGTTACTATTCTTTTTAAATGGGGATACAAGTGTGGTGAGGCCCTGTGATGGGAACCCAAGTCCCAGTAGAAGCCTATGGGTTGCTGGTGATTGAGTCACTATTGGGGTGTCCAGCTGTGGAAAGAAGAACCCTAAATTTCAGGGAAATTGCTTGCTTGGCAATGAGTACATGGCTCTCCATTCCTACTTAGCGAGTAAGTAGCTGTGCTGTCCTCCCAGCAAAGTCTTCGGTGGGACTAAAGCACTTAGGCAGCCAATCCAGTTCAGAAAAGGTCAGGCTGGAGCCCATCTGGTGACACCAGCTCTACTTGGAGTGATTCGAACAATAATTTGTTCCCGCCAAAGTGGCATTTTTCCAATTTGAGTCCAACATTGTTCCAAAGTGAGTGCCGTCCCCGGGGTGCCTCCTGTGTAGATCTGCAGTGGATGACAAACCAACAATATTATCTAAATAAAAAAATCAAGCCTGGGCTCAGTAAATTAATCCTGACAAGAAGAAATCGAACAATCTTAGGGAGGTGGCAAGAGCGCTGATGCAGCCAGATGGCTCCCTTCTGAGCCTGTGGGTCCTCAGTGGCAGATTAGAAACAAAACCTGCCTCTAGGTTACTGTCTTGGTTAGGAAGTTCACACCTGCCACTTCTGTGTGGGTGAATCAGAATCGGATATGGGCCTCTCTCTGCAAATTCAATACATTTTCACTGGTGGAAAGTGCGGAAACACATGCACCAAAGCCACAGGGAGCTACTCTTTCTTACCTTGTTTCTTTATAGCACTGTTTAGGCTGAAAAATAATCTACGCTTTTCACCACTCCCATACAGAGATAAACTATGCTTTCTCTCTCTCTCTCTCTCTCTCTCTCTCTCTCTCTCTCTCTCTCTCTCTCTCTCTCTCTTAAAAAATACATTTTATTGATTTTTTACAGAGAGTAAGTGAGAGGGATAGGGTTAGAAACATCAATGAGAGAGAAATGTCCATCAGCTGTCTCCTAAACACCCCATATTGGAGATGTGCCCTTGATGGGAATCGAACCCTGGACCCTTCAGTCCGCAGGCCGACTATCCAAGGAATCAAACCGGTCAAGGCTCTGCTTTCTCGTCATAGTTCTTAGAGCGGGAATTCCAAAGAGGGTTCTTAGAGTAAGGGGTACTTTCTGACTCAATGTCCAGGGTCAGTCGGAGATCTTGGCAGTGAACACAGAAGCATGAGAAAACTGTGGCCTATGACTGTGCCTTGCAGATCATCAGAACCTTGCTTGAATCTACTCTGGCTGCCATGGCAACAGGCCACAGACTGAGTGGCTTCAGCAACAGAAATTTTCTTATAGTTCTGGATGCTGGAAGTTGGAGTCAGGGTGCCAGCAGAGCTGGGTTCTAGTGAGGATTCTCTTCCTGGCTTGCAGATAGCCACCTTCTCTCTGAGTCCTGCATGACAGCTCCTCTCTGTGCGCCTGCAAAGAGAGGGAACAAGCAATCTCTGGGGTCTCTCTTCTTATAAGGGCACTAATTCTAACAGATTAGGGCCCCACACTTATCACCTCATTTAACCTTATTTCCTTACAGGCCCTTTTCCAAAATATAGCCACCCAGGGAGTTAGGGCTCAGTTGGTTGGAACATCATCCAGTGCACCAAAAGGTTACAGGTTTAATTCCCGGTCACGGTACCACCTAGGTTGTGGGTTTGATCCCCAGTCCAGGCATATAGGGGAGACCACCAATCAATGTTTGTCTCTCATCAATGTCTCTCTCTCTTTCCCTTCACCCCTTTCTCTCTAAAAGTCAATTTTAAAAAGTATCCTTGTGTACAAATTAAACATATATAAAGTTTGTAGATGGATTTTGGTGATGGTTGCACAACAGTGCTTAATGCTGCTGAATTGTACACTGAAAAATGATTAAAATAGTAAATTTTATGTGTATTTGATTAACATTTTGCAAACAGTGATTCTGAGTGGTTCTTCACTGATCTTGCCTTCCACTGCTTCCCTACCTTGCTTCCCCACAGCCAGTGGCCTCCCAACTTTGACTTGATTGTGTCCAATGCATTTCCCACAAGATGCTCCTCCCCAACTGGCCCCACATTCATTCCACACCTTTTGTCAAGCCTTTACTCCAGTTGCTGCTTCTCTTTAAAATGGTAATTTTTATTCTCCTTCTCTCAGCATTTCACTTCCTCTTTTCCTTCTTCATCTTTCTCCAGAGTACACCTCCTCTTCTAAAATAGCAATTCACATTTCTTTTTATTATATGTTTCATCTAAAAGAAAATCAGTAGCACCAGGACAGGCCCTCCATGTGTTTTGAATGTTACTGAATCTTCTCTGCCAGGAGCACAACCTGGCAAATCAGAGGTACTAAATGCATGTCTTTTGAGTGAGTAAATGAATGTCACAGTTACTTGTGTGTGTATCTGCCATTCTATCTAACAGGCAAGTTACAGGCAAGTTTGATAAAAAGGTAGAAACCATGAGGGTTTTTTTCTTCACCATTACATTTAAGAGCAACAAGGAAAAATGCATAGAAAAGTAGGTGTGCAATTAATATGGACAGATAGAAGGATGGATGAACAATGGATGGATGGATGATGGATGGATGGATGAGTGGACAGTGGACAGATGAAGGAATACATGGATGAATGGATGGATGATGGATGGATGGGTGGATGGATAGATGGATGGATGGATGGATGGGAAGATAAAAAATAGACAAGGATGGTTTTGTGCTAAAGGGAGGATGAGGTGACTATTCTAAATCTGGAATGGGAGAGAGACATTATGTCTGACTGAGGGCAGTCTGCTGATGTGAACAAAAATGTCTGGGGAGCATATTATTATATGAACCATCAGCTTCTCTTTGTTGTGGCCTCTGATCCATAGCTTTTGCTTTTACCCACATCTGCATGTGATAAAGCTTCATTATGACGTCCATATGTCTCTAATGCAAACACCACGGCGTATACTTCTGAAAAGTGCTATAAAGAGCAATGGCTCGAGAAGCACTGCCAGGAGGGTGAGCTCTTTATTATTTTAAAGGGCATTTCAACGATGCTGCTGAGTGTTCCCTGGCCATAGGTCTGACTCCTGTTCTCTCTCTCTCTCCTCCTCCTCCTCTCAGGATATCAAAGCAGACTGCAATACCTGTGCGGAAATAGAGGACAGAAAGGTAAGTCGATATTTTTCATTGTCTTGGTTTCAAACAAAACAAGAACTCAGTGATCTAAAGCAGTGTTTAAGGCTTGCCTCACTTGACGATGGCTTGCAGAGGCGATATGCATGCTGAGGCTAGATACGTCAAGACAATCGTGCTTTAAATGGTTCATCGTTCTCTTCCTTGCTCTGTGTTATTTCTGATGACTTTGATGAAGAGTGTATAATGCCATTTATTTTAAAAATTGGTGCTGAATTTTAGTTGGATATGGTTGATTGTAATGTCCCATAGTGCATATTATTAAATCATATTAAATAGAATACATAGGATATATAATACTTTATTGGGATTTTTCTGGGTATGTCCTTGTATTTGAAATATGTGCTTTGAGTGGAGAGAGTCTGCCTCTTTGTCCATCCTGATGCAATAAAGGAGCAGTGGCATCTCTTTCCATGAGATGTGTGGGCAGCAAGGGGGACATTGACTGCACATTTGGTGCCCCCTCCCCATTTATCTTCTTGGTGCACTTGGTGTGGGTCCCCTGAGGCAAAGGCCCCGGTACACCTGGCTCCTCACTTTAATATTCTCATGGTCCTGCTTTATTGACAAGAGTTTACAGAAGTTTCTGTCCAGAGTGCACCCAAGCAGATAACATTTTACCTTTAACACCTTGAATCCAAAGAGGTCAAAAAAGGGGATTGAGGTCACATATCTCCTGGCTGTGTACCAGACGTCATCCCACAATTTCGAAAGGTGTTTCTCTCTGCAGCTGTACCACGGTTGTCCAATGCCGTCATTATTTCCAGCAGAGGTTTTCAGCCCTGATTTTATGATAGCTCCGTCGTCTGCTGATGGGTGAGGTCGTGGAAAGTGTCTCAACACGAAATTTTGCTTTTCAATAAAAGGCGATTGCCATATATTACTTAAGGAGTATAACACTGTGGCAGCTTAAATCCCTTCTTCGTGCGTGATCTTCTTTGAGTTGAGGTTGGGTGTTGCTCTGGTCAGCAGGTAAAGGTGTTTCCATTCAGGTTTGTATTCATCACACGTTTCCTAGATGGTTGCTCAGGTGCATGTGCTTTGTAAGTGGGACAAACTGCCACTGGGGCTGACCATGTGCCCACAGGATTTTCCCCCCATTCCCACCAGCCCTGCCCTCAGTGAGCTGCCCCAGATACTCATTCACAGCAAGGTGAACACAGGTTCTACCTGTTTCCAATTTCAGGATGTTTCTGCTTCTCTTAGGCTTTTATGGAATTCACAAACATGTGTGTGCTCAATCCTTTTTTTAATTTATTTTTATTTTTATTTAAACTTTCATTGCCATTAGTTTTTGAAAAATGGCAGGAGAGCTGATGTTGTTAAAACAACATCAGTCCCATCGCCAAAAAGATAAATGAGCAACTCAGACAAGCTCCAGGCAGTGAGAGCTGGCCACAGAGCTCCACCGTGCCTCTCGGTGGCCTTCGGTACCTGCGACACCCCCAGCCCATTGCTGCTCTGTAGTGCTTACTAGTGGGGGAGTCATATTGATCCTTCTGTATATGCTTCAGCTATTTTCCAAAAAAGGGTAACACACACATACATGCACACATGTGTGTTTTTCTGTTTTGTCATGGACTGGTGGATTGAGTCAGACACTTAAAAGGAAGTCTCTTTTCTAAATCATTTTTCTGGCCCTAGATATTTTGGCTGAGTGGATAGAGTGTCAGCCTGAAGACTGAAGAGTCCTGGGTTCAATACTGGTTAAGGGAACATGCCCGGGTTGCAGGCTTGATTCCCAATTGGAGGAGTGCTGGAGTCAGCCAATCAATGATTCTCTCTCATCATTGATGTTTCTATTGCTTTCTCCCTCTCCCTTCCTCTCTGAAATCAATAAAAAAAATATATATAAATATATAAAATATCTTCTGTTGTTTCCTGAACTTGATCTCATAGGGTGAATGATACAGGAATTAACTCCACCTTTGGCTGCAGTTGGTGGTGATGACTCCTAGAGATACAACTACCTTAATACTTGCTCTATTTTTACTGTCTTACTCCCTGAGGACTTCGTCTTTCTTCTGTTCTACAGAACTTGGCTTTCCATCTAGATTATTTTCTGATTTATTTATTTATGTGATGTGTACATTTGGCTATTGGTTAGGAATGGGCCTGAGATGTTGGATGTTGTCTGTCTATGAAGGTCCTGTCTTTTCATGAAAATGTCAGGATGCAAAACCTAATCACCTAAGAGGGCAGTGCCCCTTCCCCCACAAACTCCCGCAGCAGAGGGATGCCAACCTTCCCCTTGCACATGACCTGATGGTAGCTGCAGTGACGTCACCCCGGTACGCCCCACCCTGACGTATAATTATGAAATTTGCAGGAGTGGTGATGCTCGCTCCTGCACGTGTGTGTCACTCTCCATGTAATCTGGATGCTTCTGGCAAAAACAGTGATTTGATAAAGTGGAACTGAAGTGACAAGAGATGACAGAAGTGCCAAAATAATAAGTCAGCCTGTGGCTGCAGAGGCCACCCATGGCCGGCAGGTTTTATGTTTCACTGAGAGTGCAGCCAGAGCGCTGAAGGAGAGTGCTCATTTCTCCAAAGCCTCCTTCGCTCAGACAGCTGGTCAAGGGTCTCCAGGACTCCATGGCTTCCCAAGAAAACGTCCTTTTATCTTTTAAACTTTATTTTTTTATTTATTTCACCTTCGCTTCCTTCTGGTCTCCCTCTGGATGTATCTGTTTGCTCACATTTATTCTTTGTCTGAATAACTATTGAGTACCCTCTTGATAAAAGGACTTCAGGGAACAGAAGGTCTCAAGTTTTCTCTGGAGTCTAAGAAGTTCTCCCTGGCGGCCCCTCCTGTGTCACACCTAATCCCATTGGGTGGGCTGTTTACCTGGAGATGAACATCTTTCCCTTTGAATCTTAGACCAGATGTAATGATGGGGAACAAACTGAACTTCAGGAGTTCAAGAAAGCTCTCATTGCATAATAAAGAAAATCGCTCTTCTTGGTCAGCACAGTCTGGGCTCCATCTGAGACTGTGGCAGGAATGAGAGATGTTTCTTTTCCCTCCTGTGCCCCTGTTTCTCTTTCTCCTGATCCTGTTTTCCATGGGCAGACAGAAAGCTAGTGATCATTTGGAGAACCTTGCCTGGTTGTTTATGAAGAAATGCACGGTGCACATCGGAATGTGGTTTTGTTTTATGTTTCTCTTTTGCTCCCGAGACGACCGATTAGCCGAAGCCTGAGAATGGACTGCGTTTGTATGGCTTCCCGGCCATTTCTGGAACCCCCTGGAGATGTCCCAGGGAGACCTGAGAGGCTGGCCATGTTTGCACGCTGAAGTGCCGAGTAGAGACACAGGTTGCTGTCTCCCACGGGAGCTCAGTAGGCTTAGTAAAGGTGACACCAGGCAGCCCATTACTCAGCGCGGCTCTACGGCCCTGCTCAACCGCACGCGCCTGACATTTACAGCACCTGTGTTGCTGGTGGGGAACCGAGGCATTTAAATTCATTTTTATTTGTGCTGTAAAATGCGCCCGAATTCCATGCTATTATGAAGACTGCGATTCGGGTGATGAGAGGAGAGGCTGATGGATCAGTCAGGGGGAGAATCTGTCAGAAGGAGATGAGCGCCCATTTGTCAAAGGCTGTAAACACAGGCAGGCTCTCTCTCCTCGCTTACTCACTGGCCTGGTGCAGCTAAGCAGTTTCAGAGCCCTGGTGAAATTGCAGGTGCGGGGTCTAAATGGTTTGCCAAGTGATGGCGACTCTCAGATTGCGTCTGATTGAATAGGATCCTGACCGGAAGGTAGACCCTATGGGTAACACAGAAAGTTCTGCACTTTTCTTCTTGCAATGCTCCCTCTAGCTCACCACATGCACCTGCAGGTACTTAGAACAGCTGTGTGTGGAGTCACCAACACGCCTCAATACACAGATGAAATTAAGTGACTTGCCCGAGATTTCTCAAGTTGAATCATAGGTCAGGATTTGGACTTAGAGATTTTTTTTTCTTTCAGAGGCTATGCTGATATCTCTCATGCCTTATACATGCATGCACATAACAAGTGTACACATATATACACAAATGTGATTAAATTTGTAGGATATGAGAATTGCCCTTTCCAATGGGAGAATTTGCACCTAGGTGAGTCTCTCCACCAATTGCCAAGTAAAGAATCTGTTTTTCAGTTTAGGGACAACCTTTCAGCCCCTGAGTTCCTAGCTCTGGCTGGTTTGCTGTACATTCACCATCCCCAGACCCTCTGCTGAGCCCTTGGGGAGTGGCTGCTGGCTCTGGTCTTGATTTTAAAAATCCCACTTAAGATGTATTTATATAATTTTAACACATCCATCAAGAACAAAGAATTGAGTTCATTAAATGAAAGCCAGCTTGATATAGAAAAAAAATGTGTACATGGATTGCAAATAACTGGACTTTAAGAAACACAGTTTTCTAATGGTGAGTTTGCCATCAGAAGAGAGACATGAGTTTGCACTTGGGAAGTTTCAAACTCTATTCGTCTGCAAGGGGGATTGGAAGGATACAGGATGAATGGAAATGGTGCCTGGGCTAGATTGCAGACAAGAGGGCATGGGCCCGGCCTAGAGGCACGCAGGAACTGCAGAGGAAACTCTAGGCTTGTGAGGGAGTGAATCAGTCCTACCCATGTGGTCTGGCCAGTCTTCCATGGGTCATGGTCAGTTCCTCCCAGGAACATGTCAGACACTGCTCCGTTTAAGGGTCAGTGTACCACTGATGTCATGAGGAGACAAGCTGATGAGTTGATAAACGTGGACAATAAATTAATCTGAATTTTAGAGGCTTGGATGCCAGCGAAGTTGAAAATAATTGGTTTCCTATTACAGTGCTCTCTTGCTGTGGGAATGGGAGTGGGTTAGTCCTTTGGGCTCTGACAGGCAAAACAGAAACAAAGGAAGAGGCATGCTCCTTGCTCAGAGTGGCTCTCCCAGGGATGGGGTGCGTTCATTGACTAGTGTCTCATTAAAGATCAAAATGAGATCTTCAAGGCAGACAGGAGCAAAGCCTGCAGTGAGGACCATTGGTGAGCCTAACAGAATTCACCTGGGGACTGGGTTTCTTTTTTGCTCCAAATGTCCTTTGTTTGAGGCCAATTGTATGAGCGTATTAAGTGGGAAAATGCTCTGAGATTCCCCAAAGCTGTGGAAATGAAAATGAAAGTATCCCCGAGGAATGATATTTGAGTTGCATTTGGAGGGGGAAGCAAGGAGACAGGCCTGGGCCGGGTGAAGAGATGAGGTCTGAAGGAAGCAAGGCATGGTTTGTGAACTGAATAGAGCTATGGCTTATGAGGAGGCTGGGAAGCAGGCAAGGGCCATGTCACCTGAAGCCTCTGAGTAGTGCTTTGTCCTTTACCACAGAATGGAATCTGTTGTACCTAGAATGGGATCTAGTCCTATGGTGTAACCAGACTCATGCAGACAGTCCCATTGTCTCATGCTGTCCACTTGCTCATAGTTCATGCGTGGCCAGTAACAACTCCAGCAGGCCACCCATGGCTCTAAGGTCCTGGCCATTTAACAGCAGCAAAGCCTTTGTTTGTGTTCCTTGACTATGCTGTTTGTGCCAATGGACTACATCTCTTGCAAATTCCTCAGGACTGTGAATCTTCTTGACATTATTAACTATCATTCCTGATGGCAAGATACTCATTCCAAGTGAATTCACAGCCATTTGCAAGCCTGTGGTTGGGCTGTGTGCAGGGCAGCTCTCACTCTCCCTTCCACCACTTCCAGCCACAGAACAGTGCCTGTAAGTGCCTGCAAGCCACTCACTTTTGCAGACTTGTGTCCACTCCTTTGTTCAGCAAGGTCTGTGGATGAGATCTGGGTGAGATTTGCTGTGTACCCTGTTTTCTGCTAGGAAACAGGGCCTCATCAGAGAGAGAGAGCTGCACATGCAGTCACCGACAGCCAGACTCAATGTTATTTTTACGTACCTAAGAGTAGAGATGATACATCCCAATGTCTGGGAATATGTGTGTGGAGCCTCAAATAGGAAGGGAAGGAAGTAAAAAAATTGGTTACTGCCAAAAATTCGTCAGCGTTTTGTTCCCATCTACACAATTTATTTCAAATGACAGTACAGCAGACCTAGGTTTGAATCCTGGTTCTGCCCTTTATAAATTAAGAGATCTTGGGGAACTCATATTATCTTTCTGAGTCACAGCCACACAGATGTAACATGGGGCTAGGCAGCACACACCATGCATAGTTTGTGGGCAGGTTGAGTGAGGGCATCTTCAATAGGAAACTGGGTTGCACCAGCTTCAAGATAAAGAGAAAAACACAGCTGCTGAGTGAAATGACAGTAAAATCCATCTGCCTTCTGGTATTACTTGATCCTGGTGTTTAAAATGAGGTGACCAATAGCTGTAGGCTGAAATCCTACCTGTGAAGAGAGAGTTTCCTTTTTAATAGTTTTAGCACAATTCCTGGGGGTGATGCTCATTGGCTTAGCTCAAGTCACTTAGCTGTGCACAGCGGTCCTCTGCCTTCATCCACAAGCAAAAGTAGGATGGGCCCAGCTGAAGGACTTACGTGGACTAAAAGTAGAGTTCCTAAAGGTAACTGTAATTGATTGTTTTTCTGGAAGAGAAAATGGTCAACAGCAATTGCAGCTGGCATGCAATGAGCATGTATACTATATGTCAGGCATGGTCATTCTATTACTGAATCCTTATAAAGGACTTTTAAGGTACATACAATTTATATTCCTATTTTATAGACAAGAACACTGAGAGAGAGAGGTATTAGCTAATGTGCCTGAGATTACTGGGCAGTAAGTGTAGGCTGCCATTCAGGTCCAGGGGATCTGGGTTTGAGTCTTCACCATAGGCTATGCCCCTTTCACTGAAGATGCCATTCAGGAGAAGGCAATACGTGGGCCTGCGCATGGCACATGCTCAGTGCCTGGCTCACAAGGAAAAGACAGCTCTCTTGATAGGAATAACTGCAACAAAGGCCTCACTAGAACAGAAATAAGCTGGGCCAATGCTGAATGCCCCTCTGCAACATGCTTGCATTTAATTGCCCCTTAATCGCTCCCTGTAAGTTATTAAGTGGGGGGTCCCCAGTAGTCTGCTCTCCAGATGATCAAAATGCTCCTGGTCCAGCCAGAGTCTTGCAGCTCTGCGTGATGGAGTTATCTTCATAGACCAGGGCTTCTTACTCCAGGACAGGTCTCTGCACTGCCTTTTATATTTTATCTGCAGGTTCACGGATGCTTTCCTCTTTCATGAAACTTTGAAAATGAAATGTTCATCGTACTTTCCTCTTTCATTTATTTTAGGAAAATTTGAAGGCGCTGGTGGGCCAGGGCCTGGGGAAAGCACATAAATGTGGAAGAGCTTCTGAAACAGACTGGAGTTCAATTAGCCCATGACGGTGATGAGGGGGCTGGCAGTCTTGACAGTGCCACGGACAGAGATGTGAGAGAGGGAATCAGTGGAGAGCTGCTGAGCTAGATTGGGCCCTTTGTCTCGTAACCCTCCCATTGGCCTTGAAGTTGGCTGTGGGAAGCTCATGGAATAAATCACAGGTGTCACAGAGTGGCTAAGTGCTTTAGCTCAGGGTTCTCAAAGGCTTGAGTTTGAATCCCAGCTTGCTCTCTTCCTGGTTATTTAACCTCTCAGGAGCTTAAGTTATCATATAAAATGGAAAGGATGAGAGTAGATAATTTCTGGGGTCACAGTGCAACTCAATGAGCGAGCTAATTCACTTTGGGAATTTAACATACTGGCATGGCATAATAAATGCAAGTGACCTTATTATGACATTCTTATATTTGCTTCCCTCCTACTCTTCTTCAATCCTTGTCTCAGTTTCTTAGATCTCTGGTGTGATCAAAGAAGTCAATGGCAAAGTAAGGGACAAAGCTGAGACTGGATACCAGGTCTCCAATGACAAGTCTAGGGTTTGGTGTCTCCTCAGGTGCTTATCAATCTGGAAGAAGGTGCATAGAGAGGGATGGAAACAGCTAAAAGTGTAAGCCTGTGATTGGGAAGCGATTCAATCTCTGGTGTCAAAGTTGATTGATGGTGGCTGCCTAGAATGCTGTGTTAATGAGGAGTCTGCCATGTGGGTTCTACCAGAGAGTACGTGATTGATTGGTGATGCCTGCCAAGGATGAATGAGGGGGGTTGCAGTGAGTGTGCCAGGAGTAGGTGTTTCCTGGCACTGAATCTGGCAATTGTTGAGAGAAACAAACTCCAAATCTCTGTATTGAAGCCCAGAGGTGAAGAAAAGACAGGGACTTCATGCTTCTGTTGCATTTACTCTTTGGTCTTTATGCTTAGGTCCACCTGTTTCTCCTGTTATGTTATGGGTATGTGTCTATCAAGGTACGGGTGTTTTATAGACAGTGCTTGGATTGGAAGCAATTTAACACAGAAGGTTCTTATGAGAAGTCAACTCTGTCGATTACATTTTCAGTGATAACTTACCTGACTTCAGCCTCTGTTAGATAGGGTTATGTTCTTGATAATTAAAATCTGAATTAAAAAAACTGTGATTTATTCATAATGATATTTGTCATATCTCTGCAGTTATGTATTAATTGGACAGAATTCCTTACATTTTAATACCATTAATTATAGCTATTGTTTTCATTTGTCATTTATTTCACAAAAGAAGTCTATTCTTTTTGTCTAATTTTTAGTGACACTTCTTTCTTTAAACTCTAAATTAAAATGTATGTAGAAAATGCTTAATTGAACGCAGAGCCAGTTTTCTAGGAAAATCCTGTCATCTCTTCTCAAAAAAAAAAGGCCATTCTTTTGTGATGGGTGGAGTGAGCATGAGCGTTAATTAATTTTTGCTCTCCAGTTGGTGTACTTTATGATCCCACTTCTTGATATGTGATAGGCGACTTTATGCTTTAGCTGGAAGGCATGCCCTGTCCAAGTGTGATTTATGTCGTCCCGGCACTTTTGCACAGTTCAGCTGAAATTTTCCTCCTGTTGATCAAGGTCAGAAAACCCAGGGATTGTGCCATCCATCTCAGCAGCCAGACTGCTAAAGTAATTGTTGGTGGAACTTGATGCCACAGCAGCAGAATCCCAGGGTGAGTGCAGGAAACACGCACACATACATGTGCAAGCATGCGTGTATATACACATGTGCACACACAAACAAAACTATGCACATTTTATACTGAATTGTTGTTTTACTAGGGCTTTTTGGGGGGCCAATTGTAGGTTAGAATTTGTTTTTGCATGAAGTCATCAAAAATGCATTACCTTTTCTGTGGCCATTGCAAATTAAAAGCTTTCAGGATCTTCTGGTCGACCTGAAGTTTTTCATATTTTCTTTTTAATGAAAAGGTTCTCTGGGTGGATTGAAGGACAGATCCTTGAGAACAGAAACTATCTCCAGCTCCAGTTGTTCTGGCTTTGGGGGCAGGGAGTAAATGTCTGCTATGAGCCTTGCTTGCAGGATTTGACTCAGCTAGGGGGCCTCACAGATTTTCAGTCATTTGAGCCTGTTAAATAACTGGTTCCCATGGTTCATAGAGAATCAAGTCAAAGAAGTAATTGCAAAATTTAAGTGGATCTATTCATCTCCTCAAAATAGCATCCTAACTTGCAACAACAGAAAAATATAGTTTTTAATTTGATCTATTTAGATTGAATTTTTCTGTGGAACCAATTTATTGATTCACACATGAACAAATATTAATTGTGTCCCTATGATAGGAATGTTTTCATGTGGAAATCATAAAAGCCTGAGAGTGATCACTAAGGAGCCAATAGAAAATTCATGCAAGGAAAATCATAAGTAGAATCAGACACATGGTGAACAACTGTCCTTGGTAGCTGATCAAAATGCAAATTAAAGCCACTGTGAGCTACTAATTTCTGCCTACTAAATTAGCCACATTATCATAAAATGAGAATATTACCTCTTCCCATTTGGCTAGGTTGCCCTGACACTGGCTCCCACATTTTTTTACTGGTTTTGTTGCAACTTGGTGAAATCAGTTAAAAAGCAAAGTCCCCATACCTACGAACAACCATGTAGATAATTATTCTTTTGATCCCAATCTTAAACCCATAAATTATTATGAATTAATCCTATGATATATTTTGTTTTAATTGAAACAAAAGGTCACCTAAACAGAGATACCATCATTTGTATTTGCAATAAAAAAAGGTTGACTATAAATTAAACGTCCAATATTTAGGGAATGGCTTGAGTAAGTACAGAACCTGATGGAGTGTACATGCTGTTAAAAATGATTAATATATGTGTGTCAGAGGTCAAGAACTAGTAATAGATATGTCAAATAAAATACATTCCATAAGATAGCAAGTGCTTCTGATTATGATCATGTGTAAAAGTTGCATGGGTAAAGATAAATATTTATTTTTCTCTAATCAAACATAATTTCATTAATTTACGATTTGAGAATTAGAAAATAACTCATGCTAATGGTTAATGTTGTGTTAACTGGACTGGCCAAGGGATGATACCTTATTTTTTCATGTGTCTATGAGGGTGTTTCCAGATGAGATTAGTGTGGACCAGTGCACTCAGTAAAGTAGATTGCTCTCTCCAATGTGGGTAGGCATCATTCAATACATAGAGGGTCTGAATAGAACAAAAGTCCAAAGAAGGAGGAATTTGGGTGTATTTTTTTTCCTGTCTGATACAGAGAAGAGGCAATAAATGACTGCAAAGACAAAAATTTATGGTCAATCCAGGAGATGAGCTATTCATATATACATAAAGGGCCAACATGCAGCTGTGGACAGGGAATAATAGCCAAGTCAGTGATAGAGGTAAAACTAGGTAGAGAATTTGGAGGAGTGTTACAGCAGATGGGCCCTGAAAGATTAGCCCAGCTGGAAAGAATCTGCCTATGTAGAATATGTAGGAAAGGGAATCAGAAAGGGAGAACCAGTCTGAGCCCAACCCCTTCATTTTGGGATATATTAAGGGAAGAGTATTTTAGCATTACTATAGGAAAGAAGTGAGAGAAATTCATCTCTCTTATGAATATAAATGCAATCCAAAGTGTCTCAAGCTAAAAATATAATAGATTAACTTCATAAAATGGGTTGAATAAGAACCTTCAAAAATATGTTGGAAGTCCCAATCCCAAGGAACTATGGGCATGACTTTATTTGGACATAGAGTCTTTGTAGACCTATTCAAGTTCAGATGAGTTCATGTGGGATTGGGGGTAATGGCATTAATCCAATTATGACATTTTTATAAAACAAAGGAGAAGATTTGGATGAGAGACACAGAGAACGGGGCAGTGTGAAATCAGAAGCAGAGATATGAGTGATGAGACCGTAAGCCAAGGAGAGCCAGCAGTTGCTAGCAACCACAGGAAGATGGGAGAGGCAAGGAAGGATTCTTCCCTAGATCCTTCATAGAAAACATGGATCTCCTGACACCTTGATTTTAGACTTCTAGTCTCCATAACTGGGAGAAAATACGTTTGTGTTGCTTTGTGCCACCCAGATTGTGATGATTTGTTACAGCAGCCCTAGGAACTAAGACACTCCTACCTCTGAAAATTCAGGACATCTAACTTTAGGCTTTGCTAGATCCAGGTGCTCATAACATGTCAGCAGGAAGATGCCTTTCTCCAACTCTTGACTCTGTTTATCTTGGAGTTGACTTAATTTCAGGCAGACTCTTCCCAAGTGAAGCAAGATGGATCCAAAGATTAATTCCAGACTTATCTTTGACAAGTTGGAGTGACACAATCCTTGTCTTAGTCAGGCATGGGTCCTGTGTTCATTGCTAACACCAGCTCCTGAGACTGTTGGTATGGAATACTGTCTGTGGCTATGGCTGAGTCCCATGTCCATCCCTGGAACTTGGACCAAGTGTCCACTGAAAAGAATTCCAAGAGAAATGGGAGGAGAGAGGTCTCCAAGCAGAAAACTGAAGACAAGCAACAAGAGGGGATGTTTTCATCAGAAGTAGATGAGAGGATGCTGCAGAACACACACATGCACATAAATATAAACACATGAACATACATACACACATACATACATGCACACAATGCATGGCCACACAATACACAAATGCACAAATGTGCACACTGTACATGTGTATGCACACACATACACAAGTGCATGCACACACAGTTCCTTCCCTAGGTAAACTGGGATCAGATTATAGAGAGCCCTGAGTGCAGGCAGGAAAGTCATCAGGTAGGTTTGAGAACAATGGCCCTTGAGGTGAGAAGTAGCATTACTGGGAGTTCTGAGGAAGGCCCATCATGATCTGAAAGGTCTGGGGAGAAGATGCATTAGAGACAGAATACCCTCCTTCCTTCCTACAAATCTGGAAAGTTCTGAGCCTTCCTGTTTGCGGCTGGAGCACTTCCCCATGTGGTGGCCCCAGGCAAGGTTGCAATCCTATATAATAAAAGGCTAATATACAAATCAACCAAACAGCAGAATGACCAGTTGCTATGACACGCACTGACCTCCAGGAGCAGATGTTCAATGCAGGAGCTACCCCCTGGTGGTCAGTGTGCTCCCACATGGGGAGCTCCACTCAGCCAGAAGCTGGGCTCACAGCTGGTGAGCACAGCAACAGTGACGGGAGCCTCTCCTGCTTCTGCAGCAGGCCTAAGCCAGCAGGTGGATATCCCCCGAGGGGTCCAGGATTGTGAGAGGGTGCAGGCTGAGAGACCCCCATGCCCTGTGTAGGAATGTCATGCACAGGGCCTCTAGTAGTAAATAAAGGTGTCAGAGCACCCTACAGGGAAAGTGCGAAGGCCTGACCCAAATCCACGCCCTTAGCAGTGAACACACTTGGGCAGGCTCCAGATTAGTTGTTTTCCTGCACAGAACCAGAAGAGAAAAGACTTCAAAAAGAATAACCCTCTCTTTCAAGCACTAAATATTTCCAACATACAAGACCATTGCTGCATGCTTTATAAACATGATTCATTTAAATCTGCATGCCCAACTAAAGTAGATAGCTTTTTCAATGCCTACCTTTGTTCAGATGATGAAATGGACTTCCAGAAGTATTGCATGAAAGCTCTAAGCTTTCACAACAGTTAAGGAGCAGGGCCACAATTACAGCTGAGGTTCCCTTAACCCCAAAGACTATTCATTTCTCAAGCTACTCCCAGCTACCCCATAATTAAGTGGGAACTACATACTTGAGGCCCTGTTGTAACATTTGACCTGTATAAGCGTATATGAAGACAGAGATGTATATTACATATTTCTATGGAGGCTAAACATCTTTATTTTGTTACTATAAGTTCAAAACAGACCTACTGCCCTCAGAGAGGACCCACATCAAGATTCCAAAAAGAAAGTGTTAAATTTCTGGCATAAACTAAGCACTCTATATCAAAAACATCAGGGAGCGTGGATAAATACAAATTAAGCTCAGAAGCAGAGTAATGACCCAGAGGTTCATTGCAGCCTTACATTTTCAAGCAAAGATAAAATCTCATGAAGATTGTGCTTTTGATTAGGGAACAAGTTTGGACTGCTCCAGAATTGATTGGCTCGTTTTATCCAAACACATATGAGCCCTGAAATCTTCCTCTTTTCTAAGTTTAAAGGCAGTGGGCTGTTTATCTCTGACATCAGTATCAAGGTTATTAATAGTGAGGAAGACCGAACAGAGATGGGAAAACTTTTTAAATACTTGCCAGTGACTTTAACTTCCTAAAATTAAAGGGCTTGCTTTTACAGTCTGTTGTTCATTTTAGGGGACCATTTTTATATCTCACTAGGCTAATCATCAGCAAGAAACCAAAGAGAACATCTAACTTTGCACTAACCCAATCGGCATCTTCCATCTAACTCAGCAGAAAATGAATGCAAACCACACATGTAATGTCACACGTGCAAGTAGCCACAATAAAAAGGTAAAATGAACAGATGAAGTTAAATTTAATACTATTTTTTATTTAACATTCATGCAATGTTATCACTTTAACATGTAATCAATGTAAAAGTAGTGATGATCTGTTATATATATGTACTACTTCTTCAATATGCGGTCTGCATTTAGCTCTTGCAGGATGCCTCTCACATTGGGCTGGCACCATCCCAAGTGCTCAGTAGCCACAGGTAACTTTTCTATTGGGCAGCACAGGTAGAAGGCACTCCTGTCATTTAAAAGAGAAACCACGGATCTGATAGGTCTCTTTAGAGATTTCCATATAACAGAAGAGTTTCCCTTTTGAGAAGCAGTTATATACTAGATTTTCCCATAGTGATGTGCCTTTGGGAAACAGTGTTTGTAAGACACAATCTATGCCGAATTGAGGTAGGAATCCTTCAAGCCCAGTGTATCTCAGAATACAGGCCCAGACCAATTGATTTCAAGAAGTGATAGGATCCCCTCCACTTTCAGATTTTCAGGTGACTCACTGACTGTGAGTAATTGATAAGGTTTGTTACGTAGTTCATCAAGGGGGCTTGGTAGATGAGTGGTTTACATAGAGTTTCTAAGTATACATAGCATACTAGAGGCCCAGTGCATGAAATTTGTGCACTGGGGGAGAGGGGTCACTCAGCCCGGCCAGCACCCTCTCACAGTCCAGGAGCCCTTGGGGGGTGTCCGACTGCCAGCGTAGGCCCACTCCCCATGATCCTAAGCCAACAGTAGGGCATCCTAGTGTTGCCATGGAAGCAGGAGAGGCTCCTGCAGCTCTGCTTCTGGCTGAGCAGCACTCTTCCTGTGGGTGTGCACTGAAAACCAGGGGGCAGCTCCTGTGTTGAGTGTCTGACCCCTGGCGGTCAGTGCACATCATAGCGATCAGTCATTCTGCTGTTTGGTCTATTTGCATATTAGCCTTTTATTATATAGAATACCTCACCATTCCTGGATGAAGTCATTTTGGGTGGTACATAGATTTGTCATTTAATGTAATGGAATCATAGAGCAAGGGCATAATTATCCTTTCAAATCCACTTTAGTTTTTTGAATGTCAAAGAGAACAATCTCTCTGTGTTACCAGTATGTCTGTAACGCCTCTATAACCCTTGCTAATTGTTTTCAATAGAGAGAATTTTCAGCAGACAAAATACCCAGCTAGAATTTAGCAATTGAGGTGCATTTTATGTGTTTTCAACTCATTTAGTCTGATACTCTTCATCTATTTATGGCAAATTAGACTGGTTTTCAGTTTGGGTGGTGATATAAAAATAGTGTTTTACATTTTATTGAAGCATAAAAGAGTTACTTTAAAGAAAATCCCTTAATCATTGTTAAGATGACCCATGCATAATGCCCAAATAGTGAAGTTGATAAGCCAATGAACTGAAGTTGGGAAAATACTCATCTATAATCATGATGCAAAAGGAGATTTTTCTGTTTGTTCCAGACATCATTGAATTGCGTCACTTATGGGCCTCAGTTTTCCTTCCTCGCCCTGGCCAGTTTCCACAAATGATGCTTCCTGGTCATTAGGAACCTGTGGGAAGAGTTCTTGAGACCCTGTGCTACAAATGGGAGAATATTGGCCATGGTTCCCCCTTCCAGTCAGTGGGCTCTTCATCTTCTTATGCCAAATATTCATGGATTACAAAAGGGAGGGATATATTTGGAGGATTTCTTTTGCTCAATTGTGTTCTGTGAGGAAGAAAAGTCATTTTTTATAGGCAACTTCTTCCTTTCCTTTCTGCTTTCTAGTTGTATTTGTTAATGGTTAACTCATCAGAGAGAAGCTAAACAAGTACTACAGCTGTCTTTAGAAAACCACAGGTGTTAGTTGTTTATTTCCTTTCATATTTTTCTGAGATTTACTTCTTACTCTCCTGGAGTTTATTAAGTCAGTATTGTTTGCTTTCTGCCCGAGAGGCAAGACAGGGTGATTAAACATTTAGACACCGATGAAGGAGTTCAACCCAGTTTTGCTGTTTTGTAACAATATGGTCTTGAGGAAGTGATTTCACTTCTCCGAACTTCATTTTCTTTATCTCTCAAATGGGCTGATAAGATAGGATCACCCTGGATTGTGTTTAATGATTAAAAGAGGATAGTGTTCAGTATGAATCAGTGTAATCTACCACTCAGTAAGTGGTAGAATTATAATTATTTCTACTCACTTCGTTCATTTCTTTGACTTCTAGTGGATAGTGTAATTTAGGTTCTATTCTAATATAACATTTGGGCTTTATCCTCTTACTCTACTTTTCTAATGTAAAAATCAAGTTGATCATTATCAGGCTGTAGAGGTGTAACCAGAATGACTGCTGTGGTTTTCAATCCTTATTTAATATTTATAAGACAGAAAGGATGGTAGGTGGCCACCTAAATTCCCAAGCTATTCATTGAACAAACATTCTCCAATAATAGAAGCTTCTTGATCAAAACATTAATGAAGTGCCTTCCACTGTTTCAGCCACCACGGTGAGCAAAGATTCGCTCAGTGCTTACCCAGAGATCACAATATAAATGCAAATGGATCTGAGTAACTTTTAACATAGTTTATAGAAAATTGCATGTTTCTGTCTTGGTCTCAGAATAAGTAGAAGTCTAATTTCCATCCTATCTTGGTTAAGAAACACAAAACTGTGCTTCTTTTCTTCACAGCAAACTTTAATAACACAGTAATTTTTACCCAGCAAGCTGTGTTGAAAAGGATTCAGAGATATAACCAGATTTAGCAGAAGTACTTCTGTGATGAATTTGTGACATATACAGATAGTTTCCATCCATAAAATATGAAAGCTGAGACAATAATAAAAAATAACGAACTTACTTTAACTCGTTAGTTTGAGGCAAAAAACAAAGAAATGAAAAACACAATCACAGTGCCCATCTCCTACACACACACACACACACACACACACACACAGAGAGAGAGAGAGAGAGAGAGAGAGAGAGAGAGAGAGAGAGAGAGAGACAGACATATTGGGAATGGAGTCTGAAACCTGTCATATGCTTGGACCAGGAATTGAACTGGCAACCTTTTGGTGCATGGGACAACACCCAACCAACTGAGCCACCAGTCTGGGCTAAATATTCAGTTTTTATCTGATCATGTTAGAGTCATAAAATAACCTCTGTCTTTGTAATTTAGTTCTCACTTATGTGAAGTGGAAGTATTAGTTGCCCTTTCTATTTAACCAGGTTGTTCATAAGACAGGGTGAGCTACTTTGATGATCAATATTGTAAGCATTTATTAAGTTCTTTGTGTAATTCACTAGGATTACGCTTAGAAAAGTAAATATGTTCCTTAACACAGGTATTGATATTATTATATTTCTACTTTATTTAACCCTTATTACTTCTCCCAGATTTTGAGCTTATCTGAAGAAGATATTGAGTTTCCCCTGACTCAGAAATCTTCTCACTGTGACCTATTTTCTAGATCAAGTATGTTTTTCTCCGCAGAGCAAATATTAGAATCCTTTTATGGTTCTTCCTGGGGAATAGTGAAATCCCTGTGCCTTGAATGTGGATGTTTTTTTGCAAATAAATTGCATCATTGGTGCATCTGAACTAGGGTAATTAATAAACAAAAACAGCAAATAACAGCAGAGCAGATTCAGGGCTTTCTTCTTGTGTTTTCAGATGTTGAAGTTCTCAGCCCTGTCTCCACAGGAGGAAGGGAGGTTTCAGGTGCAGGTCCCCAAGGTGGCCACTAGGGACACCCTTCACAGTTATTTTCAAGCTTTGCAGCTGGTTGCCCTTTTTTTGTGTGGAATTATGAAGAATGGAAAGTGTGTTACACTTTATAGAAAAATGAAATTAGAAATGTATTTAATGATGATTGCATTTAATGTATTCATCATTCATTTTTTAAAAAATATATATTTTATTGATTTTTCACAGAGAGGAAGGGAGAGGGATAGAAAGTCAGAAACATCGATGGGAGAGAAACATCGATCAGCTGCCTCTTGCACACTTCCAACTGGGGATGTGCCCTCAGCCAAGGTACATGCCCTTGACCGGAATCGAACCTGGGACCTTTCAGTCCGCAGGCCGACGCTCTATCCACTGAGCCAAACCAGTTCGGCTTCATCATTCATTTGTTTAATAATGATTTCGTGTGTTTTTAGAACAGGGTTTCCCAGTAGTGGCATTGTTTCCATTTTCGATCAGATCATTGTTGTAGGTGGCTGTTCTGTGCCTTGTAAGATGTTTAGCAGTATCCTGGATCTCCACCCAATAGATTCATGCAGTATCCCCTCTCCTCAACTCATGACAACTAAAAATGTCACCAGAGACTTGAGTCAGATGTTCCCTGGAGAACAAAGTTGTCCCTGGTTGTAAGAGAATGTTTCAATAAGTAATAAATAGATTCATGGCAAAGTGTTTCAGGGTGAAATTTCTACAACTTTTAAATGATTTAACAAGCAAACAAATAAAAAAGTAAATAAAGGCAAAACCATAAGGGAAAAGAAAGGTGGGAGGTATCACAATTTAGGAAAGAAAAGGGCTAAATTTCATGTGCCTACAAGTCGCATCAGCCCACTGTGGTGGCCAAGCCCCCACTCTGATGCTCTGGTGTAAACTGCAGGTGTATGAGGGCTGCCTGTAGGAGAGGAATGGGCATAGGTGATACCAGGGACTTCACTTCAACTTAATACTTATTTATTTAATGACTAGCAAATCATTAGTTCTCACGGGACATTATCCAGAAGACTTAGGTTAAAATATTATGAAAATAAACAAGCAAACTGGGGGATGGGTGAGTCTGATCTAAATTAAACAAAGAGGGCATAACAATTGAGTGAAGGCCAAGGTTATTTTCCTAATGGCTATAAATGGCCATGGAGACATTTATATAGAACACTAGATATGAGAAATCTTATATAATAAAGAGGGAATATGCTAAGTGCCATCATTCCAACACATAAGATAGCTGCCCTCATGTGGACACAAGATGGCCGCAACAGGGGAGGGCAGTTGTGGGTGATCAGGAGAGCAGGGGAGGGCAGTTAGGGGGAATCAGGCTGGCAGGGAAGCAGTTAGGTGTCGATCAGGCTGCCAGGGGAGTGGTTGGAAGAAATCAGGCAGGGAAGCAGTTGGGAGCCAGCAGTCCTGGATTGTGAGAGGGATCCCAGATTGGAGAGGGTGTAGGCTGGGCTGAAGGTGTCCCTCCCTGTACCCTCCCACACGTGCACGAATTTTGTGCACTGGGGCTCTAGTCTGATAATGATTTTGAATTAAAGTTCGTTTTCTAACTGTAATAATAGAATGGTGGTAATATATGAGACTATTCTTATTAAGGACATGCATGCTGATATATTTGGGGGTAAAATACCTGCACATGGCTTCAAAAAACAAAAAATAGGTAGAGATAGATAGATACACATGGATACATTTATGTACCTATATATGTGGGTACACATCTATTGCATATACAAATATATCTGTGTATCCACACACATTGTGTGTGTGTGTGTGTGTGTGTGTGTGTGTGTGTGCGCAAGCTCACGAACCAAGAGGATTGTATCAGGTCTCAGGTGAGAATAAACTGTCAGGAGTGCATACTCAGGCCTGCATAGAGACGGACATGAAGGGAGCAGAGCTCAGGTAATACCCATCAGAGTTTGAGCTTCCTGGCCAGACACACCTGGATTCTAACCCTCCTGATAGCCGCTAACAGCTAGTTGCCTCCTGATGGGTTTCTTAGTTTAAAGCCTCAGTAAGAGGGCAGTCACACTTTTCCATACACGGATGACCATAAGAAGGAGAGGAAGTAAAGTGCGTGAAAGCACGTGTCAAGTAGCAGGTAGGTATCTGCTCAGACCCACCCTCTCCCTTCCTCCATGTTAGGGAGCTGGGTTCCAGTGTTGGGGGAGATAATGAATGGTATCTGGTTAGTACCCACTCCCGGTGGGCACTTTAAGCTTGTTAGCATTTCTCTTGTGTGCGCACTGTATTTTTAAACACAACAACAATGGTTGAGTTTCCTTATAGTTTTGGGGGCTATCAATGTGTTTGTAGAGTTCAATTTAAGATCTGATTTTAATCTCACCTGCGTAGTCCATTAGTAGTCTCCCGCATGTAACCTGCGGGTTGGTGGTGTAGAGGCTCCTGTGGCCAGAAGATGGCAGTGCACCACAAAGAAAATGCTGGCCAGCGGATTGGTAATTAGCTAAAAGCAAGACAGGTAGGCATTGATACAGTTTTTGATTTTGTAATTTTCCCGAGCAGCCATCGAGGGCAGATGTTTTCATCCTTTCCTCCGGGCTGAAGTAGCAGAGAAGGGGAATATCAAGATGCAATCGATGGCTGGCCTCGGCAGCCCCCTGAACTTCAGTCTTGCAAACATCATCAGCTTGTGCCATCTTAGAAATTGCTGCTGTGGAAGGAGACACGGAGCTATCAATTACTTCTGGGGCTGGGTCCTCCTCGTCCTTGAAAAGCAGGCCAGCTGGCTCTGTGGGTGGGATCAAGGGGACAGTCCTAGAGATGGGAAGCGGGTTTTGTATCACTGTCCTGGGCTTGATCTGTGGCCCTAGAGAAGGAAATTAAAGATTGGCTTAAATGTGTACATGATGCCTAAACCCCCTGTAATGTAATGAATTACCATTAACTGGTTGCAAAGCAATTACAACATGAGAGGCTGGGGGCAAAGAAAAATTCCTTAAAGCATGATTTCTCCTCTGCTTGCTTCCTTTGTCATTCCAGTGAGAAAAGCTAGACGTGAAAGGAGGTAGTACTTTCTCAGTCCATACTGAGTGCCAGACACACTTTTGTACATTTCCTGCTTGTGTGCAGGATGCTCTTCAAATTAACCTATGTGCCTGGTAAGTGAGTACCACCTTACAGCAGAGGAAAACTGAGCCTCAGAAACGGTGGCTAAATGGCCTAACACTCTACGATGATGAAAATAGTTAGGGGTGAGAAGCAAAGCTGGCTACTTTGTCCTTATTTTTTGTTGCTCAGCCTCCTTCCTGGAAGGGATGGGATCAGGGCAGGACTTACTGGTGATTATTACATTGGCAATGAATGATCTGAATTCGCTGCCTACAGAGGGAGCGCTTTGGGCTATTCTACTCACACTTTAAAAATAAATCCAGCCCAGATAGCATTTCTAGTTACACAAACATAATATAAGCTCATTGCAGAACATTTGAAAAGTATGGAAAAGTACAGGAAAGTAGTTGGTGTGGAATAACAACTGTAATGGTTTCCCCCTAACCAACCTATAGTTTTAACAAACAGCATTCACTCATTGTTGTGTTTGTATTAGACCACAAAAGCATATCCTGCCTCAATAAATATCTTAAAAGCCACTATTTTTTTAAAATGGCATAATATCTTCTTTCATTATACGACTATTTCCTACCTAAAAAAAAAAGATTCTTCTATTTTTGCACATTTTAGTGGATTTCAACTTGGGAGAAGTAGGTTCTTTCTGACTTTCGAAAAATAGATGTCACTTCTCAATAAAATCTGCTTTGAAAATGTGTCACATGCTATGCACTGGGCTGTGTCCTTTACCTGCATTATCTCATTTAAATCCCAAAGCATCAGCCCTGAGGGTGATTGCCCCTTCCACACAATGAATGGAGAGAATGAGGGATACATCCCTTCAGCATAAACAGCCCTTTCCCACCCATCTCCGTCCTGCCTTTTCAGGAACCATGTGGTTCCTTGGGTAGTTGTCTGTAGGTCCAGGCCTTTCCCAGCAATTTCAGGCCTCCGGAAATGTTGCAGAATCACTTACTCTGAGCCTTCATCCCTCCCCTGGCATTCTACAGATGCTTCTGGAAGCCCTGCAGGCCATGGGTTGCAGGTAGCTGAGAAGGTTCCCAAGGACCTCTCTGCCCAGGCCTTCCTGATGCTGGGATGCCGCTTGTTTTTGCATAATTTAAGCACTACATGGTTTGGCCGTTTAAGTTCTGTGAAATTGGTGTTCTCCCATCCATGAAATTATGTACGTCTTGGGAACATTTCCAGTTCCTACAGGGTGAAGCCATTCTTCAGAGGGTGAGGCAAGTGGACTGGATAGAGCTCACCCCACACGGCGCCGCTCCCTCCTTGCTCCTCTGACACTGAGGCAAGCGTTTGCTCTTTGAATTCTAAGGCAACTAAAATCCAAGTGTAAGCTTTCTGTAATGTACCCAGCAGTGACTAATTCCTTTTTCCCCTGTCTCCCCCATCACATACTTTTCCTTTCCCCTCTTCACACATCAAGAGGCCCAAAGAAATTATTGGTAATACAGATTTCATGTTCTTTCCGAACATTCTCTAGACTGCGGTTACTCTCTTGTGTTTTGAGTGCTTGTGACAATGATAAATGATCTTCCAAGAAATGCTTTTGATTGAATAATTTTATATAACCGATTTATACTGAGTTGTGTGTGTATGTGTGTGTGTGTGTGTGTGTGTGTGTGTGCAGATCCTGCTCATGATGATATGTTTTTAAAATATTTGATATGTAAACACAAACCAATATTAGATGACATCATGGAGAAAGTTGGCTAAATTCATGTCACAAATCTCCATGTTAACATACTAGAAGCCCAGTGCTTGAATTTTTGCATGAGTGGGGTCCCTCAAGGTGGCCTGCGAGGATTGGGCAACAGCTCGCACCAGGCTTGCAGCCCCAGCTTGTGCTCCAGCCTCGCAGGCCCACAGCCCCACCTAGCATTCCACTGTGGCCTGGTGCCACCCTCTCACCTGTTCTACCATCCTGCGTGAGGGGTGATCTATCAGGGCCGGTGGTTGGAGTGCCCACCCAGCTCCCTCAATGCCTGGGAGCCGGGCAGTGGCCCTGCCCCCCACTACTGCCGCTGTTTGCTGTCTGCAGGGCAATCAGTGGAATGTTCCAGTCCCCACTTGCACTTGCCTTGGCCTTCACTGCCCACTCACCTGCTCTACCATCCTGCTGTGGTCCAGTTCTCAACAGGGACCATTGGAGCCAGCAGTACCTCCATTGTCAATGCTGCGTTGCCAATGCTCGCACCTACCTCTAGTGGTCAGCACATGTCACAGTGAGTGGTCAAACTCCTGGTTGAACAATTTGCATTTTAGACTTTTATTATATAGGATAAGGATAGTAGGTAATTGGGTTCCTGAAAGAATCGCACTTATAGAAGAAACACTTCTGTGATTTAGGGCATTCATAGGAACTCTTTGAATTCCTGGTTTAAAGTCAGGGAGTAATCTATATTCGTCAGGATAGGTTAGTTTGTGCTACAGTAACAGCACACCCTGATATGTCAGAGGCTTATCAGTTGCAAATGTATTCTTTCCAAACAAAGCCCACTGCATATTCTGTAACTTCCCAAGGCAGTTAGCTTTCAAGAGAAAAATGTGAGGATTCAGGGTGCTTTTATTTCTGTAGCTGTATTTATATCCTAAATTACTTTGCAGGGTTGTAGTAAGGGAAGGAAAGAACATGCCAAGCTCTTCATTTGTCAGGGTAGAGTTGTCACATGACACTTCCACTCCTTATTGGCCAGAACAAATTGCATGAGCCCAACGTAGCTGCAAGGGAGTCTGGAAAATGTGTGGAATGAACTGAGACTCAGTAAACATCTATCATTGATCTCTGCCACATTGCCAACATGGGTCTCCTGAGTATAAGCTTTAAAAATAGAAGGTGCCGCTTGTTAACAAAAATATTCTTTGAAAACACTATGTGCCTTGCACTGTGCTTGCTACACACTTTACCTGCATTATCCATTTAAACCCCATGGCAATAGCAGTGGTGGCAATCATTTTCTCCAAATAACTTTTGGACACATGAGAACCTTGAGATCAAACCCAGCTCTGCCAAAGGCCAAGCCTGTATCATTTTCCACTCAGCCATTCCATCTTTGGGTGCTTATTAGAGAGTTGAAAGACTCCAGACTCATGATTGTTCTGAAGTTGCTATACAAACTGGTTATTGTATCTCAGGGTTGAATTGTTCTCTTTTTATTATAGGTGTTTATGACTCACATGAGGTAATAAAATAAGAAGGATATTTCTCTTAAGTGTTAGCCTCTACATTTGTTATTATGGAAAATCTAGATTTATTAGATGTAGATAATGAGTAATTCTTTTATAATAAGAAAAAAATAAACTTTTAAATAGGAGCTTATACTCATGCATTTCTATTATACATTTTATTTAAGCACTAAATAATTGCACTATGATATAAGAGATGCTTATCAGGGATGTATCTTTCATAAAAGTGCCCCAACCTGTCCATAGCCATGTCTATTGTAAATGACATCAAAGGGTTTCTGTGGATGATACCTGCCTGGATGTGGACACATTAGCTGGGGTCAGTTGTCACAAAGAGTCTCTGGAAGTGCTTTGGTGGCATGTCCATCATTAATGTTCTGTTTGGTTACTCTCTGCCACTCCCCCGACATGGACATGCACAGAGAGCCCAGCTGTTTTATTTCTCTGCCTTCCTAGAGGGAGACTCGCTTCACAGAGCTCCTGAGCCAGGGCAGCACACTGCATCTCATACAAGGCAATTGGATTCTGAAGACTGTTTCTTTTGTGTGTGCTGTGCTTTTGAGTGTGTGCCTGTGTTTGTCAATTAAGAATCAGCAACTGTGGTGTGTCAGACTTGACTGGTCCCCAGAGCATAAGGGAAAGCTGATAGAAAATTAGTTTTGGGTATTGATTATACACAAGTTAATCTTCTTTGGGTAATCTTTTGAAAATAAAGCTTGCTTTATTTATTTATTAATATCATCTCTTTTTTTCTCCCCTGTGGGGAATTATCCATGACTGAAATAAAAATGCTTAGGAGGCATTCTTAGGTTTGAGCTTATAAAGATTTCAATACATATTATATTACCCATGGCTTAAAACATGGGTAATTCATCAGCAGTTTACTTTAAATAACATTACTCTCTAACAAGATATTTTATTTTGTTTTATTGGAAATCTGCAATGTGGAGAAATGATAATATGCATGTTTTTAAGTAGAGATACAGTGATAACATCACCCATTCAGTATGACTTTCTATAAAAGGTAATTTACAAATCTGTTTTATTCGAATAAATTGATATGAGGAAGCATCAAACTTAAAAAAAAACCTAGAACTATTTAAAATACAAAATGATATTGCCTGAGATAGTTTAACATTAAAGAGAAGAAAAAGTAACCCATTTTTTAAAAAAATGTAATGAAAGATAGATGAAACCTCAAAAATCATCATTTCAAAACTATAATATGAGATACTAAGATGATCTGATGCATTGTTATTAACTAAGACCAGGCAGAGAGTCAGTGACTGATTGGTTGTGACCCATAAACCTCTGTTTTTAACCAGTTATCATCTGGTAAGGAATGGGTTGAACCAAAAAAGGTATTTACAACCCCAGGATATTTCAGGTTTGTTTTTCTTGACTTAAGTAGTACCATGAGCTACGAAATGCACTGTCTTGAGGCCATGCTTGTGCTGCCTATAAATTCACATTACTGGCTACCTCCCCTTTGGGCTCTGAAACAAAATTGGCAAGGTTGGCTTTTCATTTTCACCTCCGGCTACATCTGTCAACCTGTGATGAGGTTGGTTGGGGATCATCATGAAGCAAATGTTTTCATATTTGTAGGATGGAAACAGGTACCAGCCTGTGCAACATCCGGTCGTTTTGTTATTCACGTTGCATCATGCTCGTTCTGATTGTTAACACAGAGATGTCACTTTGCCTTGATGTATGTTAGGAGAAGTGAAATGGAATTATAGAGCTCCGGATAGAAATCTCCCAACCATGTCTTTTGTATCAAAAACAGTCTGCTATTTGCTGTGTGGGAGCTAGATGTCACTCCCACCAAAAGATGATTTCCTGCCCCTATGAATTTATTCCTGTGGTTCCCAGAAAGGTATGTGTGCACACGTGTGTGTGTGTGTGTGTGTGTGTGTGTTTATGTGTATGGACTGCGGAAGGGAGGTGATAGGGTAACTTCAGGCACATAACAGGTGTGGCAGGTAGCTTAAGAATGCTCATTTGGCTGCCACTCTCTCTCCCCTTCTACTTTTCCCTGTCCTCAGATCCCTACTTGTCACTTTCAAGACCTGTTCATTCTACTTCCTTGGTATACCTGGTATCCTTATTATTTTTGTTTTTTTATGGATGCCACCAAAGCCTGAAAAAAACATATACTAAGTAAATGCTGTGCAGTAGATATCACATTATCCATAATACATATAACATTTCACATCATTTATATCAACTCTAGGAAGTAAGAACATATTTCCAAGATGACCCCATGACAAATATGAGATGACTGTGGCAGGCAGAATAATGCACCCCCGGATGTCCTCCTGATCCCTGGAACCTTGTAGGCAGGCCAGTGCTCTAACTACTGAGAAACACTGGCCAGGGCTAGAGATACAACTTTAATGCACCTACTATCTATTGAGATTTGTGCCCCTATTAAATAATCCCTTTTTGGCTTGGCTGCTATTATTATATTACATTGTCAATATTCTATCTATTGTACAATTCTCCAGTGTCTGGTAAATTAGAGTAGAGGCTGGGGCATGAATCCAAATTCTATCCTATCTATCTTGACAAAGAATTAAGAAATTAACCACCATTTGGAGTTGGCACATATTAATTATTTATATTATGCCCAGAGTCCTCATCCGAATTTCATTATAGAGAGAAGAGGTAACTGACTTTTCTCATTACATAAAAAATTTATTTTGGATACAAATGGGAAATGTTATCAAAGACTACCTGGCCCATGGAAATTCCAAAATATTTTAGCTCTATCTCTTTAAAGTTGTTCCCTTAGACATGTTGATCATACTTAAAGGCATCTTTATTAAGATAAAGTGACCCACAGAATCTCACACTATTTCTTGTCCCTGCTTTTCTCTGTGTTGGCTTTGTAACTGCTCTTGTTTTCTACATAACAGCTGAGAACCATCCCTTATTATGGGGTGTGTGTGTGTGTGAGAGAGACAACAGAAATTGTCATGGAAATGCAACTTTATTTTGTTAATCCTCACCTAAGGATCTTTTTCCATTGATTTTTAGAGAGAGTAGAAAGTAGTGTGTGTGGGAGAGACACACATTGGCTACAGTCATAGAAATGACCTTCTGGAATTGCCTCTCATTGGACTACTTTGGGCCCTGGACCTTCCTCTGTGTCAATCACTGTGATTGAATACATTGATTGAACACACCTGGCCTATGTTCCTACCCATGGAGCCTGAGAACCACAAGGCAGGATGGCAAATTAAATACTTTTGGGGAATAAGATTGAAACCACAGTTGTCACTTAAATAGAAGTATTTTGTGGAGATGAAAAAAACACACACACAAAAAAAAATATCTAGGCATTCCAAGAGATACATGAATAGATTTTGTATTAAATCAGGAAGGCTATGATGAACATGCCAGAATAGCTATGGCGGTGTGAAGTACAGCATAGGAATATAGTCAATAAAATTCTAATAACTGTGCCTGGTGTCAGATGGGTACGAGATTTATCAGGATGATTACTTAGAAGTTATGTAATGTCTAATCACTCAGGGGTACACCTGAAACTAATACAATATTGTGTGTCAACTATAATTGAGATAAATTAAAATTTATATATATATATATATATATATATATATATATATGGCGCTTTTAGGTGACTGATACTTTAGAAAACCATTGCCACAGTGAATATTATGGGTATTATTAAAAAGAGTAGCACAATTAAATATGTTTGGTAACTGTTGGATGAGAGAAGTTTCTTTACTGCAAAATTTCTCAGAGCCCTTAAGAGATCAACAAAACTATTCTGAATTCCCAAGGCAGGATATAGGATGATGTGTGCTCTAAATATTTCCCCTTGGACTCTCCTGTTTGCCCCTGTCTTCAGGGTGAATTTCCTGGCAGGAGAATGGCATAGTGTTTGTTGTATAGTTGGTACTCAATCCATTTTTGTTCAATTAATGAATAACTATTGCTTACTTCAGGAGATGTAGTTTAATGATCACAAATCTTCTCTCTATGTCTTATGGCAAAAAATAAATAACATGCCTTCTTTTGTTTGTATTGGGAGGTCCTATTGTGTGTGTGTGTGTGTGTGTGTTTCCTGCTTGTAATTTAAGGCAGCTTTCCAGTGAATATCTCCTTCTGGCTGCAAAGCAATGGGAGGAGATTGGATGTGTTGAAAACGGTGACCAATTGACTATTCTTTTGATAATCACATCGCATATGCGTTTAAAGAGAGGTTCAGACTTACATGCAGTGCTCTGATTTTTCACTGTAAATGCACAAACACTGGTAAAGAAATTTACCTTCTGGAGGCAATTGTATCTAGAAAACTGTGAAAATTGACTTGAATTACAGGTTAAATACACTGGGGAACTCATTATTAAATGAAATCCTATTCTAAGTATTTTTGTAGAGGGGGTTATTTTGCAAAGTGAATAATACTGTCTAATTTATATAATAGGTCAGCTGAAAGTGAGGTGTGCAGTATCTGTATATACCATCATTATATGCACTTAATGATAATTCATTAAACAACTTATATTTATATGATCTGTTTTCATCTCTGAGCTAAGGGAAATATCCATGACTTTTTCTTAGACATTATCTTTGGAAGAAAGTGTTAGAATGGTATTTTCTTTATAATATGCAATGAACATTGTTTTTTATTGGAACTTCAATTCATTCTCCTTCTGCTAAAAAAATGCTGTGTCATCCTTTCTGAAATAATTATAATCTTTGAAATTAGGGTTGATGTAAATCCAAAGGTAATGAGATTCAATTTTTCATTGTAGATGAATTAAATGGAGAACTTCAAATATTTATTTGAGGTTTAATTTGAGTAATTTAGGAAAACATTGAGCTTCCTCATTCATAAAGGATAATTACTTCTCTTCATCAAATGTTCTACTGTAGTCCCTTTTGCTATCTTTGCAGTCTTGTTCCAATATGAACACATTTATATCTCAAAGGGGATTTTTTTTTCATGTAACTTACTTGGATTGTTTAACTTAAAAAACCTTTAGAAATGGAGTTTGCTGTGCCCGTATTTTGGAGTGTTTAGTGTTATAGGGGAAAAGAGGTGAGAAATAGAATAACATTTACATTGATTTTCTTTAAGGGTATGCTCTTCTGAGAAGTAGTATTTTGTCTTACTAAAGCACATGTTTAAGAAATGGAGATTGCTGTCTTGCAAAACTCCCAAAATAAACTCCAGCAGCTTAAAATGCCTGTAACCTCTAGTTGATTATAATTCTGTACTAAATCAAAAGTGACTGCATCTAAAAACTTCCATAAGAAAAGCTTAGGAATTTCAAAGAATTGCTTGTCCAATGCAAGATTCTTCCTTTCTTTCCCTTCAGAGTTTCCTCCAGGTAATGAAAAAATATATATATATACACACACACACATATACACATATATATGCACATATATTATACATATGGAAAATGTATATGATATACTCACATGTAGTATGTTTTTACATAATACCTACTTTTAAATCATTACAATTAAAATTAATAATTAATTAAATTTTAATTCATATGTATTTAGGAGTTTACTAAACAAATCAGGCTACTATGGTGGTGATAACACTGGTCACCAGAGCAGTGGCTACAACAGTACACCATGCTCTTTTTAAAAACATGTTTTATTGATTTTTAGAGAGAGAGGAAGTGAAAGGGATAAAGTGATGGAAACATCTATGAGAGAGAACCATGATTGGTTGGCTGCCTCCTGCATGCCCCCTACTGGGTATCAAGCCCTAAATGCTAACATGTGCCTTGACTGGGAGTCGGACCAGTGACGTCTTGGTTCAAGGGTTGATGTTTAAGTACTGAGCCACACCAGCCGAACACTATGTTCTTAATATAGCCACATACTTGGCCCTTTTCCACCCACATTATATGTGATCCTTGACATTGCTCATTGTACTTTCCAGGAAAATTAATATTAAACATTCTCCCAATCAGGAACCTTTGGGGTATAAGTGACAGAAACCCAATTCAAACTAACTTAAACATAAAAGAGAAATCTCTGGTTTATATGAAAAGTCCAATGATGTACTGACTGCAGGAAGAGAGGAATCCAGAAACTCAGTGTTGTCCACAATCTAGCACCTCCTTCTTGTAGAGCTATTGTCCTCTGTGCAACCACTTGATTATTCACACTGACAGCTTGTCCCTGAACTCACTGTTATGATGGGTAGATGGGATGATCGTTCACTAAACAAACAGTGTTGTCAACAGCAGGAGGGAAGTAGATGCTGGAGAAACCAAATCAACAGATGTCTAATAGAAGACCCAACCCTGGTATTGGAAGATGTCCCAAGGGATCCCCTTCAGCCTGCTCCAGGGGTGCCAGATTGATACTCTAAAAAGCAATTCTGATCAGGTGCAGGATGCAGTCCAACGACCAAAAGTCTATTATTTATATCCGTTCTATTTCTATTAAGGAACCAACTAGAGAGTCAATTGGCCCAGGATAGGTACTCAATAACGATGTCCTGATTGATCACCTTCCTCAGTAATTGAACTAACTAGAATTGTCTCTTGTCCCATAGCACATTGTCTGAGAATTTGGAGCTATTTCAGCTCTTTGGAGGTCATAAAATATGCATTTTGGTACTCATGGATTGGGCGCTGGAAGCCAGGAATCTACTTACATTCTTCCAACTCACTTAAAATTTTATTTTTCCTCATGTTCCAGTTTGCCAATTGGCTCGTGTAAATATCATTAGATAGAAGAACACAGCTTGAGGACCTAAACACAGAGTGTGGAGTGATCTATTCCTACATATAAGCCAGTTCATTTCTCTAAGATGTACAAGAATGGGGGGAAACCTACATCAATCTTCAAGTGCACCTTTTTTTGAGGTAATGGATGTTTCAGCTACAGGAAACTTGAGATTGCTTAAGGATGAGCATTCCTGTGAAGTCCTTTTGTGGCTGCCATGACCCAAATCAATTCCATCAGAATCTTTCCCCTGGCTGGTCCCTGTCTTTCTCCGTGTGTACTTAAACTCTTTCTTTTGTCTCTTCAAATTTTTGCTTGCTCCTCTGAAGTCATCACCATCAATTAATATTTGCCTGTGGCCCATAGGGCCGAACATGTCACTTCTCCATCTGTTATTCACCCATACAGGTGCAGGGGTCCCACCCCTTTTGGATTCGAATCACATTATTATTCTTTGCTATTTTCAGCATCTCCCCCTGGTCCTCCAAGCATTCTCAAATCCCACATCTTTGTTCTTCCCTGCTGTCCTCCTCCATGATTTGACTTTCCCAGCATTATGCAATGGTGAAAATTTTAACTCTCATACTCAGATATTAAATTCCAGCTCCACCACTTTCTAGATTATATGACCTTGGGAGAATTTTGGGACCTTTCTGACATTTTTCATCCTTACCCATAAAACAGATATATGCATCTCAACACTGTATGCAGATTCTAGAGACTTGGATGGTGTTTGTGAAAATTAAATGAGATCAGAGCTAGAGAGTGTGGCATAACTCTTGGCACATAGTTAGTGCTCAAAACCTGACAATTCTATTGTTATCTATGAATTCAAATAGCAGATGAGTGACAAACACAATGAACAGGCAGCCAGCATCACCATTAGCAGCAGCATCTTCAACCCATTTCAAAAGCACATCCAGGCACCCCTGTCATGTCATTTGTAAAACATTTTTTATCCGAATACCAACTGCTGTTCTGGTGGACCTTGGCTTTGCGCTCTTTTCAAGTTTATTACATTCAGTACCCTCCTCTCCTCAGTTATCATCCTCCTTCTAGTACTTCTTTTAAAATTGCAGTAAGAATTATCTGCTAAAATAAGATTCTCAATAGTGGTCATGGTATGTAAGTATTTTTATACATAGAAGCAAAGACTTTTTCTCAGAGTCAAAATTGTGCTGTCTGTCTTTGCAGGAGAAGACTGTCTTGAAAAGCCAAGCCATTTGGCTATATTAACTGAGTTGATAGGAGCATATTATATGATGTGGGAGGGGAGAGGGCTGTACATGCCCACTGGTTAGGCACTCAGGGAACAGGCATCAAGCGAGCTATATGTCATAACAAACAGATGGGCTTTTAAAACTAGACAGTGGGAAGAGTATTTTCATTGACATGGGTACTTATCTGCCAGTTGGCCTTTGTCCCACTCTAATTATGGATAGCGCTTTGGGTTGATGCTGTGGGATATAAAATGGACCATAAGACATGGTCCTTGCCTGGAAAGAGTTATGACCAAGTTGGGAAAATGAAGCTTAAAGATGCGAACACTTACAGACACAGTGATAGTTATCTGTGTACATGTGCCTGTTGAGTGGGCCAGGCACCATGTGTAGCCATTTCTGCTATAGGTTCTTCAATTCTTGCTCAAAGGCAATGTCAGATTGGTGGACCGCTACAAATTGTTCTGCGTTATTGAGTCAAAACAATTTTCTGTGGTACTTGGAGTGAAGGAGCTGTTGTGAATGCTTATAGGGTATCCTTTTCTTCTCTTATGATTGGAAAGAAAAACCTAAAACTTCTCTCTCATTAAACAACTCTCTGCCCCTCACTCCAGCAGTCCTGCTCAAGCAAGGCAGGCACCTGAGCTGGTGGAGACGTTCGCCCAAAGTAATTTGTTTTGTAATCAAAGTCAGATTTGGAGACTCACTCAGTTTTCCCATTTGGTTGGGGGAAGTTGGAAGAGCCCATATCTCATCATCAGCCTGACCCAGTCTTTCATCCCAGTAGATTAATCCAAGGCTCCTTGAAATGAGAAATGAGCATGGCCATCGAAGACTTATTCTTCAAAATGCCCATTAGTGGATTTCTGAAGCTAGTGAAGATCTTGAAACACAAAGTTTCACTAATATTTCATATGTCATATTTTATATACAGTATCTCAATAAGTAGGCAAAAGTAATCATTAATTAACAACATTGAGGATGTATGATGTACCTAGCACTGTGATGAGCACTTAAACTAATTAGCATATTATGCATATACTAGAGGTCTGGTGCACGAAATTTGTGCACAGGGGCAGGGGATGCCCCTTAGCCCAGCCTGCACCCTCTCCAATCTGGGACCCCTCGAGTGATGTCCGACTGCCTGTTTAGGCCTGATCAGGATCAGGCCTAAATGGGCAGTCGGACATCCTTCTCACAATCCAGGACTGCTCACCTGCCTGCCTCCCTATTTGCCCCTAACCACTTCTGCCTGCCAGCCTGATCACCCCCTAACCACTACCCTGCCAGCCTAATTGATGTCTATCTGCTCCCCTGCCAGCCTGTTTTCCCCCAACTTCCCTCCTCTACTGGCCTGGTCACCCCTAACTGCCCTCCCCTGCAGGCTTGATCGCCCCCTCCAACTGCCCTCCCTTACAGGTCTGGTCCCTCTCAACTGCCCTCCCCTGCTGGACTGATGGCCACAACTGCCCTCCCTTGCAAGGCCTGGAACCTCTCACTGTCCTCCCCTGCTGGCCATCTTGTGGTGCCCATCTTGTGTTCACATGGGAGCAGGATATTTGACTACATGGTGGCAGCCCTCTTGTGTGTTGGAGTGATAGTCAATCTGCAAATTACTCTTTTATTAGGTAGTATAGAGGCCTGGTGCATGGGTGGGGGCCAGCTGGTTTGCCCTGAAGAGTGTCCCATATCATGGTGGGGGTTCCCTTGGGGAGAAGGGCCTATGGAGGTTTGCAGGCCAGCCATGCCCCCCAGCGACCCAAGTGGAGGCCCTGGGATCTGGGATTAATTTATGTCTACAATTGAAACTTTGTAGCCTGGAGCAGAGCCTAGCCTTCTGCTTGCTCCCTGGCAGCAGCCATTTCTGTTTGAAACATTGTAGCCTAGAGTGGAAACCTAGGCTGGCGATAGCAGGGGAGAAAGCTTGGCTTTCTCTGTTGCCAGGGAAACCCAAGTCTCTGTTTTTTTCAGCTCAGTGGCTGCCGCCATTGTGTATCTTTTATAATTGAAACTTTGTAGCATTGAGTGGAGGCCTAGGCCAGCAACGGCAGGCGGAAAGCTTGGTTTCCTCTGTTTCCAGGAAAACCCAAGCCTTCCTCCTGCTCTCAGTGGTGGCAGCCATCTTGGTTGGGGTTTATTTGCATACTCTGCTCCTGATTGGCTGGTGGGCATGATTGTGGTCTTGGCTTGTGGGTATAGCAAAGGTACGGTCAAATTTGCATATTACTCTTTTATTATATAGGATATGTTAATATGCTATTTAGACCAGACATCCTTCCAGGCGACCTTCCAGACAAAGCTGGGGCTTCAAGAGAAACCTGGGTCCCAGGTACCAGACAGAAGTTGGTGCTGGCAGCCAGGGGAAGGAAGGCCTAACCTTGTACTCTTACATGAATTTCATGTATCAGGCCTCTAATATGGGTATCCTATGTAATAAAAGCATAATATGCTAAGTTTCTGGTCATCCATTCAACCAATTAAATATGTGTAATATGCTCATGATATGTTAAGGCCACTCAACCACTTGCTACTTCATGCACTGAACACCATGGGGCAGATGCTCTGACCAGTAGGTTAGCTTGCGATTGCAGTCTGGCCTAGTAGGACTGAGTGAGGAGGGCAGGACATGCTCTGGAGCCCTTCCATGGTCCCTCCCCAGCTGGCCAAACTCCCACATACCTCCCTGGCCCTGATTGTCCACCAATGGGGTCCCTCAGCCTGGCCTACACCCTCTGGCAATCTGAGAGCCCTTGGGGGATGTTAGAGAGCTGGTTTTGACCTGGTCTCGCAGGCCAGGCCAAGGGACCCCTCTGGTGCACTAATTCATGCACTGGGCCTCTAGTGTGTGTGTGTGTGTGTGTGTGTGTGTGTGTGTGTGTGTGTGTGTGTGTCTTCTTTTCCCCAGACTGGCCAAATTTTTGGACTATCTAATCAGTGTTGCCAATTGGGTACCTCAGAAACAGATGAGCAGAAATCACTTGGGTGTGGGGGCTTACTGGGGACTCAGAACTAAGAAAGAAAGAAGTAGGAAGCAGGTTTGGTAGAGGGAGAGGTGAGGCTGTGGTGTGAACATGGCAAACGCACTGGGAAGTTCTAGAGTGAATATCCCTTCAGATTCTCCAGATTAAGCAGAAATACACAGGCCTTTATCCCCCTCTCCTCTCAGTCATTGGATGCAGAAATGGTGTGACCTTGAGAAAGGAGGTTTTTGCAGACCTCCATCCATAGCTGGACAGCTTGTCTGGCCATGAAGGGGTACATGGGTGTTGCATCTCCATGTTACTCCTTAAAGTGGAAGATAGCCAAGAGCCATCTCTATGTCTGAGGAGTTTTGAAGCCTAAACAAGATTATCCATTTAAGATACTCAGACTAGTGACTGGAGGGAATAATTGCTCAATGATCCTTTTATTTAAGGATAGAGAGCAGATACTGTTTTCTGTGTGTGTTTATTTTCTGAGCCTCTCCATTTTAAAATTATTTTTATTGTGCTAAATATTCATAACATAAAATGTACCATGTTAACCATTTTTAAGTGTACGGTTCAGTGGCATTAAGTGCAGTCATATTGTTGTTGTGTGACTATTATCACCATCTTTCCTAGATTGTTTCTTCTTTCCAAATGAAAACTCCATACCATTAAACACTAACTCTCTTTTCTTCCAACACGCCCCCCCGCCCCCGACCCCAGCCCCTGGCAACAACCATTTTACTCTCTGTCACTATGAACTTACTACTCATATAATAAACATTCTAATAATACATGCTACCTCTTATAAGTGAAATCATATAATATCGTTTTATGACTGGGTTATTTCACTGAGCACAGTGTCTTCAAGGTTCATCCACATTGTCGCATGAGTCAGGATTTTTTTTTTCCTTTCTAAGGCTGAATAATATCCATTGTTTGTAGGTAGCACATTTTGTTCTTCATTTATCTGTCCCTGGACAGCTGAGTTGCTTCTACGTTTTGGCAATTGTAAATAATGCAGCTATGAGCATTGGTGCATAAGCAGATACTATTATTTTTTTTAAAAAAATTCCAACTTTATTGCAATTTGATTGACACATAACATTGTGTACATTTGCGGGACAACTTCTTGTCGTGATGCTTTTGTATATAGCCAATTGATCACCACCCTAGTATTAGCTAACACCTTCATTCTGTCGTAATTACCATATTCTTTGTGGTGAGAACATTTAAGATTTACTCTCTTAGCAATTTCCAAGTGTACACAACAGTGTTATTAGCTATAATCACTATGCTGAACATTAGATCCCCACAACTGTTAATTTTATAACCGGAAGTCTGTACCCTTTGACCAGTATCTCCCCATTCCCCACCCCTACCAGAGGCTCCCCCTACCCCCATGCTAGTCTGTTTCTCTGGGTTCAGCTCTTTTAGATTCCACATACAAGTGATATCCTGCAGCATTTGTCTTTCTCTGCCTGGCTTCCTTCGCTTAGCATATTCCCTCCGGCTTCACTCAAGTTGTTGTAAACAGCAGAATTTCCTTCCTTCTCATGGCTGAAAAACATTCCGTGAGATTTAAATATAATACATATTTGTGTGTGTATGTATACATGTATACACATACAAATAGAAATCAACATACATGTAACTAATATATAAAATCTTATATATAATGTATAAGGCATAAGATGCATACATGTATAATTATATATAATACATAATATAATCTTAATCATATTTTCTAGATAAGAAAAGGCAAAATCAGACAAATCAAGGGGTAAGGGGCCAGCAACCAAATACACATCTGTCCAAGTCCAAGCTCCTGACTGTGATCTCTGTCACCAGAGTCCCTTCTTTGACAAGACTGGCCTCCTAATCAGGCTTTGTGGTACCCAAGGCCCCAGAGGCCATTGCTCTCTCCTATGGAAGATGCTTGGGCTTCCCTCCAACATAGAGAGCTCTGCAAGGCTGGATTGCCCACCTCCCATTGAACCCTCCCTGCCTGTCTTTCTCTTCTGACTTCCATCCCACTTCCCCTCATCTGCTTCCTCCTCCTTGTTGAGTTCCTTCCCGTTGAGGGAACCAGCAATGCCAGACACTACTCTTACTCTTCTAAATTCCTAATGCATTTAACTCAACAGGACATGGGTTATTATTACCATCCCGTGTTGTGCCTCAGGCAGTGGAGTTGTGGAAGTTAAAGACCTGCCCAAGGTTGGCAGCTAATAATTGGGAGGATTGAGCACAGGCAGTCTGTGGTCCACACCAGGCTACAGCCCTGCCTCCTTCATGGTCTCGCAGATTTAGATCCGCTTATAGACAGAACACCTCAGAGTTAAGAAATGACCCTGTAGCCAGGCCCAGACAAACGCAGTGTTGCAAGTTCTATTCACCTGAGCCTGCTGCTTGCCATCTCTGCCTCGCGCTCCAGCTGGGCCCAGGTCTCAGTATTCGCAGCAGGCTGAGAAGCACACCCTGAGGCCACTGCAGCTGCCTCGCCATTCTATAGCCCTCCTGGGCCTAGAAGCTGTTGGAGGCAGGAACACCAGCCCATTTGTAATATGGCAGCTTTTCTTTCCATAGAGCTAAAGCCTGGGGGATGCCGGCGGGGGGGGGGGGGGGGGGGCGGTGGGGGGGAGGAAGGGGAAAAGAGAGAGAGAGAGAGAGAGAGAGAGAGACTGCCTACTGCCTCTGTATTTATCCCAAATCCATATATTATTTTGGAACATGCAGTATTGCAGAAATATGCAAAGGGATAAATCACTCCTTTTGCCATCTGTTCTCTGAGAACCTTCCCAAGAACTGTGGCTTCATTTAATTTGGTTGTGTTCCTTTCTCAACCTTTTTGTGCTTTCCATCATCTTTTCTTGGCTGAATTTTTTTGGGTTTGTTTTGCCTTCAGTTTCTTGCTCCTTTAGCAGTTTCTGGGCTCTAGTTTTTAAAAAGAAATATCAGCTCTCACTAGTCAGACTTGTGCCAGATTCTGTATCTGGCGTGCTGCTGCCTCCTGACCATGTTTTTTAACCTTCATCTGGAAACTTGGAGTGGTGCATGTGTTGTTGTTTTTAATGCTCCAACCAGATGCACCGACCAGCTTGATGGTCAGTAATGAGGAAGCAGGAGGGCCCTGTGGTCTTTGGGTTTTTTGGCAGGGCCTTCCTGGGATGCTTCGGAGAGATGAGCCTGGTGGGGAAGCCCAGGCATTGCTACACAGATCCAAAGTCCATTTAAAGGAGCAAATGGGTTGGCACTCATCTAATGGGAGTGCAACTCCAGTGGGGTTATCAAGAACACTCTAAGCCAGTGGTTCTCAACCTTTCTAATGCCACGACCCTTTAATACAGTTCCTCATGTTTTGGTGACCCCCAACCATAAAATTATTTTTGTTGCTACTCCATAACTGTAATTTTGCTACCGTTAATGCATCATAATGTAAGTATCTATGTTTTCCAATGGTCTTAGGCCTATAGCAGCGGTTCTCAGCCTGTGGGTCATGACCCACAGGCTGAGAACCGCTAGCAGAGCAGCCTAAGGCCATCAGAAAATGCAGATATTGCCGAAACCGGTTTGGCTCAGTGGATAGAGCATCAGCCTGCGGACTGAAAGGTCCCGGGTTCGATTCCGGTCATGGCATGTATCTTGGCTGCGGGCACATCCCCAGTAGGGGGTGAGCAAGAGGCAGCTGATCGATGTTTCTCTCTCATGGATGTTTCTGACTTTCTATCCCTCTCCCTTCCTCTCTGTAATAAATCAATAAAATATATTTAAAAAAAGAAAATGCAGATATTTACATTACGATTAATAACGGTGGTAAAATTACAGTTATGAAGCAGCAACAAAAATAATTTTATGATTGGGGGTCACTATAACACGAGGAACTGTATTAAAGGGTCGTGGCATTAGAAAGGTTGAGAATCTTTGCTTAGAGTCTAAGCCAGTGGTTGGCAAACTCATTAGTCAACAGAGCCAAATATCAACAGTACAACGATTGAAATTTCTTTTGAGAGCCAAATTTTTTAAAACTTGCACTTCTTCTAAGGCCACTTTTTCAAAACAGACTCACTCAGGCTGTGGTATTTTGTGGAAGAGCCACACTCAATGGGCCAAAGAGCCACATGTGGCTCACGAACCACAGTTTGCCAACCACCGGTCTAAGCAAAGGTTTCTGTGTGTGCGTGTGTGTGTGTGTGTGTGTGTGTTGGAGGGTGGGTTTACAAATAGGTAAGAGAAGAACTCCAGAATGATTTATGATGCAAAGAGTGGAAGTTGGACATCAGAATGAAGTCATAGTTAGCTTCCTATAAACACAGATAGTTAAATAGACATATCTATAGGCAGGCATATAAACATGGGTTAGTATGTTCATATCTCATCTTGCTCTGTCCCAGGAGCTAGCAACAGTGATACCCCAGCAGCAGTGAGCAAACTTAGCACCCTGGTCGTGGTTTCTAACACCATGAGCCAGTCAAGGGAACAAGAGCCCCTTAGAGAAATGGCTGCTTTAGGATTGGGCGTGAAATGCGCCAGATGAACATGGTACTGAACAGCTTGTAGTTCAGGAGAGAGAAGTATTCTAAACAACAGTAACAAAAGCACATAATGGAGTATGGCTCATCAATGAGGAATGAAGAGGCTTAACCTGAGTTAGATAGCCAGCCGCTCCTTGACCCCACCCCTCTTATTAAGAACTGGGTGCTTGGCCCTGATGGCTGACTACAGAAGCTCTTTGCTGGGACAGGGTTTAGGCCAGTTCTCTTCTTGCTGCTCCTGTGAGCTGGTGAGACCTGGCCTCCTCTCCTGTTCACAACCCCAGCGACTTCCTGGGCTTCCACAGCCCAATTTTGAAGACAGGGCAACTAGAACTGAGGAGAGTGGAAAATAAATCACATTTCCACGGAGAAAATCAAGTCTTTGCAACTCAATTATTAATGTGCAGAACTGTTATGTAATGTAGCAGCCCAATTAACAGGTGTCTCTCGGGGAATAATCAAGGCTTAATTTGGCATGATAATTAGTAACCTCCTCTCCCTCTTTGGATGGAGGCCCCGGCAGGACGGCCTGATGCTGGTAATGAGGCAGTATCACTCACTTTGCAGCCATGTTAATTGTATCTTTCTGTGCAGGGGGCAAAACAGATTTGCCTGTTTCTAGAGGCTGGGAGATGGCACTAATAAAATAGACTTGTGCTTGTTTTCTGGTCTTGCCAACACCGGCCTTTTGAAAGGTCCAAAAGGAACTTTTCTCACTGCTACACATTTGAGATTTCTTTAATTGACTGAGTTGTTGTAGTGGCTACAAGGTAGCCTTTTTTTTCTGATTGTCTGAATAGCAGAGTTCCCTTCTTCCAAGTCATATGGCCAGAATTGGCATGCTTTTAGAAATCACAGGAAATTGTTCTCTTTCCTATATCTGCAAAAATGCATAGGTACCTACTTCCTCCTGTGTCCGAGGGCACCCCTGCTTTTTACAATAAAATACTAGATGAGTGTGCAACCCGTACGGTCATGGAAAACAAAATCAGGAAACAATAGGTGTGTTATTTTTACAAAACAAACAAAAAAACACACAGAAACACAGAGAAGAAAGAACAATCATCCCCTAATCATCCTTTGACACTATTATTTTGGTATGATATCTTTCCAGTTACACACACAAACACACACATGCATGCACACACATGCACACAGGTGGGATTTCTATTTGTAAAACTGTGATTGTAGGTGATGACTATTTTATGAACAGGTTGTTTGATCTCAGCAATGGATTTGGAACCAGGTCTACACCAGGTTTTCTTAAACTGTCCTACTTTGAAGCTTGGGATCCACTGATCTCTGCTCTGAGAATTAAGCTGAGACAGGATGCAATTTTCTCTTCCTCTTGGGAGCATACAATGACCATTCCTGCATTGAAGATTTTTGTTGAAATATTAAAAACATCATTTGGGGAAATTGCTATTGTTCCCCTTCATTACAAGGTAAGAGTTCAGGCAACCTCTTCTTTAAGCTGTACTTGGGAAAACGGGACTGAACATCTAACCAGCTTTCCATTCTTGTTTTATTTTGTTTTGCTATTGTAAATATCACTGCACTGAACATCCTTACAATATACATCTTTCTGTGTATCTAATAGTTTATTGAAATTAATTTGTAGAAGACCCAGAGGTCACAGCACATGCATATTTTACGGTTCTGGACCAGCCCAGGTGAATGACCCTCTGCAAAAGCACACATGCATTTATAGATCCATGAGGCACCTGTAAGGTCACCCCCCACCCCTTTTCTGCCTTGAAGTACATTTTTAATTCCAGATTCTGCAACTTTAGTGATGATGTAGGAGACCCAAAGAGAAAGTTTATTAAATTCTTATTTATGGATTCAATTTGCATCTGGCTTTTTCTTCCCCAAGCTCAAGGCACTGCACGAAGAACATTGAACTTGTAACTCTTAGCTGTGTTACTCTGACAGAGGGGGACCTGGGGGGAACGGATAAATGGTGTGAGGTGGAAGGATCATGAGATACTGCAAAGTAACATCTAGGAAATATGATCAACTAATAACAAGCTCAAGCTCTTGAGGATCATGTGAGGTACTATCTCAAACCCCAGGTCCAGGAAGGACACCCCTTATTATTCCTCATCTTGATTTCCTCTTGCAGGGGCATAGGGAAGGCTGTGAGATTTTGCATGTTTCCCACCCATGCACACCTGGCTGCGCAGGGGAGGTGGGGCTGAAGGTCGAGCCTGTCTTTTCTCACCAAGCAACTGTGCTCTCGGGGTTGATCCTCCCTAAAGAGCCACATTTGTTAGCCACATACTAACAAAACCCACCCTTGTCCCAGCTACCTTCAGCCCACAGTCTATTTTCTTACTTTCTGTCTCTTGTCTTAAATGATGTGGGAGTTAACATCTGAAACGGTAGGCTTTTGTAGCTAACATTTTTGCAGAAAATGTTTCTTTCTTCACACACCATTCAAGGAGGGTCCAGGGAGATATTTTCTCCAGGTTCCTCCCACCCCTGTGGTGGGCAGTTCCCTAGAAATACCCCCCCCAATGATTTAAGATGCTCTTAATTGCTTTACTGGAAGGAAATAAAACACCCTTTCAGCCAACAGCTGAGCAATTTGCTATTTGCTATGACAATTCTGCCACTATGCATTCACTTAATTTCCAATTAATCAAACATTCAATAAATCATTAGTATAATTACACCTGTCCCCGTCCTCTTGCCCCAGCACATTAGCTCAGCTCCAGCAGCCCCTGGACTGGCTGTGGGCAAGCGCTCATTTGTCTGCCCTGGCCGGTTGCGCATCCTCGCTTGCTGCAAGCCTTGAGAAATGGTCGGTAAGAAACTAATTATTTCAGGCAACGGAAGTTTGCTTGGTTTCCTTCTACTCTGCTTCTCACTCCAATGCTTCCCCAACAACTTAAGCCAACGTTGGAGCATTGTAGGAGCAGGGGCTGGTTAATTTCAGCAAGTTTTTTTAATCATTTTTATTTCCCGACTGTGTCTCTTTTCTAATTACACCATCTCCCCAGGTGAGCGATAATTCCCTCATCACCATATATCCGAAGCACAGATTATTAAAATAATATAGCTTATGTCATATAAATGTAGCAGAAAGTATCTTAAAGATGCTTTATTGAAAGCTGGTAAATTGGTTCAACAGATGAATGTTTTAAGGCCTGTTTTGAAAAAGTTGCACAAGTATAAACCTACGGAAATACGGCTGCAGTTTCACACGAGCGGGTGCAATTATTTTAAGCATCTAACTGTGCAAAAGACAGATCTGAGAAGGAAGGAGCTAAATTCTCTGAGATTAATTAAAGGGTTTCATTTTGCTCTGGATTTAAAAATAAATTTCAAGCATGCATCACTTGTTATTCTCTTGAAGAATTTGCATTACCGGGTTTTAAAAAAAAGGACTGAGAATGTTAAGCTTCCTGAGTTCTTACAATATAGCCAGCGGCTTGTAAAAGGAAGGGTTGACCTATTGTTGCAACAGCACATTCTCTCCGTACTTCTTTATACATTTCCATTTGTGAAGGGTATTAATCTTAAAATTCATTTCCAATGTAAGATTGTGCATTTACATGAATTTCCCATAAGATTGCCCCTGATTCGATATGTGCCCATTGATTTAATTTCTTTCACCTCGCAGAGCCAGTGGTGCTGAAGGGTTTATGGTAATTATAGTTGTGGTTTCAGTGGAACAGCTCCCTGGTACCTTAAGTGTGGCTTTGACTCTGGAAGCTCGCTCAGCCCTGGAGACAGTGCAGCAAATATCTCTGAGGCAGGGAGCTCACAGGCTAGAGCAGGATGTTGGCTGGTGCTCAGCGGAAGGCAAGGGACCACTGGAGAGGGCATGGCCTAGGGGGCTGGCCAGATGGATGGCTGTTCTAAGAGGGCCCTTTAAGGTGATTCGCTTGGCAGTTCTGTGAGTTGGCAGACGGTACAGCCACCTGTGCTCAATGTGAAATGAGATACAGGCAACCTACTGGTCTGGAATATGCTCCTCATCCATTGAGAGATGCACAGCGATGCAAGAGGTGCTTTGCCTAATAGTAGGGTGTCTGGGGAAGAAGCAGAGCAAAAGTGCCATGGGTTTTGAGTTGGACTGACTAGGGTTGAAATTTTCAAAACCCCAGTTCTTATCTGTAGCAGCCCAATCTCAGAACATGCTTCATACTGCACTGTCATTTTAGTCTTTCCAGTAGCCACATTCAAAAATGAAAAGAAACAGGTGAGATTCATTAAGTAACATATTTTACTTCCCTCACTGTATCCAGAGTATTGTCCTCTCAGCTTGTCACCAATATAAACATTGAGGAAATATGTTGTGTTCCTGTTTTTACAGGAATTCCTTGAAATCCACTGGGTATTTTACACTTACAGCCCTTCCACAATGGACAAGCCATGTTCCCGGACTCAATAGTCACCTTGCGTGGTGACGGCTACCATATGAGCTGGCGTGAATCTGGCTCCTGTCTGGTCAGGATATTCACAGTTGTAAGACAGGGAAACTAGCTTCTACTTAGCTTCAGAAAGAAAGGACCCTTTACTGCAAGTACGACTGGGACTGGAGACCCAAATGTTGCCTACAGGAGCATCGCGATATGTAGGCTGTGGTTGCTCCTATGAGGACCACTAGATTGGCAGCCCCGCCCTTCTATGCTCTTACCTTCGTGACTCAAAGGAATGAGCATCATCTTCCCCCATAGTTCTAGCAGAAACAAATTCCGTTGGAAATGGATGGGCTTAGCTCGTCATGGTCCAGGGAGACCTCCCTCCAGAAGACAGCCAGTCCATCAGGGCAGCATACCTTGGACATCCCCTGAAAGGGCCGCTAGTGAGCAAAAACAACACGCCCACTGCCAACGGAATGGCACAGTCCACTGTGAAAGTGACATGGGGGTTGCTCAGGCCAAAGCTTTGAAGGCATTCTGGATGCCTTTATCTCTTAAATACCATGCACCTAGTTCTTCCCCCAGGACATCCAGCTGATGTCACGACATATCCAGAAATGTGCTCCTTCCCACCACTGCAGCTATCACTCTGGTTCAGGTCCTATCCCCTCTTACTTGGATTCCTGACATGACCTCCTAACTGTATTTCTCTGTAGGAAACCTCCCCTCCCCCCCATGGCTTCCATCTCACACGGAATGACAGCCAACATCCTTGCCAGTTCCCAAAAAGCCCCCAAGTTATGGCCCCTACCAGCTTTCTCACCTTGTCTGTTGTGCTTTACTCCTCACTGATCCAGTCCCTGTCACAATGGCCCCCTTGTGCCAGATTTGGTCTCTTTCAAGATCTTTTCATTTTATATTCCTTTGCTGGAGCAAGCTGTTCACTTCTCTCCGCCTCCTTTTCCCACAGCCTTAATCCATGACTCTATCTTGAAGCTGATCTGTATAGTATCCCACTCACCAGTCTCTTGTTCTTCCCAATCTTACCTTTTTTCCTACTCACTTCAGAACAGTGGAACTCCTCCGGAGAAGCTGGACTGTTTCATAGGTTTTGCTAAGTGTTGCATCCCGGAGAGGCTGCCTGTTAGGTCTACTGGCAGGCAGATGGAGATGTCTGGAAGGCAATTGGACATGAGGAAGCCAGGAGTGGAGACAGGCTGAGGTCAAGGAATCTAGCAGAGGAGAAAGCTCTATGGAGAGGGTCGTCAAGCTCTGAAGATGGGTGGTCAGAAAGGTCAGGAGCAAAAGGGGCAGGAGTAACTGGAGAAGAATTTGCATTTAAGATTAGCTTTGGTCCTGCTCAGATCTGTGTGTGGCAGCAGGCAGTGGGGAATGCAGTGAGGATGACCACTGAGGACTAAGCCATAGCATTTCCAAGTAAATATGGCCCCTACCATAACAAATGTTCCTCAGAATGAATTTAAGGGGCTAAACCTACACCTGCATGTAACAGGAAACCTTTCCCTGAGGCAATGCAAGAGAAAGTTTTAAACTTTAAAAAACCCTGCTCTGTTGAATTACCTTCAAAAGTGCTTGTGAGTGTGGGACCAGGGTGAGGAAGGACAGGTGGGATTAGCGATTTGGAACACTGCAGCATATCTCGCTCAGAGCATTATAAATATGCGATGCTATTTAACGTAGCAAGCCACTGGGTTAATCAACAAGTGACGGCCACGTTTGTAATGGGAAAGGAATGAGGTTATAATCTATAAGAAGCTTTGTGTCCCAGCCAATTTATTCTCTCACAGAACTTCATTCTCTCTGTCACAAAAACTCCTGAGGAGTCTTAAGAGCTAACTGCCCAGATTGGCTGAGGTTGGTTCCACTAGTGAATTTTCCTCTGGGGCTTCATCTGTCACCCAGATAAGACGCTGGAAAAACCCAGCTCTTTAAAATGCAGCTGCTCACCTGGCCCAGTGATGCCTGTTTTTTTGTTTATGGGTGGCTTTTATCCTGAAAGTTGGAGAAAAAAAAGTGCATAGCATTGCAGGATTCATTTTAAATCCTTGTGGGCTGAAAAAAAAAACACACCAGAAAATGAAAAGGTATTTCCTGAGAACATTAACTAGTCCTGCCTCAGTTTCTTAGCAGAGTCTTTTGGAATCGAGTTTCTGCCTACCATTGAAGTATGCTGTACCTCTTTCCTCTCTTCAATGAGCCAGCATGCCCAGTTGGCCACATTAGCATTGCCCACCTCTAGGGGGCACCATTAACCTCACAGCCTGGGTGAATGGAGCCACTACCTTTGTGTGAGCTCACCCAGCTGGATTGTATGAGATGGTATTGGTGAAAAGATGAGTTTGGGAGTTACATTGGCCTGAGGCAAATCACACACAAAATTAGTGATATCCAGGCCCTAGCTGGTTCAGCTTGACGGATAGAGGCTTGGCCTGTAGATCAAAGGGTCCCGGGTTTGGTTTTGGTCAAGGGCACCTACCTCACTTGCAGGCTTCTCCATGGCCTGGGCCCTGGGAGGGCTCTTGAGAGATGCAACCAATCAATGTGTTTCTCTCACATGGATGTTTCTCTCTGTCTTTCCCTCTCTCTTCAACTCTCCCTAAAAATCAACGGAAAAATATCCTCATGCGAGTATTAACAACAACAAAAAGAGTGATCCTGGGAAGGTTTCTTCATTTCTAAAACGGAGATTTTAATAATAACTTCTTTATTGCATTGCTGTTAGAAATGATGCAAGACATTCCCTTAGCATATGCTTTTCCTTTGCCTAGACTGCTCACCTGGGCAAATACCTCCTCATATTTTATAACCCATCTCTGTTGCAATCTTCTTGGTATTTTTCTACGGCTAACCTTCTCCCCTCCCTTTTCTTTACTCTCTCTGAATGTACATATGCCACTGGAAGATTGGAAGTGCCATAAAAGGGGAGATATTTTTCCCATTTTGTTTCACTACAGTTTTCATATTTTATCATCAATTACAATTTCACATTCCCATTGCTGCAACTAAATCTCTTTGTGTGTGTGCTTACCTGACTCTTGCATCTTCTGGGAATGGGACCATCTCGGAATTAATGAAGCACCTGCACCTCCCTGCTGTCACAGCACTTGTCATTCTGATGGGGCTGATGACTCCCTCTAACTCCAGGGATCTGCCCATGACTCAGGCTGTCCAATCAGTCTTTCCTATTCTTCTGGACACGGTGATTGATTGGTTCACCAATGGGCGTGTGACTGGCTCCATCCATTGAGACATTTCTTTTTTATGGAAAAGCCTCCTTTTCCCTCAAGTTAAAAAACTAATAGGATATAGGCTTATCTGATGGCCATGTTAAAGTATATGGGTGTCATAGACTGAATGTTTGTGCCCACCCTTCCATTATATGTTGAAATTCTAATCCCCAATGTGCTCATATTAGAAGATAGGGCTTTGGGAGGTGATTAGGTTATGAGGGTAGAGCCCTCTTGAGTAGGATTAGTGCCCTTTTAATAAAAGACAGAATTTTCCCTCTTCTCCCCCTCCTTCCATCCAATTCTCTCCACCATGGGAGGACAAGGTGATAAAATGGTCATATACAAACCAACAGGTGGACTCTCACTGGATATCAGTTCTTCCGGTGCTTTATTTTGGACTTCCCATCTTCAGAATTGTGAAAACTAAGTGTTAGTTCTTTAAGCCACTCAGTCTACGGCAATTCATTATAGAAGCTTGAAAATGGACTAAGACAATGGGGAAATCGAGTCCGAACACAAAGCAAAATGTTGAAAAGATATTAATTTCTGAAATCATTTGCATATCTGCATCTAATTGAGCCTGAAGCCCTAAACTTCTCAGTTTTTGTGAGAAATCAGATCCCTCTCCCACGTTTTTGTGTGTAAAGCAGTTTCAAATGAAGCACTGAACTGTGTACCCTCCAGCAGAGTCCCCTCTACCCCAGAGAGCACAGTGTGTTTGGAGGCAGGATGGGGGATGTGCATGATCCATTTTAGCACTCAATATGTCAAATTCAGAAGTGCCAAACTCAGAGTTCACAGGCAGAGATTTAACAAACGAAAATCATGCATACTAGTAACCTGATGAATTAAGATAGCCCATGAGCCTGAGACACATAGTCATTTTTTACCCAGAAATATAGTGATTTTTATGTCACATCTTGATCAACTCTGTCAGCTCAGTGAGTGTCTTCTGAGCTGACAAGTGATAAGCCAGTTGCTTGCTTATTGATGATGCTGCTGGACCAGGGATGTGTCATTACCATGTGCTTTGGGGGCTGTGAGTCTGTTCATGAAGCCAAAGAAAAGACTGGGGTTTTCAGCTGTTCCCTTGATTCACCCAGAGGGAGAATGGCTTCTGCCCAGAGGAGTCTTAGAGTTTAAGGCATGAGAATTTATGTCCTTGTCTTCTTTCAGAGCAAGTGACTAGTTCTCACTCAGCTGGTGATATTTTCTGCAGAAAATCTGCTCAGAGTTTCTTGCTAAGACTTCTCAGTCCTTCACATCTGTTGGCTTATCAGTATAGAGTCGCCATATAAAGTTACAACAGCAGCTAATATATGTATTTAAAAATAATTCTTTATTGTTTAAAGAATTACATATGTCCCCTTTTCCCCCATTGACCCCCTCCAGCCCTCTCCTGCTCCCCACCCCAGGACCTCTCTGCCCCATATTCTGTGTTCATGGGCTATGCATATATACATACAAGATCCTTGGTTTATTACCTCCCACCCACCCACCCTCCCCTGTCTTCCCTCTCAGATAACAGTAACTAATGTTTATTTATTGTTTCTTTCCATTGGCAGGTATGCCAGTACTCCTGACCTATCCTTATGAAATGTATATTTTCAGTGGAATAGATGGATAATAAATAAGTAACCCAATATACGAACAAGATATCTATAGGTTTTGCTAAGTGATCAGAAGGAACTGAGAGGGTGAGGTGTTAAAAGAGTCATTAATGGTGGTGATTGTTGGTGGTAGGAGAGGCCCATCTTTAGAACATTAGTTTCAAAATGAATCCATGTCTGAGAAGGGGACTTTGTACAGGTAGAGGAGGAGCCAAGGACAGTTCTAGAAAGAATGCTTCAGGCAGGAAGAAGAGCTAAGACAAAGTCCCCAAGGCTGGAAAGGGCTTGGTGATGGAACAGAAATGGTCAGAATATACTTCTATAGTCTATCGGGTGAGAACTAGAGAGATAGGTGGAGCCAGGCCATGAACTGTGAGAATGATAGGAAACTTGGGCTTCATTCATGAGTGTCTACTTTATTTGCTCCCCACATAGGTGGATGACCTAGGTACTCCTGAAGAAAGAAGGATCTTGCTGAAGGCCATACCACTCATGGGCATCAAAACAATGATTCACTACCTAGTCCTGTTTGCAGGATCTATCACCCTGACCGAGTGCCCCCATGTGGTTCCTAAGCCACAGATGGATCCAGTAGAACATGGAACAATGCCTATGAATGATAACTTATTATAACTATCATCAGGGTTAAAATGAGGTCATTAATTTAGCTGAGTGTCAGGCAGAATCAGTGCCTGGTAAATAATGTGATGTCCCCCATGGACTGTGCAGTCTCCACTTCATGTAATCTTTTTTCCTCCAAATTTTAAATTCAGATAAAATACATGTAACATAAAATTTATGATCCTATGTAAAAGTGTACAACTCAGTCATCTTAAGTATATGTACAGTATTACATAACCAATTCCTAGAACAACTTCACCTTGCAAAACTGAAAATATACCCTCATTAAAAACAACTCCCCACTTCCTCTCCCCTACCCCCTGGCACACACCATTCTACTTTGTGTATCCAGGAATTTGAGGACTCCGAGTAACTCATATAAGTGGAATCATGCAGTACTTAACCTTTTGTGATTGGCTTGTTTACTTAGCATGATATCCTCAACATTCTTTCATGTTGTAACACATTCTTTCAGGATGTTCTTTCTTTTTTAAGGGTGAATAATATTCCACTGTATGTGTATACCACATTTTGTGTATTCACTCATGTCTACATGGACACATAGGTTGCTTCTACTTTTTGTCTGAGTAAAATGCTGCTATCAGCATGGGTGTACAAATATCTCCTCCAAACATTGTTTTATTCGTTTCTAAATATATTTTATTGGTTTTTTTACAGAAAAGAAGGGAGAGGGATAGAGAGTTAGTTAGAAACACTGATAAGAGAGAAACATCAATCAGCTGCCTCCTGCACACTCCCTACTGGGTATGCCTTTGACCAGAATCAAACATGGGATCCTTGAATCTGAAGGCCAATGCTCTATCCACTGAGCCAGACTGGTTAGAGCTAAACCTTGCTTTTAATTTTGATGGCATATACACAAAAGTGGAGTGCTGGGTCATATATTAGCTCTATTCTTAATTTTTTGAAGAACTTGCATCTTACGCTCCACAGTGATTGTACCATTTTACATTCTCATGAAGAGTGAACTATTATTATAATTCCTCCCATCTTCACCAACAATTGTTGTTTTCTTTTTAAAAATTATAATAGCTACCCAAATGGTCATGAGGTATTTGCTTGATGTGAATTTGGCTATCTCTTTGGGGAATATGTCATTGTAGAGCAAACGGCAACATTTACTTTTCTTCCATCCGCACCTTCCTGATGAAATTGGCACATGACATTGATGAAATTCTTACTATTTAGGTAATAATATGGCATTTTGCCTACAAAAATAGTCTTTTATACTTAATACTGCATTTGGTTTTGTGGGAATCCACAGATTTCTCTAGAATAATCAAGGGGGCTTTGAGTTTCTGTCTTGTGAACTTAAAAATATCCAACCATATCCATTTCAACATGGTTAAAATGCTGTTTCTCTCTTCGAGTTGCACAGCCCATAATTAAATGATTTGTAGGAGCAGTCTGAATGAAGGTCCCCGTTCATCAATACTGCATGAATTATATGGGCATGTCTTATTTTTACATTATTTATCTCAGTGGCCAGATGGGTAGTTTGGCTGTAATATTCATCAGTAAGAAATCCAAATGCAGTTTCAGCACACTGACATCTGTGCGGGATCTGACCACCCAGGGCTAGCGTGCATATTTGTAGTTGGGGACAAGGGGCCCTCTGCTTTGAGGTGATTCAGGAGTGCTGCGAGTTTTGTTGTTTGACACTTGATTAGTCACCCCTAAGTAGCTCCCTTCAGAGCGGTGTGGAGAGAATCTTAGAGATGCCCAGGCTTTGGGGAAGGATACAGTCTTCTGAGTGGTGATAGTGACATATTTTCACAGCCCAATTATCTGGTTTCTTAAAAATATATATTTTATCGACTTTTTTTTACAGAGAGGAAGTGAGAGAAAGTCAGAAACATCAATGAGAGAGAAACATCGATCAGCTGCCTCCTGCACACCCCCTGCTGGGAATGTCCCACAACCAAGGTACATGCCCTTGACCGGAATCAAATCTGGGACCCTTGAGTCCGTAGGCTGACGCTCTATGACTGAGCTAAACCAGTTAGGGCATCATCTTGTTTTCAATGCTAATATAAAATTATAATAATAACAAGAACTGCCGAAACCGGTTTGGCTCAGTGGATAGAGCATCGGATTGCGGACTGAAGGGTCCCAGGTTCAATTCCGGCAAGGGCATGTACCTTGGCTGCGGACACATCCCCAGTAGGGGGCGTGCAAGAGGCGGCTGATCGATGTTTCTCTCTCATCGATGTTTCTGACTTTCTGTCCCTCTCCCTTCCACTCTGTAAAAAATCAATAAAATCTATTTAAAAAAAATAATAGCAAGAACTAATATTTGGGAGAGCAGTAAAAGACAGTACGTGCTATGATACAAGTGTCCGTTGTTCCCCCAAAATTCATATATGGAAACCTAATCCCCAATATAATAGATAAGAAACTAGGGTGTGGGGAGGTGATTAGACCATGAGGATGGTGGCCTCACAAATGGGATTAGTGGCCTTATTAGAAAGACCTGGAAGAGCTTCCTAGCCTCTGCTGCCCTATGAGATATAAGGACAAGATAATGGTCTACAAATCCTCATGGGATCCGCTGGCACCTTCATCTTGGACTGTCGAGACTCCAGAATTATGAGAAATAAATGATTGTTTGTAAGCCATCTGATTTATGGTATTTTTTGTTATAGCAGCCTGACTATACTAAGACAGTGGGTAAAAGTGAGGGCAGGGTGTAGGGGCTGAATTCCTGGCTCCCCTACTAAGTAGTACGTGACTGGGCAAATCCTCATGTTTCTCATCTGGCCGATGATGTAATGTAGGTACCTACTGTGCAAAATGGTGATGACAATTCATTGAGAATATGTGGGCCATGAAATGGAGTATTATGCCACTCTGGACAAATAAGATAAAGACTTAGAGGTGTTGTTATGAAGTGAATTTAAACATACATTATTGCCAAAACTGGTTTGGCTCAGTGGATAGAGAGAGTGTCGACCTGCGGACTGAAGGGTCCCAGGTTCGATTCTGGTCAAGGGCATGTACCTTGGCTGCGGGCACATCCCCAGTTTGGAGTGTGCAGGAGGCAGCTGCTCGATGTTTCTCTCTCATTGACATTTCTGACTTTCTATCCCTCTCCCGTCCTCTCTGTAAAAAATCAATAAAGTATATTTTTAAAAAAATAAACATACATTGTTGATGAAAATACCAAGGGCAAAATGCTACATAGTAGGTCCCTACTTGAGTAGAATAAATTACTATAATTATAGCTGTATTTGTTTACATATATGTAGCATTTCTGGAAGATTCTATATTCAGAAGTAACTGGTTTCCTCCAGGGAAGCGAGTGGCAGTGGAGGGAGAGGGGCGTGTCTTAATTACTGTTTCATATTGTGGCCATTATTTTTATTTTCTTGTATACCTTTAGAAACATTTCTAAGAAAAATGTTTCACTTTTAAAAACAAATAATAATATAAGAAATGTGCTCTGTCCCAGGTGAAGCTACATTTTTGCAGTTGAACCAATATTATGGGTCTCACCTGGAACTGCTGCTTCTGAGGGCCCTTAGGTATCAGCTCAGGGACCAGGGTCTTGCACTAGGTTCCCACCTTTGTTTCTGAGCCCCACTCTCTGACTGAGCAGAGAGCACTCACCTAATCATAACCCAAGGAGAAGTGGGGGTGGGGGAGTCAGAAAGGTTTCCCAGTGGCCCTTGGCTGAAGGCAATTTGGGAGAAGTGGGCATTTTCCTCAAAGTCAGCATTTAAGAGCTCAGTGTAGCCATCAGTTCCAAAATTCCATAGCCAGGGCATATTTCTCTCTCTTTCCTATGTAAAGGAGCTGCACACGTTGAAAATCCCATCGTTTTAAGCTGTTTTACGAGATTGCTTATTCTCTTCAAGCATTGGGTGGCACACACAGCTCACCTTCTCCAGTGGTGTTTTCTTCATTTGATTTATCATAGATGATACTTAGTAATTCAGGTTGATATTTTCCCCTGTATCCAATGATAAACACTTGAGAGAAACAAAGAAATCTATTTTTTTGTATTAAATAATAACACTGATCCTTTTGTTATTCTTTCAGAATTGCTAATCAACCTTGCCCTCTGAGCTCAGAGAGAGGAACTAAGCCTTGTTCAGGGTTGACTCCTACATAATTACATTATTCAGCATTACTTATAATAGAACTTGGTTTTACAGAACCAGGAGGGGGCAGTAAATGGCCTTTTTTTACTATTAAAAATGAATCCTGTGTTTCCTAACAAGATCTCACCAGTTTTCTCTAGAATTTGACCTTTTTTTTTCCCCCCCACTGAGGAAAAATTCTGAAACACTCCCATTAGATTTTATTTAGTGTCCCTTCAAACTACTGCCTGTAAATAGACACACATTTTTGAATTTGAAAAAAAAAAAGTCTTGTTTTCACTTTGTAAATGAGGTGAATGAATGACTTCTCTTGAGGCCCATCTTGCTCTTCTGGTTCAGAGGCAGGTGAAGGTGGACTTGTCACCAGATAACCTGACATCCAAGTATAAGCTTTGGGTGTGTTCAGGTCCTTGTGAAAAATGAGAGGACAGCATAGTGCCTCTGAAGGATTCCACCACTTTCCTTGTAACACGCCACTGTCTCTGCAAACACCCTGATTTCCAGCACATATGTATGCCCCAAGCACAGGCTTACTGATGCCTCTCCGGACTGGAACCCTTGGCAAAGGCACTTTTCTTTTCTTTCTCTGTGGCTGCTTCCTTCTTCCACGTATAGATTTGCATACCATTCACTTATGTAATTGCGATGTTCTCTACCCAGGCACCTAATATATCTGGCTGGTTTTAAGGAACACTGAGTTTTCTCTGTGGGATGATTTGGGGGTGGCTTTGGAATTATTATTGGCTGAGCTATAAATGCCTGGGAAGGGAAATAAAGGACACTCCCAGGACACAGTTAACACCTAATGTCGCACGCAGCACCTGCGCTACCCAGAGAAAGAGGCAGTGCAGGCCCGGGAGAAATAACCACATCCAGTGAGGGCGCACCATGATGGTCAAGTATTTGGCTGCATATTTGCATGTATGTGACATGTATTGGAGATATGCACATATAGAAAATCTGCCCTCACAGTCACAATTCCACAGAAAGAAGAGGACAGGCTCATTTTCCCCCCTGCAATTCTCACAACCCAAACTCCAGATTGGACATTTCTGAGGATGTCTACTAGTCCATTTTCTTAAGGATCCAGCTTCTCATTAGTCTTCATTTTATAGTTGTTTGTTTTCTTTCTTTCTTTCTTTCTTTCTTTCTTTCTTTCTTTCTTTCTTTCTTTCTTTCTTTCTTCCTTCCTTCCTTCCTTCCTTCCTTCCTTCCTTCCTTCCTTCCTTCCTTCCTTTCGTTTTATTTTTTTTTCTTCCCCCCCCTGCTTCCACCCATACCAGATGAAGCCCAAGGCAAAAATTAGGTTATAAACAATCTGTACCCTGATTTATTAGCTCGAGCCAGGACGTTAATGGAGAGGAAACAGGATGAAAGGCTCTGGGGGGCTCTGTTTGAGTCGAGTTTGCAGATGTAGAGTTTCTGGATGAATTTGGGCTGGGGTGTTCTCCCTTGTGGTGGGATGATGATCCTGTTGATTCACCGATGCCTCTGGTACCCCTATCTGACAGGTGGCCATGTGTGAGCACCTCCATGGAGCATCCCCTTGGTTTCAGTAGAACCCATCACATCCTTGCTGTGAAAGGCATTGGTAATCATTAGATTTCCCCTTGGAAGTTACTCTGTATCTCTCTTCTTCCTCCTATGGTATGTTAGTGGCATGTTAATGGGTTGCTTCTTAGAGTATTGGCCTGATTTCATTTTGAAATCATCCCGCCTGTTTGCAATCTCAGCTGGATCACTGATGCTATTGGGTACGGTGGGAAGGACGTTCTTTTAGGGTCTCTCCACCTTCCTCACCTGTTCAATTGGAGGATCATAATAGACTGTCTCCCCAGGCTTGCTGTGAGATGCATATAAATAGTGTGGTGAGGTTCATAGCAAAGGGCCAGGAAAATAGTAAACATATGACAAATGTCTAACGTTTTACTGTTTATGATTATTTCACTAGTGTGCTCAGACCTTTTCATTATGCTTTTAGGGAAATTCCTCAAGCAGCGCCACCTCTTGCGGTCACGTTATCTTCTTAAGATGGGCATCGGGGAGACCGCTATTGTGTAGTATTTGTGCCTTTAAGCAGTTTCAGCTTGGGGAAATACAAGGTTGCAGTTTACTCACCAAATAACTGAAAACATAACTTGAGCAAATTTCTCTCTCGTGTAAACAGTTTAAATCCACTGTCTTGTTCTCTGTCTCTCCTTAGAGAGAAGGCACGATTTGCTTGAGCCCAACTATATTTTGAATGTTTCATAACCTTGAAAATGGTTCATCTCCACAAACTAGTCCCTTTTATTACATAATATAAAGGGAAGATAAAGTTGTTAATTCTTGATGCATCTGAAGTGGTGACATGCTGCAAGCAGCTCATTATCCCCCACACAAAGCACAATTACTCAACATGGGAAACGCGGCTTGCAGACACTGCCTTGCATCTGAGCTTCCCCGTGCTGCCTAATGTCGGATATTGATTCTGAATAATTCAGATAGCAATAAAATTGGGTTTTCATGACAGTCAATCAGAGGCATTTTATACTTAATGCTCAATGGAAGAGACACGTTGTCTTCTTACCTTCGGAATTTCAAAGTCATTAAAGTAATCGTAGGCCATTAAGCTAAATTTCTCTGCATAATTGGGATAGTGAATCTAATTCATATACTATTCAAAACATTGGAGAAAAGAACTGATGACATTTTAGTCAATGCCCTACATACATATAAAGGTATGCATATAAGTACATGTATATGTATTAAGCATGCACATACTTGGTCAATGTAGTGTCACTTTAGCAGCATTCATTTCATTTAACACAATCAGTAAATCATATGGGGATAACTTTAATTTATTTGATCATGTTTCTCAGATATTCCCAATGGCCTGGGCTATGAATAGCTTTTGTTGAAATGGAAATACTACACTTAAAAGCTTAGCTTTTTATATGATTCTTCTGATATCTTCTCAGCCAAAATTGTATAACAGAATCGCCTGGGATATATATATATATATATATATATATATATATATATGTCATTAAGCTCCAAAAATTCTGATTTACTTGCTCTGAGGTATGGGCCTGAGAATTGGAGTTTCTCAAAAGCATCCTAGCTGACTCTGATGCACAGCCTGGAGTGATATGACAATGAATCCTCCTCACTCACTCACTCACTCATTCACTCATTTATTCAAAACTTGCTCATCAAGCACTTGCCATGCTCTGCAGTAATATAGGTATTCTGCTGGCCAATAAGATAAGCAAGGTAGTCTCCAGGAACTTTCAAATAAAACCAATGGAAGGTTTAAAAATGGAATTTAGACTGCAGAGCCAAAGGCAATGTCTATGCATGCTTCCTGGGGAAACTAATATGCTTGCTTCCAGGAATATTATTCAAACCTAGAGAGGAATGGATTCCTAAAGGGTCACTGGCTGTCTGTGGAGATTGTCACCTCATTCTGTTCAATGTGAGGATCTGTGATTCTTAACATATGATCCCAGATTTGGGTGTTGAGGGTAGGAGTATATGCGAGAGCTGAATTCTACTTCAACCTGCAAGTTGGATTTTGAAGTCACCTTCTGTGTTAAGTGGGGGCAAGTTTGTTTCTGGCTCTGGGAAGAAGTGATCCTTATCTAGATAAGTGCTAAAATACTTGTAGGACAAATGAGGGTTTGCAGAAGGCCATTTAGAAAAGAAAATTGCCCATGATGTGACCTTCCTGAAACTTATATAGGAGCTTCACTTTAAGGAGAGAGAAAGGCTTATCAACATTTCCGGGCCTAGTGGTTGACAGGTGCTTCGACTTCTTGAGCTTTTGCCTCCATTAAATCACTTGGAGAGCTTTGAAATAACTGAGGAGATCATCTTGATGCACTTTGGAAAAGCCTGGGCTGTGTGTTAAAAATACATTTCTCCACCTCCGCAACCCTGCTTGCTGTAAGCATTTGCTGTGCTAGAAGAAGCCTGAAATAATTATAACTCTTTATTTATCTGGACAGGAGGAGGGGGTATAGGAACAAAACCTGAAAAAAATAGAAAGTGTTTGTTGGGGAGATGGTAGGATTGTGCTTCAGGATATGGGGGACAATGGATGATGAGAACCCACTCCTTCTGTGGGTTAATTTTAGACCATGAAACACATTGTCTAGGAAGCAGTTACTATGTGGGATCCATATTTTCAATTCTGAAGAAGCGTTTAGATGAGGGATGAAAGTGATGACCTTGATTAACTGAGAGACTGGTCATTTTGAGGCAAAGCTCTACCAGTGATTAAGTATGAGGACTCTCCTGGAGCTCCACGCCATTTTCAGGTTCATCATTAGAGAGACAAGAAGGTCCAAGTGAAAGATGGAATTCTAGTGGTGAAAGCACCTTAGATATCATTTCTTAGGACTTTCTCACACCTGCTGAGGAGCAGAACCACAGTGGACCATACTCAAGGTGCCCAGAATTCCGAATGCCTGTCTCATTGAATCAGAACCCCATGTATAGGGTCATGCGGTTCCTATTTTTGACAGCCTTTCTAGCTAGCCCTATAGTGACCCAAGAGCCAGTGTTTAAGAAACATTAGCCTGGTTGGAAGCTTTTATGTTATTGATCAGGAAAGAGAGGTGATATCTTGCAACCCAGAGCAGAAACCAGACTCCCGGTTCCTATTTGAGGAAGACTGGTTATGGCCCTTCTTGGATCATCCTAGCTTAGAGAGTGATGCTGGAGGGCTGCTTGGGGAGGGAGGGGGCATTAGATTTATTGGAGGGGACAAGGCTTCAGGGAAGCAATGAAGGCCAGATCCTAGAGGATCTAGATTCAAATGCTCAAGTGTAATGTGAAACAGTCTTAAAAAAAAAAAAAAAACAACTTACCTCCAAACAACCACCCAAGTAAAGCAACAAGCAAATTAAAAAACAAACAAACATAAACTAACTGAGCCCTGAAATTTGACAGTGCTGGTTTCTAATCCTATCTCCAGGACCTTCTGGTGGTCAGAGGAGTAGGACCTTACTCCTGAGCCAGTGCTCGGCCAAGATGCATAGCCAGCATCTGCTCTGAGTGTGGGGCTGTATGTAGGACTGGTTGTTACATAGTCTGAATAGCATCTTTGTCTTCCCAGAGGGTTCCAATGAAGCCAGGTCTACCTGAGAGCATGTGAGACTGTTGCTTAGGCCTGGTTTCCTTAGGCTTCAGCACAGGCTGTGTTTCTGCTCATTGTGGTTGTTTTAAAGAACTTCCACATAGTCCACTTTTATGTGAAGCTCCACTCATTACCAATTGCGTAGGCTTCTGCCAGAATTGCATGGAGTCCAAAAGCTTTATTTCAAGGCTTTTTGTGCCTTGGATCCCGGCCTACATCCATGCAGCTTGGCAGTTGTGTGAAGTCTGACCCCTCCGTTCAACCCTCATTGAATGTCTATCAGTGCCCTTTGTTGAGCACTGAGCCGGGAAGCATTGTATACATGTGTTTGCTTTGTTCAAGAGGAAGAAAGGAATATCTCTAGGCTGAGTTTTGAATTCAGACGTTTGCTAATCACTGATCATAGCAGCTCCAATTTACTGAACACTTGGGATTATGTAGACGTTTCCTTTACATGGATTATCTCATGTAATCCTGGAGCTAAATATAGAGATGAAGGTGTTAATATCATCCCAGTACAGAGGAGGACCTGGGTGCAGGAAGTTAAGTAACTTATTCAGATTGCCCCACAGAGTAAGTGGCCCAACTGGAGTTCAGTCCAAGTGAGTCATGAGGTTGTGTTCTCTGTCAGCACCTGGGATAGAGTATATAGTACTCTGATGTTCTCTTCTCTCTGATAGTCCTCTCTGTGCATAAATATCTCCTTTCAAGGGAGGAGTCTATAGGAGGTACTAGACTTGTGTTTTCTTCCTCTTTATCTTTCACTTAAAATACATACATGCAAAACATGTCTTAAAAAACCTAGATATATAAAACCAAACAGCTGTAACAATGATAGGAAGAGTAATTTTTCAATCATTTTTAATTGCCATGTGAATGTTATTTTACAGTGTCTTTAAAAGTCAGTGACATTGCTAGATGCAATTATGAACATGGTCTCTACTTTCACTGGGCAAGAGCATGTGGATTTGGGAGTTAAATAAACCTGAGTCCAATCTCAACTCAGTCATTGACAATAGGGTGGACTTGGGGAGTTACTTAAACTCTAATGTGGTTACTCAATCCTGTCAACTGGGGAAACTGCACCTATTATTTAAGACTTTTTTTTTTTAGGATGAGAAAGTTATAGACTACCCTTCATATCAGGAAATGAATATTCAGCCATCATGTATTCAGAGCCCTCTGCACAGCAGGAGTTGTTTGCTCTTTAACTATTTCTTGCCCCTCTGGGCTGCATTTGCCCTGGAAGCTCAAGGCCCAGTAAAGAAGTCTGCCATAATGGCTCCTGAGAGGGACAAAAGAGAGGGGGGTAAGCCAGGGGGGTGGCCCTCTCCCACTGTGCATAGCAGAAATATGAGGAAATGAATTCTGGAACTGGATCATTAGTTACATAATTCAGAGGCCCTCCTCCTGTGACCACTTGGAATAAGCAGATGGTTGAAGAACAAGGGTTCTTTTTTTGGCTTTGATTTTTGGAATAATTATCTTTTCTGTTTCCAGTTGGACTGTTCAGGTAGATTAAGTTGTTCATTGAAGGAGAGTGGGACAAACTTCAATAAGATTATCCAAATATTTTCCGACCTATCTAAGTGTTCCTGGACTACTTCGAATTATGTTAGCCATGGAATGGGGCCTGAGTAAGCAGAATTTCCTCCTACATTGTTATAGAAAATCAATTTGGAAGGAGAGGTTGGTATTTATATTGTGTCTATGTGGTTCTCTACCCTCTTTAGACCATGAATGGAATAATTTATTCCTGTGCTCTGAATTTTATCAGAAAGGAACAAGAAGTGTCCAATGGGCTACTTGGAGCTTGAAACAATGGATCTGGAGCCAGGGTATAGATTCAGCAGGAAGGTGTGCCAGGATCAATTAGTGATGTCTGCCTTGGGGAAGCATAGAAGAGTAGCTGCCTACACAAACTCCATCTGCCTCATATCCCTCCCTGGCCTGTAGAGTGTCTGAAAAGTAATTTCACTTAAAGAGTATTCATGTGTCAGACACTACGGTTGGCACTGAAGACTCAGGGGTGTATGAGACAGGCATCGTTTTCCCTTCACCAGGCTTGTGATAGAAGAAATGGGAGACAAAACTTGAAAGAATATTGACAAGAATTAGAGATGTTTGGCAAGACAAACAAACAATAAGGTGAAAGAGTTTGCATAGGTGAGGAGTTATACTATTTTTACATCCCCCCCATCTTTTTCTTTTCCTCATGAAAATTCAATTTATATTTCCCCCTGCTCTTATTTATTTATTATTTTTTTAAATATATTTTATTGATTTTTCTTTTACAGAAAGGAAGGGAGAGGGATAGAAAGGTAAAAACATTGATGAGAAAGAAACTTCAATCAGCTGCCTCCTGCACACACCCTACTGGGGATGTGCCTGCAACCAATGTGCATGCCCTTGACAGGACTCGAAACTGGGACCACTCAGTTTGTAGGCCGACGCTCTATCCACTGAGCCAACCCGGTTTCTGCTGCTCTTATTTAGTATGCATTTCTTTTTAGAAGTCTAAAAGTTAACTAGGTTGACCTGCGATTTAAATTACCAGGCAGAGACTGGGAGAGATCATGGCTGTGCTTGTAAGCTTGCATCGCAGTACTGAAACAGAATGGAGATATTTGTACATTTAAAGAACAACTGTGCTGCTTCTTGTCCTGCCCAGTTGGCTAAAAAATGCTACTGCCAGGTGCCCCTGAGTTTCTTAGTAGTCAGTCCTGCTGAATTCCTGTTCCAAACTGAACTCTGCTTCCAGGATCCATTATCTCACCCCAGGCATAACTGACATGAGGGCTTAGAAAAGAATCACAGCTTGGAAGAGAGGAGAATGTTAATCAGGTTCAAGATGGTTCTCTTTCTCCAAAATGTCCTAGCAACTTGGTTGTGTGTCTGTATAGACAAATGAAATGTGGGATTTAAACAACAATCCATTTTTAATAAGAGGGAAAATGTCTTCTGCCAAGGCTATTTATAATTCAGTTAGTAACTCCTTTCATTTAGGGTATTTCAGACTTTTCCTGAACAAAATGCACTAAATTTCTTAAGCATGGCAGAGGCTATGAGGCCTCAATGTAATTAAAAATATTTATTAAGTAAGCTAATGAGTGAGCATCACTTAGCAGAGTGCCTGGCCCAGAGCAAAGTGTTAAATAAATGCGAAATACTGCCAGTATGTATAATAATGTGTCTTCACGATGGAAAATGAAAACCACAAAGGATATTAGTATTTCTTTCTTTTCATAATTCTAAAAAGAGAGGTTGGGCTTTTACTTCCTGCCAAGACAGAATCAGAGATTTAATCCATCATCTTAAATGTCCATATAATAGGCGATATACATGAAACAATGGTTTGTATAACTGTATATCTTAGGCTATTTTGGCTGCTATAAAACATACCGTAGACTGGGTAGCTTGAAAAGAAACTGACATTTATTTCTCACCATTATGGAGACCGAAAGTCCAAGATCAAGACAAGACACCAGCAGACTCCAGTGTCTGGTGAGAACCCGCTTGCTGGCTCATAGGGCAGTCTTTTCTTTGTGTCCTCATGTGGTTCCAGGGGTGAGCGAGTTCTCTCATGACCTGTCTACCTCCCCAAGGTCCTACCTCCTAATATCATCATCATGGAGTTTAGGTCCCAACATGGGAATTTGGGGGAGATTTAAACGGTCAGTCTGTGCCTCTAAAGACAGGAGATAAAAGAGCTGAGCCTTACTGTTGCACCAGCTTGTTGCTTTTAGAGTTTCCCTGCAGAGAGAAGGGGAACCCAAGGGAAGTCTGGTGAACCCCCTGCCCTGAAGATCAGAGCTGGTTGTCCAGGGCCCAAGGCACCTATTGTACTTACGATGGAGTGCTAGAGAGAAGTTCCAGAGCCCAGGACAGGATTTATAGCAATCCTAAAAGTGTATGTACTTAATAAAAAGTGCTATAAATATGTGAAGCACAGCTAGATAGAACTAAAAAAAAAAAAAAAAAGAAAAATCCATAATTATAAATGGAGACTTAGATATCTCTCTTGCAATAGTTTAGAGCAACTCAATAGGATGGCTGCAAGAACAGAGAACAACTGAACAGTACCATCAACCAACAGGTGTAACAAATATTGATAGAAAGCCACCCCAAACAACCCCATTCACATTATTATCAATAGCTGATGGATTATATAGCAAGATTGTCCATGTCCTGACGTAAAGATAACACTTGGAAACTAAAGAAAAAACTTCTAGGTAACCATGAGTCAACAAAGTCTTAAGAAAAAGAAAAAAAGAAATACATTGAACTTAATGAAAATAAACATACAACTTATTAAAACTTATGTGACACAGCTAAAGCAGTGTTCAGAGTGAAATCTATAGTATTAAATGCTTTCAATAAAAAAGTAGAAAGTCTAAAATCAATGATATAAAATTCCATATCAAGAAAATAGAAAACTACCTAAGCCCATAGAAAGTAGAGGCAAAAATAATAACTATTGCAGTAAAATGAAATTTAAAATGAAATTAAAAAACAGAAAAATAATAAAGAAAAGCTAGTTCTCTAAACATATTTTAAAAACTACAAACCTCTTTCCCTGCCTAGCCCATTTGGCTCAGTGGATAGAGTGTCGGCCTGTGGAATGAAGGGTCCCAGGTGCGATTCTGGTCAAGGGCGCATGCCCGGGTTGCTGACTTGATCCCCAGTGTGGGGTGTGCAGGAGGCAGCTGATCAATGATTCTCTTTCATCATTGATGTTTTTTTATCTCTCCTCCCTTTCTCTCTGAAATCAATAAGATATATTAAAAAAAACACACACACACACACTACAAACCTGTAGCAAGAGAAACAGAGAAAAAATAAGACAATTATTAGTAATATCAGAAATGAAATAAGGGATATATATTACCACAGGCCCTGTGGACATTAAAAGGAGAATAAAGGAATGCTATGAATGACTCTGCACACATAAATTTGACAACTTAAATGAAATAGACCAATTCCTTGAAAAGCACAAACTACCACAACTCGCCCAATATGCAAGAGATAATTTGAATAACCATATAACTATTAAGGTTATTGGATTTATAAAATTTCAAACTCCCCCAAAACGAATTTTCAGGTGCAGATAGTTTCACTGGAGAATTCTGCTAATGTTTATTATTCTACTAATAATAATCAATGCCAATTAGACATCTTACATAAAATAAAAGAATATAGAATTTATTTTATGAAACCAATATACTCTGGTACCAAAAAAATAAAATGAGTAGAAAAGCAAACTACAAACCAATATTCCACATGAATATAGACATAAAACAGTTATCAAAATATTTGCAAATAGAATTTGACAATGCATAAGAGAATAACACTCCCAACATAGTGGGAAATATAGTAGGAGTACAACACTGGTTCAGTATTCAAAAGTCAGTCATCTTAATAAACTAAAGGAGAAAAAATCATATGACCTTAGTAGTCAATGCAGGAAAATGTTTTGACAAAACTGAAGACCCATTTAGAATTCTCAGACAAATAAGAACGGAGGGTATTTCTCTTTTTAACTTGGTAAAGAACATGTGCAAACACTTAAAGTTAATTGTACTTCAAGGTGAAAGACTTTAAATATAAAAGCACAAATAAATTATTAAGAAAATATTTGCCATGCTAACATTAAACTAAAGAATTCTAGAATAGTTAATATCAGAAAATAGGTGATATATAGCAAAAAAAGTTTACTACTAGGAATAAAAATAGTTGTTTCATGATGATAAATGGTCAATTAATTAAAAAATATAGCAACCTTAATTATTTATGCACCTCATTAATAGAACTTCAAAATAAATGAAAATAAAATACATGAAAGTGTATTGATAAATGGACATAAATTTCAACACTAGTTTCTCAATAGCTAAGAGAATAGATAATCAGAAAAGAAGTGACATCACTACAGAAAATACATGGTAAAAGGGAATATTATAAACAACTTTATGCCATTGAATTTGAATAAATATATATATTTCTAAATTTGAACAACATTGTCAATCATTTTGTCCTAACTAACAATTATAGAAATCTCTACCCGCAACAATAGAATGCACATTTTTTTAATTAGCGACCACAAGAAAAAGTCACCAAGAGAGGCCTAAAATAAATTGGATTATTAAAAAAAAAAATACACACGTGCCCTGGACAGTGTTGCTCAGTAGTTAGCCAGCCCACTCACTGTAGGGTCTTGGGTTTGATTTCTGGTCAATGATAGGTACCTGGGTTGCAAAACCAATGCCAAGTCCCTGGTCAGGGCATGTGCAAGAGGCAACCAATCAATTTTTCTCTCTCACATCTCTCTCACATCTCTCTCTCTCTCTCTCTCTCTCTCTCTCTCTCTCTCTCCTCCTCTCTCCCCTCTCTCCATCCCTCTCTCCCTCTCTCTCTTTTTCCCTTTCTTCTACTCTCTAAAAATCAAGGAAAAAATATGCTCCAGTGAGGATTAACAAAAGCAACAAAACCACAACAAATTTAAAAGAGTAAAAATCATAGAATATTTTCTCTGACCATAGCGGAATCATAGTAAAAATAAATGATAGGAAACTGGAAAATCTCCAAACACTTGAAAACTAAACCATGCACATATAAATAATCCATGGGTCAAAGTATAAATAAATCTAAAGGAAAGCCAAATTAGATGTTAACCTGAATGAAAATGAACACACAGCAAATCATTCTGTTTTGTGTCACTAAACTTAGGGGGAAACTTATAGCATTGGACGCCTATATTAAACTAGGGGGAAAAATCAAGTGAACTACTTTATTTTCAACCTTAAGGAAATATAAATAGGGCATTAAACTCAAGTTAAGTAGAAGAAAGGAAATAATAAATATCAGTGTAGAAATCAACAAAAGAGGAAACAGGCCAAAAATAGAAAAAAAATCAATGAAACTAAAAGATAGTTCTTTGAGAAATCAATAAAATCAATAGACTTTTAGCCAGACTTGGAAAAAAAGGAGAGAAAATACAAATTAAAATATCTGAAATGAAACTGACGGGCCTGTTCCATCCACGAGGACGGTCCAGAGATGGCGGACGCTGACGACACCTTGCCATGCTAGCAGTCGGCAGCTGTGTGGGGCTGCAGGCGGCCCAGGAACATACCAGAGAGGATGGATCTTGCATTGCCACGATGTGTCCACCATCTGGATACCATTGCTGACATGTACACATGAAGAACTATTTGACATTGAAACTGGGACTCAGAACAGTTGGACATTGAAACTGACACTCAAACTTTTTTTGCTCTTATACGTTTGTTTTCAGTATGCAGAGGCAAGATATTTTTGAAGAAAAGAAACAGGGGAGAGTGATTGATATAGAGGCAGGGTGGCCTCGAACAGGCTGTCAAGCTACAGGGGGAAGGCTGGAGTGGAGGGGAGGCAGATGCTGGGAGAGATCAACCGAAGGACTTGTATGCATACATATGAGCATAACCAATGAATGAAAGACTCTGGGGTGGGGAGGGAGGCAGGTGGGGACATGTGCTGGGGGGTAGGGGAGGCTGGGGGGAGGATATTGGGAGGGGGGAAACATATGTACTACTATTAAATATAAGTTATATTGTAAATAAAATTTTTTAAAAAATATCTGAAATGAAAGAAGTGCCATCACTACAGATATTACAGGGTAAAAGGGAATATTATAAACAGCTTTATGCCGTTGAATTTGAATTTTTGGAATGAATGACAAATTCCTTGAAAGACAAAATATATAAATAGAGTGCTTACCAGTCTGCAAGTGAACTTGAGGTCTTATTAAGCATAATTACTCAAATGTTGATGTTCAGCCCATAGGAACTCTGTAAGTATTAGGGAGACGCCAGGAGGTGTCTTATTTGCGTGCAAACTCAAATCTGGTCTCTTCCTCTGGAGCTAGCTCTACTATTCGGCAGGCATTCCTGCTCCACAAGGCTTCCGAGACATCAGTGAGCTCACCAGTGTTGTGTAGGACATCTGCTGTACTCCTCATTCTACTTTGTGGAGACTGTTAAAGGAGGTTAGCAAGCTGATTTGTGTCACCTGGCATGTGAGAAGCCTTGTTGATGGAATGTACAGAGAACCCCTCTTAAAAGCCATATTTTCAGTGTCTTCTGAGGCTCCAGTCTTTAACATCTCAGATATTGTCTCTTGTTAAAGAGACTAGTCTCTGTGTCATGCCACTCCCTCCAATCACTTCCTCTTTTGCAGAATCACATCTGGGCACAGTCTGCCTCCTGGGTAGCAACTCCTGCAAAGAGGATCCTGGGTACTATTAACCTGCATGCCAGGGTGCCTTGGAATCATGACTTATTCTTAGCCCTCCCATCATCCAAAGCCATTCTCCTCACAAAAAACTTTCATGGGCAATCCATTCTATCTAGCCTCACACTTGCAAAGCTGGTGGAAACACAGCCACTTGCCAAATCTTCATCACATGGAGGAGGCTGTTTGTAAGGCCCTCCCCTTTTAAAAGACACTTATTATACAAGATTTAAGCAGTAAACCTCAGGAGATTTTTCACCAATAGTGGCATTTTTGTTGTATATCTAATTTTTATCTGGTAAGATAATTTTTTCTGATGTTATTTTTCTGATGGTGTACTTTACTAAATAACTCAATTAGGCAATAAATGCATCTTTGATTGAGTACTAGTATAGGATCAGTGCCACAATGTGGATAAACCCAGAGATGTATTTGTCTAGCCATCCATCCTTTTCTTCCTCCTTCTTCTTTTTCTCCCTTCTCCCTACACCCCCCCTCGATAGATAGATAGATAAATAGATAGATAGATAGATAGATAGATAGATAGATAGATAGATATATTCACACACATGTTTTTACAGTAGTCCCCTTATCCACAGTAACAATTCATAAGTTTTAAATTGCATGATGTTTTAAGTGGCATGATGAAATTTTGCCTTGTCTCACCTAGTCCTTCCCAGATGTGAATCATTCCTTTGTTCAGTGTCCCCCACTGCAGACAGTTCCCACCCATTTACCCCTTATCAACCATCTACGTTGAGATATCACTGTTTGTGTTCCAATGATCCTTATTTTACTTAATAATACCCCCTAAGTATGAGTAGTGATACTGACACTTTGGATCTGACAAAGAAAATGTATAAAGTGCTTCCTTTAAGAGGGAGTGTCTATAGGGTTCAGCACTATTCCCAGGTTTCAGGCTTCTACTGGGAGTGCTCAAACATATCCCTTGAAGATAAGGGGGGACTACTGCACATACATCATTTGGAGTGTATAGCATTTGAACTTGGCTTTGGTGTACTACAACTTTCCAGAGGTTATCATTGCTTGTCTTAGTTCATCCCTTATTCAGTATGATTTTGACGAACACCTACAAGATGCTAGGTAGTCAGCAGTAAGACCGGCACTCCTGGCTTTATCTAAGGAAGAGCACACACCATGCATGGTATGGCAGGAGGAGCTATTGTGTGTATTCAAGTCTGATAGTCTGTACTCACTTGGTATTGGGAGCCAGCATTTACGAGGAACTACCCAGGAAGCCACATAGTGTTCAAGAGCACATGTTTGGCCTCAAAAAGATCTGAATCCAAGTCCTAGGTCTACTAAGGATTAGATGTAAGTCCTTGTTCAGGCAAGTTGCCCATCTCCCCTAAGTGTGGGTTCCTCCATAGCAAAGTCAGTGATGGCATAAACCTGGTTAAATGAGGGAATGAAAGGAAGCTGAAGCACTCCACACAGGGCCTGGTTCCAAGCCAGCTCTCAGTACATGAGTGTTATCCTGATTTTCCCAAGAATCAGGGGATGGAGGCAGGTTCTTGCTGTTGTTTCTGTTACCCAGGGAATTCATACTCATGATTGTCCTGGGAGGCAAGACTTATGTCTTCCTCAATGAGGACACAGAGGTTCAGGGGAGTGGAGGTAGCCGGACCACGAGTGCACACCTATAAGGAGCCAGGCTAATTTCAAAGCCCCTTCTCTTTCCTTTCTTTGCACAGTTTATTGACCTCCTAGATGTTCTTTGTCTCTTTCCCGATCATTCTACTTGGGGAACAAATCTAAGTGACCTTATTGAATAATGATCCCACGAAGTTGCCTGGCACAGATTCTTGTTTAAGAATAACAGCAGCTTGGAAAGTTTTTCAGTGTCAACAGATCAGCCTGGTGGTTAAAATCACTGAAGAATGCAATGTACAATGTTTTCATTTTCTCTAGCTTCCTGTCTCCCTTGGAATAATAGTCAGCAGAAAACACATTGCTGAAAGACTTCTCTTCCTCTACATCCTCAGAATATAATAAGGCCCAAGCTAACTGTCTCCGGCTATTGGGAGTTAGACACAAATAAAAAGAAGGCGCTCTCAGAGTTTTATGACTTTTTCTCTCTAACAGTCCTGGGTTGGAAGAACATCTTTGAAATTGATGTAGCTATCACCCAGGGGCTAACATTAAGATTTCAGCAGAGGTGTATAGGGTTATGATCTTTCTTTAGCTATCAGAACTGAGGCTGGTGTATTTGCATTGAGAGACATGCTGGACAAAGCAAACTGAGATCCCGGGAAAACAAAAAGAAAACCAATTGAATCATGGGCTCTACCTGAGGGCATTTTTTAAAGATAGATTTATCAATATCTGTTAAATCATTTGCATTGACTAATTCTCATAGACTCACAATACCTCTATTGTGTGTGTGTGTGTTTCAGGTGAATATTGTGTTATGTTCACCACCCCAAGTCAAGTTTCCTTCCATCACCATGTATCCCCTTTTTATCATCTTCTCCAACCCACCTCCTCTTTTTATCTGATAATCACCATTCTATTGTCTGTCTATGAGTGTCTTTTTTGGTTGATCCCTGCCACTTTTTCACCCAGCCCCCCAACTCTCTCCTCTAACAGCTATCAATCTGTTTTCTGTGTCTAGGAGTCTGTACCATATGATTTCACTTATACGTGGAATGTAATGAACAGAATAAACTGACAAACAAAATAGAAACAGACTCATAGCACCTCTTGGTTTTATTAGAGAGAGGAACGCAGTGATGAATGTGATATTATGGCATTTAGAAACTTAATCGTAACTGGGCTTAAAATAGCAGCAGGAGCTGAAACTGGGCCAGCTTGAGTATAATTTATGTTTGCAGAAAACACTCTGTTTTTTGTTCAAATTTGATATTCTTGACATATGTTTCTTGGTGTGGTGTTACCAGCACTTTATCAGAGATGGAAGAACCTTAACATAAACTGGTGACCGGAGCCTAGCATCTAAAGGTATGCCTTATCCATCACTGCAATAGAGATGAACATAACAATATATATATAAATGATAACTGTTCTAGGACATAGGCATTCATTTATTCATCAATTACTGATATTGGTGAGGGTCTACTCTATGCATGGGGAATAGAATGGTATGGTGTGTGAGAGATTGGTCTTTGCTTTCCTGGGCTAATTACTTCAGTAGCAGGAACATAAAAACATAATAAAACAAATAATAGCAGTATATAATGTCGAAGGATATATGTGTCATGAAGACACCAGAGAGCTAAAATTGTGAATACTGGTGGAAGTTACACTGAATCTAATTCTCAGATCAGTTGACAAGGGAAGGCCTCTCTTAGAAGGACTAATAAAGCAGAGGAGCAGCTGATCAAATAAAAGACAAATCATTTTAGAAACAGAAACAGCATGTGCAAAGACCCTGCTATGGGAAACAACTATGAAGAAACCAGTGCCATGAATTATAAGGGGTGAATCATGGGAAGTGGTGGAAAATGGAGTTGAATAGAAAGGCAGACATTGGGTCTTTAAGGGCATGTTAAGGTTTGGAGTTTACTGATATTCAAAACACAGTGGGGAGAAACTAACAGTTTTAAGTTGGAGGGCATCAGACTCTGATATGCAGTATTAGAAGAGAATGGATGAGGGGTAGATTTCTCTTCAGTCTTATAGAAGAGAAATAGCAGTGGCCAAACCAGAGACATGGGTGGCCTGACTGAAGGTGTATTTGGAAGAGTGCTACCAAAGAAAAATAAGTCAGGAGTGTCCTGAAGGGATGTGTTCCGTATTCTTGGAACCTTTATACACCGATAACTTAATATTCTGATTGTCTACATCTAGTTTCATCTGAAACAGCTATTTGCCTCATTTGTTAGACCTTTATTTCTATTTTTAAAATCGTTTCCTTATTTTTCTATCACATTTGCCATTCAATATCATATTACTTTCCACTGTACAGCATAGTGGTTTTTGACATACACTTTGATAAAGAAGATGTGGTACATATATATACAATGGAATATTACTGGGCCATAAAAATAAAGTCTTGCCATTTGTGACAGCATAGGTGGACTTAGAAGGTGTTTTACTATGTGAACTAAATCAGACAGAGAAAGACAAATACAAATACATATGATTTTACTTGTATGGAGAATGTGTAAGAATATAAGAAATGAACATACAAAACAAAAGCCAACTCTTTGGAACAGAGAACAAACTGATGGTTGCCAGATCAGAAGTCCAAATTGGCCCTAGCCAGCTTTGCTCAGTGGTTAGAGCATCAGCCCCTGGACTGAAGGGTCCCAGGTTTGATTCCCATCAAGGCCATGTATTTTATGTTTGCAGAAAACATAAAGGCTTTATCTCTGGCCCTGGTTGGGGGACATTCAGGAAGCAACCAATTGATGTGTTTCTCTCACATAGATGTTTCTCTCTCTGTGTCTCTCCTCCTCCCTTCCACTCTCTAAAAATCAATGGAAAAACATCCTTGGGTGAGGATGTTTTTGATAGAAACACACACACACACACACACACACACACACACACACACAAAGTACAAATTGGCAGTTACAAAGTAATCACAGGGATGTAAAGCACAGCACCAGGAATACAGTCGGTAAATATTGTAATAACTATGTATGGTGTCAAGTGAGTACTAAACTTATGAGGACATCACTTTATAACATAGATCAATGTCTAATAATGCCTCATCTTTGATGAAATGGCAATGGAGTCATTAGCTGGCTAGTGCACTACAAAGTAGAACATACCATACTTCCTCCATCACCTGATTTGGGAGTTTTGAAGTTTATTTTTCTTCAACTACACACAATGTCAAACAGAGACAATAAGAGTGCTTTATTTCTTTAGTCCATTGGCTCTCATCGGCTGGATACATAAAATGTCTGAGCTGATAACGCCTGGGGCGGCCATCCTGGCTGGGGAGTCTGCACTATTTTGTACCAGTGTGATCTTTTGAAGAATGGGTGATTATTGTGGTCCACTTGTTATTGTTATTTTTATAATGAAGCTGTCTCCAACCAGGTACAATCTTGGACTTACATAATTGAATTTTCGATGGAGAAGCGCTGCTGGTTTATATGAAATTTCCACGGGAGCCAGCGTGAGTCCAGGAGTTAGCAAACAATATTTTTAATTGAGATTTTATGTCCCTGCCCTCAAATCAAGCACTTTAATAGGATCCCAGTTGGAATAGGTGACTCAGTAACAAGTTACCACAGCTTCCCACATCAGAAAGGTGTTAATTTCTCCAGCTCCAGCTGGGCGTCCATCTACTCCAGTGACCCAGCACCTGTCTAGACCATAAAACCTGTGTTTTGCATTCCATTATGTTCAGAGGGTAGCTTTAGCAATCTGCATATTTCTTGCAGGATGTGCTGGCCGTGTTCCATCTAAAAACATTAAGATGGAAAAGTATTAAAAATATTGATTTGTCATCTATTACATTGAAGTGATAGATTGAAATGAAATCTGGATGCACGCCAAACCTCCACTAACTTTGACATTATTGGATGAAATGGAATGGTCTTCGTCTCATTAATATGCTGTGTCCACGTGAGAACAGTCAGGAGTATGAAGCAAGAAATGGCCATGATTTTTCACAAAAATTTATGTTTTCCAAATATGTGTGGGGTTTTGAGGTCCAAGATGACACTCTTCATTGCTGGTCCGGTTGTCAGAGGGAAGCGCTGTTCTTTCCCATGTTTGCTTATGACAAGGGAGACACTCTTATTTGAACTTTATACACTCGAGGCTTTTCAGGTCAGCTCACCATAAGGCTCCTCCAGTCCCCTGCCCTGGAATACAAGTGACACCTGTAGTTTACAGTCTTTTGCATGTCCATTTCATCCAAGGCAGGTGTCCATCTTGATCTGATTCTTTCCTACTTCCCTCTTCACCTATTGCTTCCCACGTTCACCCTTTTGTTCTGGTAATGAAATCATCACACTTCATTTCTACTCAAAGTTTTTTCTTCACTTTTGGATTAAATATTCTCTCTTTAAAAAAATATATTTTATTGATTTCAGAGTGTAAGTGAGAGAGAGAGAGAGAGAGATAGAAGCATCAATAATGAGAGAGAATCATGGATGGGCTCTCTCCTGCACACTTCCTACTGGGGTGGGGGGTGTGGAGCCTGCAACCCAGATATATACCCTGGCCCGGAATCAAACTGTAACCTGCTGATTCATAGGTCAGTTCTCAACCACTGAGCCACAATGGCTGGGCTAAAGATCTTTACTTTCAGCTGCTCTGTTCAGTATTTTATAGAATCAGATAGTTTCCTTTCTTTGCTCTCCCAGAGAACCTTTATCTCACCCTTGGCAATGTATTCAGAAGTAGTGGGTATGTATCAATTAAATTTGGTTGCTTTGAAGAGGGAAAATGCATATTTGAATTATGTATTCTTTTTGGAAATTTGTACACGTTTCAAACTTTATTTTAATTATTTAAAAATTGTCTCAAAAGAGTTTCAGCAAGCAATACCAATATTAATCCTGAGTTAATATTATACATTCCAACTTATGTGGGAGGAATGGTGATGTCTGAAATTTACTTTGAAATACACCAAAAATAAAATGGGTTGATGGATGGATAGGGGGATGCACAGACAGAAAGATCTGGGATAAAGCAAATATAGCAAAATTCTAATAGTAGAATATAGGTAGTGGGAGTATGGTTATTTGCTGCATGTTTGAAAAGGTTCACAATAAAACATTGGGAAAGTACAGTATAAAAGTTAACAATCACATTGACAGTTTATAGACTGAGTTAAAAATTGTGTTTGCCTTTAGCATCTATTCTTCTACTCAGGGATGCTTTAGGAACCAAATTTGTCACAGGATCATCTTGCATCACCCACATCTCCCCTTCTATCTTGTGTCCCATTTCTTTGCCTTTTGCTTCTTCCCTTTGAATATGTGTCGTATCTGTTTTAACAAAAACAGTGTGGTGTGGACTCCTCATCAACTCATATAAGTAGAAGCAGCAGCAGATCAAAAGGGAGAAAGAGAAATGTATTTCTTTTCTTTCCCCTTTTTCGTTCCTCCCACCCCAAACCTGCCTGTCCTCCTCTTCCTCCTCCTCACTCATTTCTTGTGTCGAAGTTAGTGGAGCAGTTCTGGCCTGGCTGGATTTATGCGGCTCAGAGTGAGTGCGCAGCCACCACCGCCGCTGCTGTCTGCCCCACATTGATTGAGCTCTTTGGGCTTGAGGGATTTTTTGCCGAGCTGAGTTTTCCGGTTGATATGCTCTCGGTCATTTGTCATAAAATCATTCCGACCAAGCTGTTTACTGGTTTGAATGCTTAATTACTGAAGGAGAAGAGAGTAGGTCTGTTTGGGGCTGGGTGTTCATTCGAATGCCTTCTTCGAGCTCACTTATCATCTGGTAGGTACCCTGTGATGGCTGAGTAGTTCACACAATGCACATACCACCCTTCCAAATCAAAAATAAAGACACACAGCTCTACCTGAATATTCTGAGATGTGCATACACAGACCTTTTCACCTCATACCAGGATGGTATTTTCTTTTGAATAGAAATTGATTGCAAAACTCAGCACTCAGGCAGCGGCCGCTGTGCAAGGGTCTGTTCTGGGTTTCAAATCAGAATGTTCACCTGGTTTATTTAGATCAATTCCCAGCAATGTGTTGCTGACTCCCCCCGCCTGCTCAATAGCCTCAATCCAAATTGCATAAGTGTGCTGGATATAATTATCTCTCTGAAGAAAGTTTCACTAAACCAGAGTCAAATTTATTTGTCAATGTAAAATCATCTTGAGAATTATATTTCAAAACCTATAGTCGAGGATTTAGTGTCTGAGGTCCTTTCCTTACGGTTTATTTATAATTTCAGTGCCTCTTCTCCATGAGGAAAATTGAAATGTTCTCTGTGTCCCCATTGCTCCCTTCTCAACATTAAGGCCCACTTAACAATTTCTCTTTACAAATTGGCCTCAATTATTTTTTTCATAGGTTCCCTACCATTGAATATATAGGAAACATGTTTTTATACATTGTATGCTTTTTAAGAGATTCAGGGTGAGAGAAACTCAGAGATAGATTCAGAGACAGAGACTCAAAGATATAGACAAGGAGTGGAGAGAAGCAGAATATCAGGAGGTTTTAATGCCAAGATAACCTGTCAGAGCACCTTAAATATTTACCGCAGTTTTGATGTTTCATTTATCTCAAAGTCAGCAGGGCATTGTGCTGTTTCAATTTTTCATCATGGAGCACTATGGCTCTTTTCTAAGGAATTAGAACTAAAGAAAAAAAAGCACATACACACACAAAAAAAACCCCAAAACAACCAAACTTTTAATCACTTTGCTATAAATATAACACCGGGGGATTCTTTTCCCGTAGATGTTACTTTCCGTTATTAGAAACAACTGCTTGTCACTCGTTCGCGCTCCTTTACTCCCCACCCCTTAAATATTGCCCCTATTCAGAGCTATTATACTTAAAGTAATCTGGATTCTCTCAGAGCTGCCAAGAGTCGAAATTGACTTTTTGAGAATGTATTGCTGAAAACTGCAGCCCGTGCATTTTCCCCAAGTAGAAACATCCTGTGCGTGAGGACCAAGAGGAACGATTTATAGCCAGTTTCCAATTGGCAGCTGAGGTCAGAGAGTGCCCGCTTCTACAGTCACATTAGCCTTGTTCAGGGACAAGGCACAGGGAGGCATCTCCTAAGAGGTGCACTGGGGGCTTGGCCACCTCCATGGCACCAGATACCCTTTGCAAGTTTTATTTATTTTGGCCTTCACAACAGAAACCTTCCAAAATCTAAACTTTTTTCAATAATTATGAAAGATGTACTGTGTAAACACTGACATATAAGGGTTTAATGGAATAACTAGAGGCCCACTGCACGGGTCCCTCAGCCTGGTCTGTGGGAATTGGGCCGAAACTGGCTCTCCAATATCCCCTAAGGGTTCCCGATTGCAAGAGGGAGTAGGCCAAGTGGAGGTACCTGTGCACTGGGCCTCTAGTATGCATATACAATCTTTGTTTAATCTCTTCCTGTCCTCCCCTTGTCCCCCCTTCCCTCTGAGATTCATCAGTCTATTGCATGTTTCCATGCCTGTGGTTTCTACTCCTGTATTGAGGATCTGCCCCCAATGGTCAGTGCACATCATAGCTACCAGCCGGTTTGCTGGTCGCTTAGGGTTTTATATATATAGATTACAAGAACATCCTGGGCTTATTGGTTCTGTTTCATTGATCTAAGTCTTTGACATGAATGACTCTATTGTACCTTCTCCTTTGGAGAAAGGGCATTCAAAGTACTCTCTTCCTTTTATCAATGAGGAAAAGTAGGACTTAAATGTTTGGTCAGTGACCCAAGTAAATACACAGTGATCCATGTTTTGAAATGACATGGTTCGACTTCAGGGTTTGTACACTTCACCACCCCATGAGTTTTGAGATGCAAGTTAACTTGGCAACTTTGAGGTGTTGGAAGCTAGCATCAGCATCAACCCTCCCCCTCTTGCTTTGTTAGTGTAGACTAGAGATAATTTAGTGTAAAATGTCCCAATAAAAATTTTCCCCAAAGCATATGTAAACCATGACATAATAGATTTATCAAAGGAGCAGAATGCTATTATGTTCAAAAGATTAACCAGACTGAAGCTATTTGTCATAGCAACGGGTGCTAGAGTTGACAAATTACCGCTGAACCCAGTTTGTAGCAAAATGTTAGGCAGAGCCTTGGCACTGATGAATTGACATGAGAGTCCAGCTGGGAATATATTGGAGCAATTTAAATATCATTCAAAAGAAAGCATAGCCATGTTCCAAAACATCCCAAAACCATACCCGTAACCATCACACATCCCTGGTTTTGAAACGCAGTACTAGCAAGACAAACCATCTATTTATAATTCTCAGTTGAAAAGAAAGGAATTCTACATGAAATGCTTGCACTGGTTCTCAGGGACCCCGATTTCAGGCACTTCAAAGCTTGTGGTTGGGGCAAGAGGTGGCATCATCTTATAAATAAAAACCCCCACCATATTTAATTCTGGACAATGAGTTTAATGAGATAGGAAACTTTTTTCTAATAAAATGTATAAAAAGTGATGAGTGTGGTGGGAGGGTGAGGGGAAGAAGGTGAGAAGAGGGGGAAGGGAAATACTTCAGAAAGAGAAAGAACCTGCATTTTTTTTTTTTTTACTAGAAAGGGATCTTTGACTGATATTACCCTGTACAAACAGTTGATCAAATTACCACAAAAATAGTTCTCTTTCTTGGTGGTTATGTTTCCTGTTTTGAGACAAGAAATATGATAGATTGTACTGGGAGGAAAGATGAAATGTAGAAGAATCATTGGAATTTCATACCTATCTCTGTCTTGCTAATTAATTCTCTATATAACCAGCTTTATTTCAAGGTATGTTAGTCCATGTGTGCATGTGTGTGTGCAGGTGTGTTTGTGTGTGTGTGTGTGTGTGTGTGTGTGTGTGTGTGTGTGTGTGTATGTGTGTGTGGCCTTTCTGCTTGCTGCTGTCATTTCAATTGTAGGGGTCTGGGTCCTAGTATTTCTGTGACAGGGTTTCTTCTTTTCTATGCAGGCTTTATTTAGATCCATCACCTATTTCCCCTTGGTCTTTGTCTTTTCCTCAATTTCAATATTGATAATAGCCTTTAATAGACTTAACAGGTACACTCCCTTTCCCTGACAAAATGTATGCTAAAGAAATAATGAGGAATGTGTGCAGGGTTTACTATGAGGGTGTTTGTGACAACGTTCTTGACAATAGCAAAAAAATCTGAAAGTTATCTGAAAGACCTCTAACAGTGGTTGATTAAATCAGGTATGGAATAACCCAACACTAAACTTCCCAGTCATTTATTTATTCATCATCTACAAAATTGTAGTTGAGAATATACTTTGTATCAGACTTTGTGCAGTCTTTGAATGTATAGCCTCAAGTACATTAACATAATATGGTAAAATAATTGTCAATAGCAGAGAAAAGGGCACATAGCCTATTGTTAAGTTGGGGGGTGTGGTGGGATGTCAAATGCAGTGTGATTTTATTTTTCACTAAAAGGAAAAAAAGAATATAGGACTCTGTTTTGTTAAGCAAACCCCCCCCCAAAAAACATATATATGTATATGTATGTATGTATATGTATGTATATGTATGTATATATATGTACATACACTACAATGATGTTGTTTTCTTTGACTTGTTGGGTCCTTATTCTCTAAATTGCCTGGAATGAAAACTTTACATCTTTGATCAGAAAACACACTGTTAATATTTTATTTATTTATTTATTTTTAAAAATATATTTTATTGATTTTTTACAGAGCAGAAGGGAGAGGGATAGAAAGTAAGAAACATCCATGAGAGAGAGACATCAATCAGCTGCCTCTTGCACTTCCCCTACTGGGGATGTGCCCGTAGCCAAGGTACATGCCCTTGCCGGAATTGAACCCAGGACCCCTCAGTCCGCAGTCTGACGCTCTATCCACTGAGCCAAACCGGTCTCGGCAAACTGTTAATATTTTAAAAAGGCAGTTGTTTTTGGAGACTATAGGACAGTGCCCTGCTAAAATATTTGTTTCAACTTTTCTGTTGTGTTAACGGGAAAAACAAAACAACAACAAAAAAAAACAACCTATTGAAACCTATAAAGAATTTTTGTGAGTTTATTTGAACCGAACTGTTAACATATGCCAGGAAGCAGAACCTCAATGAATTGAGATAATGGTCTGGAGAATGGAAGGTTACACCTATATTTATATATTGCAATCAAAGGAAAGGGATATAGGTGAGTTACATGAAATTCACTGGTGATAGATTAAGGAGGTGGGATAAATAAAAGTGAGGAAACCTCTGGAATAGGGTAAAAAGTGAAATGATGGACATGTGCTTTTTTTCTTACAGAGATGGATACAGGATACTTTAATGTAATTAACAGTTGACAATTAACTTGATAACAATAACAAGGAGGGAATGTCCTGGTGCCATTTGTTGTGCCCTGAGGGGTCCGGGGTAAAAAGGAAATTACAAGTTATCGAGACATCTCACAGATATGTTATCTTAGAGGCAAATGCAAATGGGCTCAGTAAAGAAGATCTAAGTTGATCTTTTCAGGGAAAACATTGGTCTAGGACAGGACTACCCACTATAACCTCTTTGTAGTTAAATATTTAATTTTCAAACCATCCTTTGTGGTTATTTTAGGTCCATGAGTTTGCAGGACCGCCATGTAGGCCTCCCCTGAGCTTGTCAGGTTAGCATGTGGCTCCTTTCATCCACAGTTGTATACTAAGATGAAAAAGGAATCAAGATTTTTGTGAAGATTCTATTTTTAGGTTCATTTTTTTTTTTGCAGTTTTAGATTCACTGCAAAATTAAGAAATAAGTATAGAGATTTCCCATATCCCCAACACACACATACACACACAACGTCCCCCATTACCAATATCCCCCACCAGATTAGTACCTTTGTTTTAAGGAAGGAATGTACATTGACATTATAATCACTGGAGGTCCATAGCTTACATTAAAGTTCACTCTTGGTGTTGCACATTCTGTGGTTACCACAAATGTATAATGATACGTGTCCACCATTAGAGTATCACACAGAGTATTTGCACTGCCCTACAGATTCTGTGTCCTGCCTATTCATCTCTCCCTCCCAGACAATTCCCCCATAATCAGTGATCTTTTTATTGTCTCCATAGTTTTACCTTCAAGGTAATTTTCATCTTTTTGTATTTTTAAAGGCAAGTCAAAGACTTTGACAAATTGCCTATCTTTTTACTCTTGCTAATACAACCGGTAATATTTGGATACCAAGCAAATGCGTGCATTTTTATTAATTTTTAGAGATTTTTCAGTTATAGTTGATAGTTAACATTATATTAGTTTCAAGTTTACAGCATAGTAGTTAGGCAATTATATGGTTTAAAAAGGGATCTCCACAATAATTCTAGTACCCATCTGGCACCATACATAGTTATTTCAATGTTATTGACATTTATTTGTTATCTGTAACTGAGTCTGATTCCTTTTTTGTTTTGTTTGTTTGTTGATTTGTTTTCTTCTTTGGATTCCAAATATAAGTGAAATCATATGGGTTAGTCCTCCTCTGCCTGACTTATTTAACTGAGCATAATATCTTCTAAGTCTCTTGATGTTATCACAAATGGTAAGCTTTCATTCTTTTTTTATGGCCCAGTGATATTCCATTGTATATATGTACCACATCTTCTTTATCCAATTATCTACTGATGGGCACTTGAGTTGCATCCATAACTTGGCTACTGTAAATGATACTGCAATGAACAGAGGAGTGCATATATATTTTTGAATTAGTGTTTTGAATTTTGTTCAGAAATATTTCCAGACATGGAATTTTTGGGTCATAGGTAATCATATTTTTAATTTTTTTTGAGAAACCTCCACACTGCTGTCTATAGCAACTGCACCAATTTGCAATCCCACCAATAGTGCAAGAGGGTTCCCTTTTCTTCACATCCTCACCAACACTTGTTGGTTGAAGTATTGATAATAGTCATTCTGACAGGTATGAGGTGATATTTCATTGTTCTTTTAATTTGCGTCTCTCTGATGATCAGTGACTGAGAATTTTTTTATGTCTCTTGGCCATCTGTATGTCCTCTTTAGAGAAGAGTCTATTAATATCCTTTGCCCATATTTAATTAGATTGTTTGTTTTGATATTGAGTTGTATGAGTTTGCTATGGATTTTGAATATTAACCCCTTATCAAATATTTCATTGGCAAATATCTTCTCCAGTTCAGTAGGTTATCTTTTCAGTTTTCTGATGTCTTTTTGTTTGTTTGTTTGTTTTGTTTTTTTGTTTGTTTTTTGGTTTTGTTTTTGTTTTTTTTGCGTAAAACTTTTTGGTTTGATGTAGTTCCATTTGTTTATTTTTTCTATTCCTTGCCCTAGGAACTATATCAGAAAAAACATTTAATAAGAACAGTCAGAGAGTCTACTGCCTATGTTTTCTTCCAGAAGTTTTAAGGTTTGGGTCTTATATTTAAGTCTCTAATTCATTTTTAGTTTATTCTTGTGTATGGTGTGAGACAGTGGCCTAGTTTGTTTCTTTTTCTTTTTTTTTGGGGGGGGGGGGCGCGTGTACCTGACCAATTTTTTCAATACCATTTATGGAATAAACTGTGATATCATTATCGCCACTGTACATTCTTGCTGCCTTTGTCATATATTAATTGAGCATATAGATGTGGGTTTATTTCTGGGCTCTCTAGATTGTCCCATTAATCTATATGTCAGTTTTTATGCCACTACCACCTGCCATGCTGTTTTGATTATTGTTGCCTGTAGTATAGTTTAATGTGAGTTAGAGTGATTCCTCCAACTTCACTCTTCTTTCTCAAGATTGCTGAGGCAGTTGCTCCTGGAGTGTTCCTTCCTTCTTTGGCTTCTGTGAGCCCTGCTATTGTGGTTGAGTCTTGATTGGAATTGGCATGTTAGTTTGTAGGATTGACTCTCATGCTGATTGTGACGATTGACCCCATGATGCACAATTCACTCCAGCAGGGTCCAGTGACTGCCAGTACCTCCCTTGGGTGGGCTATTTTTGGAGCTAATTGGGTGGTATTCTGCTGTGCTTTGAAGCACCCACTGGATGTTTTGGTTCTGGGGCCTTTCGGACACACTGTCCTGCAGCCAGTGTATCTGGTAACTGGCCTGGGCCTGCCTGTTAGAAGCTACGAAGATCTGCCATTGGTTAGTTGCCTATGCATTGTGCATTTTTTTAATGATTAAAAACTATGATGAGAATAGTCATTCTAGATTAGGTGTCATATGAAATGATAATTAGTAAATGCTTTCAAAAGGAACTGTTAGTTTCCTCAATAACTTAGCATAAATACAGTTATACATTGTCTCACACAACCATGGCCTTATTGATTGATTTGGATTAAACTTAATAAGATTATGGCTTGGAATAGAGAGATCAAAACCCTCCCTCTGCATGGTGTGTGTCTAAGTTAGAAAAATAATTGTGTGGGGGCATTTAGGTTAAGTCACAGCAATGATACAAGGTGAAGAGATGATCATAGTCACTTAATCTTGGAGAGGAGGGTCAGAGATTCCATCTGGAGACAATGGCACAGTCTGTGGTCCCAGGGAGCAGAGCTGCCTGAGGCCACACACTCTTCAAGGTTTTATTTTAATGGATATGTCTCCCTAGCTTTCTGCCTATGTTGATGTGCCTTCTTTCCAATTAATAAGAAAATACCAAACAGAACATTAAAGTTTACAGCTTCACATTTTCAAATTAAATTATCTATTGATTAGTTGGGGGCTGTTATTAAAAATCAGCACAACCATGTCTGACAGTGCCTTAAAAATATTCATCAGGATGACTTTGATCAAATCGTACATGGTGGATCTTCATTTTACTTTAGAAATAAGGAAGCAAATGAGCAATAATTTTGAAGCTCAGGTAATTGGGGGAAAAGCAATCTATTTAATCAGTCCCAAGAGCTAAATGATTCAGAGAACTGACACTGGAATATTTAGTTAAAATATTTTTATCTGAAAACATCAGTCATTTATGCTTAAGAAAATATTCTCTAGTAGGCTTATATTAAGCATTTGCATGTCTTATGCTAAACTGTACTTAGTTTTCAAACATGTGCTTAAGGTCAACCTTTCATTCTCTCTCTTATTCATCAGGGGAAGGGTGTTGTTATTCTATCCATATGCTAATCTAAAAGCATTTGTATATTTTCTTATAGGTAGATACCTTCTTCCCTGCTTCTGTCTCACCTCAACCCCACCTCTAGACTGAAGCTCATTTGTTTCTTTCATTTTCAACCATAGTCCATTTTCTTCACCATCTCATCTTCTCCTATAGCTGTACAACTCTACAAAGGGTAAGATGCAATGTAGTGTAGAACTAAAAGAAAGGCAGTAGACACTAAAGTCCAAATATGGCTCTATGTTCAGGCCAGTTTTAGACTTCAGCTGAGTTAACTTGGAAAACTGATATAGCTTTCTGGTATCTTAGTGTTCTCCTCTGAAAATGTGGATGTCAGTAAATATAAATTAGTCCTAGCTGATTTGGCTCAGTGGATAGAGCATTGGCCTGCAGACTGAAGGGTTACAGGTTTGATTCTGGTCAAGGACACATATCCTGGTTGTGGGCCCTATCCCCAGTAGGGGGTGTTTAGGAGGCAGCCTATCAATAATTCTCTCTCATCATTGATATTTCTATCTCCCTCTCCCCTCCTTCTTCTTGAAATAAATTAAAATATATCTAATAAATAAATAAATAAATAAAAATTGCATTGTTTGTAGTTAGAATTAGGTAAAGTAATTATCTAGTTACTTATTTTACAAAGAACCTGATACATGGCAAGTAATGGATTCTGCTTTTACTGCTGTGTGAAATCCTAACTTCTGTTAGAAATACAAACTTTACTCCTCAATAAACTGATAATACATTAATATTGGTTTTGTGACAAATGTTTAGCAAGCTTTACTAATTCAGTCAGAAGCTAAATGTAAGTAAATAGTATTTAAGTGAACATGCTGGTACTGCCACAGACAATGGAATTACAGTCACTTGCTCTTAAGAAAATAAGAAGTTTGGAGTTTTGCATTACTTTATGGCTCACAGGTACAAACTATACTCTAACAATCACTTTGTTTCAGGGTTGAAATACTAGGGCAGCCTATTTTATTCCCCTCAAAAAAGAATCTTAATGGTCAGAGAAAATGTAAAAGTCATCTCATCTAGATTTAATCCTCTTGCCAGAACTCCATTAACATTGAGAGTCAATAATATATTTTGCATTTCTGTGATTTGCCACACAGATACCTTGAATTCCAGAGATACAAGGTGAGTAAGATAGATATCCTGACCCCTAGGGGCATTGGGACACATCAGGACAGAAGGCACATAAACAAAATAAAGGCAAATGTTACCAGGGTCATAGCTGCTGCAAAAGCACAGTGAAGGCTGCACCTCCTTGCCTGGGATGGGTGTGAGGTGAGTGAAAAAAAAATACAGTTCTTTGAGTAGTATTCCATTGTGTAAATATACCAAGGCTTTTTTTTTTTTAATCTACTCAGCTACTGATGAGCACTTCACATGCTTTCAAATCTTAGCTATTGTAAATAATGCTGCAATGAACATAGGGATGCATATAATCTTTCAAATTAATGTTTTGGGTTTCTTTGGATATAATCTCAGAAGTGGAATTGCTGGGTCATAAGGAAGTTTCATTTTTAATTTTTTTGAGGAAACTCCCTACTGTTTTCCATAATGTCTGCACGAATCTGTATTCCAGCAGTGCACAAGGGTTTTCTTTTTCTCTGCATCCTCACCAACACTTATTGGTGGTTAATTTATTGATGATAGCCATTCTGACAGGTGTAAGGTGATAATGCATTGTGGTTTTAATTTGCATATCTCTTATTACTAGTGATCTTCAGCATTTTTTCTTATGTCTATTGGCCATCTATATGTCCCATTTGGAGAAATATCTATCCAGGTCCTTTGCTGATTTTTAAATAGGATTGTTTGTTTTCTTAGTGTGGAGTTGTGTATGTTATTAATAAATGTAATCCCTTATCAGATATATCATTAGTGAATATGTTCTTCCATACTACTAGGCCGTAAAAATACATGGAACTCTTACCATTTGCAACAGCATTGCTGGATCTGGAGAGTATTATGCTAAGTGAAGTAAGCCAGTCAGAGAAACATAAATATTGCATGATCTCACTTATATTTGGAATCTAATTAACCAAATAAACTACCAAAAAATAGAAAGAGACTCACAGATACAGAAAACAGACTGGTAGGTGTCAGAGACGAAGGGGGTGGGCAGGGTGAAAAAGGTAAAGAATTAAGCAAAAGCAGACCAAAAACAAACAAACTAACAACAACAAAAAACAAACAAATAACAAAAAACAAAACCCAGACTGACAATAGTACGGTGATAGCCAAAGGGAAGTGTGGTGGGAGGTGGAAGAAAACAAAAGGCGGGAATACATGATTGTAGAAAAAGATGTGACTTTTGGTGGTGAGTACATGAAGCAGTATGCAGGTGTCTTCTGGAGTTGTACACTTGATACATGCATGTTTTTATTAACCAATTTCACCCCAATAAAAAAAGTAAAAAAATAAAACTAAATAAATTCTGAAGAAGATGACATCTAAGCTAGAACCTGAAAGACAAGTAGGAGTTCTCTGAGTAAAAGTGAAGGGAGAGAGAAAAGCCAGTTCATCCTTGTATACAGATGTGCAAATAGACGGGGTCAGATGAAGTAGCTATGCTCATTCCACAGACATTTATTGAGGCCCTAAAATCTAGCAGGACTGTATCACGAGGACTTATTGAAATGTCAGATAACTTTCTCCACCACTCCTAACTGAGCTTCTACAGTGCAGAAACTGTTCTATTCATCTTTATTAAGTGAAGGCCCTTGGCCCAATGTGCGTCACATGGAAAATGTTCAATAACCATTAGTTGAAGAAATGAACCAATCAATAGATGGTTTATCATGATTGGCTCTTGTTAGTGAGAGTAGAAGTTCCTGGTAAAACCAATGACCTGGACAGGGTCAAAGGTACAGACCTATAACACATCATTAGTCATAACCCTCCTGGTGAAGATCAGTCCTATTTCATCAATGCTCTTTGGTACAGCCATTCAAACCACAAGTAGTATCTTCATCTATCTTCCTTGTCTTCTGTCTTATTCATGGAGATTTCACGGCACCATGGCAGGTGCATGACTTTTGGATTCTCCTCTATCCTGATTGACTGTGGATTCCTGCCACGGAGGAAATGAGTTTGCTTGGATAACTTTTCAAGTAATAGAACTATTGTTGACTCTTAGTCATCAATGACCATTTGCTAGTGTCTCACCATTCATGTGTTTTATCTTCTGTTCTGCTTCCCATCATAGTATTGGGTCTGTTTTATAACTTACTTTAAAAGTGTAATATTTGCCTATTTTAGCCTGATAGCATATTTATCATTTCAAAATCACCCGACGGACTACAAGCAAATACTACATCTTTAAATACATGGACATTGAAATGGGTGAGAATAGCAACTTTTCTTTTGCTATCGTTTTTAATGATCTTCTGAAATTCATGTATTTAATTTGTAAATTTGAGCACCTGCTGTGTTCAGGAACCTGTGCTAAGTGTTTGGATATACCCTATGGTTCCAAATATTAATGAGGTCTGAACAAAGATGAATCTGTGAGTTGGCCATGGGGAGAATGAGGTAGCGGGATGTTAATCCTGCCTGGATGCTGTAAAGGATGATAAACTGTACTTGGTTGACCTTATTAATCACTCATAATGTGATATCTAATAAATGTGCATTTTTTCCTGCCTCACAGCCTTTACATTTGGAGAGGGGAAGTGGAAGTTCTCTAGTCAATCTAAACTCTGGATTCCTGAAAGGTCTTCCATTTGAGCATCTTACTCTTCATGCTTCTTTTATGATAAGAGCTAGAGTACAAATTAAGAAGGACACCAGAGCATCTGTTGTCACTCCATTTTGTCCTGGCTGTGCATAGTGGTCAAGCAAAGCCGTTTTGGAAATAACCCAATCTAGAGACAAAGCCTAAACCACTCATGTCCTTGGTTTTCTCTTAGTTCTGTTATTGATAAGTAAGGCAGGAAAGTCTGGTAAGCACAGTCCTACATTCCTCACTCCAAGTCTCCTTATCTGCCCATTCATTCATTTATTAATTCCTCAACTATCTATTGAATACCCACTCAGCAGTGGGGCAACAACAAGAAATAAGACATACATGTTACACCCCCACCCCCCGATCTTATATTTTACTTGAATTTGATAGAAAAAAAGTTTAAAATTTAGATATTGTAAGTATTGTGAATAAAGAAATAGGATTTTGTGATGTAGAACAATAATGAGTGTGTCAGCAAAAGAGATCATAAAGATTTTCATTTGAAGTTTAAACAAATACCTCTAGCATGGGAAGAAGTCCAGGAAGCATGCATGTTCTAGGCTGATAGAACAGCAGGTAAAAAGATTGAAGATCTGAATCAAGCCCGTGACATCAACACATGCAGAGTGGGAAGGGAAGGAAAAACTATGACCAGAGCGTTCAGAGCCTGGTATGTCAAGAATTTGTATTTTGGCCCTGGCTTGTTTGGCTCAGTGGATAGAGCCTTGGCCTGTGGACTGAAGGGTTCCAGGTTAGATTCTAGTCAAGGTCACATGCCTGGGTTGCAGGCTCAATCCCCACTGGGGATTGTGCAGGAGGCAGCTGATCAATGGTTCTCACTCATCATTGATATTTCTCCCTCTCCCTCTCCATCTCCCTTCCTCTCTGAAATAAATAAAAATATTTTTTTAAAAAGAAAAGTTTGGATTTTGCTTCACATATTACATATACCACAACTCTACTTTCATAGAACAAAACTCATTCTATCAATCAGTGAAGATAAAATATAGAGCAAGTACTGCTTGTCAGCAGTCTGTGTAGCTATCCCTCATTATTGCAAATTTTTTGGGTGGGGGAAAAAGAGAGAATAGAAACCTTTCAGTGCAACTAACATTCAATTTCATTATCCCATCACTACTTTGCTTTTATTTATGCCCTTTGAGTCTTTGTGACAAAGACATAATTTTCTCTTATAAATAGTGAACTTTTTGTGTTCAGAGAAACACATAACTATCCCCACTTGAATATATGTTTATCTGTTTCACTTGGCCCTTCCTCAACCAATCAAATGTCCTTCTTTATTTATTTATTTTTTAATTTGGGAGGGGAGGTGGAGAAAAGCTCTAGAATTACATCATCCAGTAGCATTTTCTGAATTGATGGGGGTGTTCTGCATTTGCAATGCCCAATAAGGTGGACCCACTAACCACGTGCAACTGCTGAGCTCTAGTTCAAACCGGTGCTGTCAAGAAACTAATTTTTGAATTGTATCGAATGTTGTATAAAATTAATATTTACACGTGGCAGTTCATATAGTCTTGGACAGCACAGCTCAGAGCCTCTTTTGAATGCCATGCTGGCCTTTCAGCATAATTCACAATCGGAATTCACACCAAGGATGTTTTCATGAAGGATTTTGGTTCTTGACCTTGGTGAATGTAGATCCATTCTGCTTGTGATAAGCACTTTCACAGAGTAACTCTTGTGTTCACCTTTCCAGCATTCATTTCTTCTTCCTCTGGTATATAAGTCTATTTTCTTTAGGGAGCCATCTCAACCTCATGCCCTGTCCCCCAGCTCGCACAGAGGACTTACTCCTTGCTTAGATTTAGAGTTGGTTATGGAACCTAATCCTGGCCAATTGCTACAGCTCCATCTCCCAGGCATAGGGATTGGCTAGAAGATGAGCATGTGACCAAAGTCCAGCCAATGAGACTCAGTCTAAGAGCAATTATTTTTATTATTTTTAAATATATCCTTATTTATTTCAGAGAGGAAGGGAGAGGGATAGAGTTAGAAACATTGATGAAAGAGAAACATCAATCAGCTACCTTCTGCACACCCCCCACTGGGTATGTGCCCGCAACCAAGGTACATGTCCTTGACCAGAATCAAACCTGGGACCCTTCAGTCCACAGACTGACGCTTAATCCACTGAGCCAAACCGGCCTGGGCTCAGAGCAATTACTGAGCTGTTGAGACTGGAATTGTGAGCCATTTCTGACAATTGTGAGTGCTTCCGAGAATGTGGCCAGTTCTGTAGAAAGCCTAGAGCAATAGGACTGAGTGCTGAGTCCCTGAAACTAGTTCTGCAAAATCCAGAATTGTCTTTATATTTTTCACATATATGAACAAACACATTTCTGTTTTGCTTAAGTCAATTTGAATTGATATTTTATTTCAAACAAACAAACAAACAAAAAACCCTGATGAGCTCAATAATTAAAGACAAGTAGTATAATAGATCATCTGTATATTGATTGCATTGTGTGTTCACCACCCCAAATCAAGTCTTCCTCTCTCTATTTATCCCCCCTTAACTCTCTTCTACCTTCCTCCACCACCATTTTCCGCTGTTTTCTATGTCTATGAGTTGCTTTTTTTTCTTATTAAGCTCTTCACCTTTTACATCCAGCTCCCTAAACCCCTTCCCCTCTGACAACTGTCATTCTGCTTTCTGTATCTATAAGTCTATTTCTATTGTGCTAGTTCATTTATTTTGTTCATTAGATTCCACATATAAGTAAAATCTTAGAGTACTTGTCTTTCTCTGACTTATTTTACTTAACATAATACTCTCTAGGTCCGTCTATGCTGTCACAGAGGGTAAGATTATTTTCTTTTTTATAGCTGAGTAGTATTCCATTGTGTAAATATGCCACAGCTTTTTATTAACTCATCTACTGCTTCTAAATCTTGGCTGCTTTGTAAATAAAGCTGTAGTGAACATAGGGATGCATATAATTTTTCAAATTAGTGTTTAAAGTTCCTTCAGATATGTTCCCCAAAGTGGAATTTCTGGGTCATAAGGTAGTTTCATTTATAATTTGAGGTAACTCCATACAGCTTTCCACAGTGGCTGCCCCAATGTATATTCCCACCAACAGTGCACAAGGAAGGGTTCCCTTTTCTACACATCCTCACCAGCACTTGTTGTTTGTTGATTTATTGATGATAGTCATTCTGACAGGTGTGAGGTGGAATCTCATTGTATGTAGTTTTAATTTGCTTTTCTCTGACAATTAGTGACATTGAGCATCTTTTTATATATCTATTTGCCATCTGTATGTCCTCTTTGGGGAAGTGTCTATTCAGGTCCTTTGTCTATTTTTTAATTGTATGATTTGTTTTTGTGTGTTTTTGAGTTTTATAAGTTCTTTATGAATGTTGAATATTAACCCCTTATCAGATATATCATGGGCAGATATGTTCTCCCAGTCAGAGAACTGTATGCCTGAAACTTATATAATTATATTAAACAATGTCATCCCGATAAATTTGTTTTAATAATAAATATTTAAAAAGTACCATCCAACTTAAATGGGAGCAAGCCTTCCTTTATGTGTGTACTATTGTATCATTCTAATAATCATTCTCATTCTCTGTGCTGGTTTAAAAGTAAAAAATAAATATAGAATATATTAAATTTTATTCACATTAGAGATTTTAATTGGGTTATCAAGATAGTGTTTCCTTTCTTTTTTTCCTTTTTTCTTCCTTCCTTTCTCGCTCTCTCTCATCTCTTTTATAATTATTGTTTTTGTTCTTCTTTATATCTGGATAAAAATTTATCACCTCTACAAATATTTTAACTTTTTCAAAATGGCATTCATCATAAAAGTTGTAATTCTCCATTAGGTCTACTGAAATAACACTGCACAAAAATACCAGTGTTACCTCTTAGTGTGATTGAAGATTTCCTTTATATTGTGCAAATAATCTATATCCTATATAATGGAGAACTAATATGCAAATGGTTGCCATACCCTCATACCATCTTGCCATAACAGCTCAGACACTCAACACTGGGGAGAGAGGAATGGGGACCAGCCAGGTACAAATGAGCTCCTGGGAGAGGAATGGGGATCAGTCAGGCTGTGGTCTGGGAGAGGGACAAGCTGCCCCTACTGTGGTCCAGGGCAACAGCAACTGAGGGTGCAGCCTGGGAGAGGAACAAGCCGCCTGCCCCAGGGTCCTGGGCACCAGTGCCTGTGGTCCAGGCAAAGCCACCTGCCCATGCTCCCCTGCTGCTACAACTGGCCCAGGCAAAGCCAGCCCGGGTTCTGGATGCCTACAGCCAGCCAGAGAGAGGGAAGTCAGGGTCTCAGGAGCCTGCAACTGGCCAGAGGAGGGAATCCTGGGTCTTAAGTCAGGGTGAAGCAGAGGCGGTTAGGGGTGATTAGGGCAGCAGGAGAGCAGTTAGGGGTGATCAGGCAGGCAGGCGGAGGGGTTAAGGGCAATTAGGCAGGCAGGCAGGCAAGCAGGCAAGCATTTAGGAGCCAGTGGTTATGGATTGCGAGAGGCAGTCATATATCTCCCGAGGGGTCCAGGATTGGAGAGGGTGCAGTGCAAGCTGAGTGACACACCCCCATGCATGAATTTTGTGCATAGGGCCTCTAGTCCTATCTAATAAAAGAATAATATGCAAATTGATCATACCTTGGCTATACCCACAAGCCATGCCCACCAGCCACACCCATTAGCCAATCAGGAGAAAATATACAAATAAACCCAACCAAGATGGCTGCAGGCCACAGAGAGCAGGAGGGAGGCTTGGCTTTCCCTGGCAATGGAGGAAGCCAACCTTTCCGCCTGCCCTTGCTGGCTCAGGCCTCCATTCATTGATACAAAGTTTCAAGTATAGAAGATAATGATGGCAGCCACAGAGCTGGAGAGTGTAGGAGGCTTGAGTTGCACCCAGAATGGAGGAAACCAAGCTTTCCAAATGCCCTGGCTGGCCCAGGTCTCTGCTTAAGGCTACAAAGTTTCAATTATAGAAGGTAAATAAATCCAATAGAAATGGCTGCCGCCACTGAGCAAGCAGGAAACTTGGCTCTGCTCCAGGCTATAAAGTTTCAATTGTAGAACATAAATTAATCCCAGATACCAGGGCCTCCACTTGATTTGCCAGGGGGCATGGCCAACCTGCAAACCACCACAGGACCCTCGCCCAGGTCGCCCAACACCCCAAGGAAACCCCCATCCTAATTCAGGACACCCGTTAGGGCAAACCAGCTGGCCCCCACCCATGCACCAGGCCTCTATCCTATCTAATCAAAGAGTAATATGCAAACTGACCATCACTCCAATACACAAGATGGCTGCCCCCATGTGGTCAAAGATCCTGCCTCCATGTGGATACAAGATAACCACCACAAAATGGCCAGCAGGGGAAAACAGTTGGAAAGGATCAGGCCTGCAAGGGAGGGCAGTTAGGGGTGACCAGACTGGCAAGGAGGGAAGTTGGGGGTGACTGGGACTGCAGGGAAGGACAGTTAGGGAGAAACAGCCTTTCAGGGGAGCAATTAGGCATCAATCAGGCTAATTAGGTTAGGGAGTGATCAGGCTGGCAGGCAGAAGCAGTTAGGAGCAATCAGTAATGCAGGCAGGTGAGCAATTGGGAGCAGCAGTCCTGGATTGTGAGAGGGATGTGTGACTTCCCCTTTGGCCCAATCCTACAGGCTCTGTAGTTCCAGATTCGCTGTGTGTGCACCTCTAATTACATTTCCCATTACTTGTCTGAAACTTACCTCAGCCAGGCACCAAGGACCTGGCATTGACAAACCAACACTCAGCTTCCCCCAAGTGGGACACAGGCCCTGCCTCCACCCTGGAGTGACACCCCATCAAGTAGCAGCCAATACAGCCAAGACCACGTAGCACAAAAATGCAGCCCACAGCCCAGCTCAGCCCAGAAACTGTTGCTGTGGCGCTGTGTAATGACCTCCTGTAGCAATATCTGGCTTCCTCTGCCTAGCAACTGGCCTCCTTGGAGTTTCTTCAGCCCAGGAACCCAACTTGCTTTATAGCCAGGGGCAAATATTTTCCCTTTAACCAGGTGTTTGTGAAGCATTTTCATGTGCCTCGTCTCATTTGATCCTCACAGAAGTCCTGGAGTAGGTAGATAGGAGACTTGGTAGAATCCTCTTTTCTTTTCATTAGCTGGAAAACAGAGACTTAGAAAGTTTAGAAACTTGACCAAACTGAAAAGAAGTAAGAAATGGTGGAACTTGAAAATGATTCCAGGTTTTCTCACTGCACAGAATATAGTCAAACACTGCTGCAGTTAAATATTTTACCCTTTGTTCTCCCTGCTTGATCTACAATAATGTGCTTTATGTTGATATTTACTGCTGTGTTGCTGACAATTACCTTACCTGAAAGAGAAATTGGGGTGCTTCACTGGACTGGAAAAAGTTTAGCTAAATCAGAAAGTAGCCCTAATTCAGCAAGTTTATGCTATAGCTATAGAAGGCTAAGTTGACTTGCACATGCATGATACATATAAAGCTCTCGCTGGCACCAATAGCAAGTGTGTGTTTCAATCTGTTATTGTTAGTTGTAAATTTAGTTGTTTTTGTTGACATTCTGAAGCTGAAAGAAAGCAGCAGCATCGACAGAATGTCTGAAGACCAACTATTGCCACATCATACCACTGAAGCTGAAAAAAACTGACACTTATTCTCTGATACTTCTATTATAAAGGGCGAATAGCGATATTAAAATATTTCTTCTAATTAATTTCCTTTCAATGTGCACAAATCCGTGGGCCACTAGTCCCTAATAAATACCTAAATGGATGAGGCATTCATTACCCCAAATCAAATAATTTTACATTTATTGAAAAAGGCATGCAGTATAGCATTTGTGAAAATCTCAGTTTATTAAATCCCACAATACTGACACCTAAGAAAGTGTGAGAGAAAACTGGACACAGGGGTTTAAAAAGCTGAAAATATGAGGGAGCTAATGGATAGCCTTCTTTAGCTATGTATATGGACACATGAATCTGTTGGCAAAGGATGTGTTTCCTTTGCTTCCTACAAAGACTGAGAATGCTTCAGCTCCATCCTTGATCAAAATTAAGTTTGGGCTAAAAGACTCAGATACTCTGGCATAAAAAAAAACTATTAAAAGGCTCACACTGAAAATGTTTCTAAAACAGTGTAGATGGTATTCTAGATTGGTCTTGGCAGCCCCGAGAAGGCAACTCTCAGAAAATGACTCATTATTCTCAAATTATTCTATACACTGGCTTCATTTGAATCCTCTGGGAGAAATGACCATTGAAGAAATGTGTGACTGTGCCCTTCTGTGTGTGCATGCACATGTATGTTCCTGTGGTTTCCCATCTTACTGCTCCCACCAAGCTTCTTTCTGGGTTGGGGGTGTCGATTCTCAGCCATTTCTATATATGCTATACATTGTCTCAGCAATATCTATAAATGATCCCCCCAAGTCTCAGTCAGTTTTGTCTTTTAGATAAAATAAATGTGTATTTCCCAAGCAGTCATCTGCCTGCCCTTGGCACAGTGTCTGGCCGGGAGCCCACTCCCTGCATTGCTTCATGTTCTGCTCTCATGGGCTCTGTAGTTCCAGATTTCCTGTGTGTGCACCTCTGAGCACATTTCCCATCACTTGCCTGAAACATACCTCAGCATGGGCTGCATAAGTCAAAGGGTTGGAAAGTGAGAGGTCTCCAGGGTGATTACTGTGGTGCACCATAGTCTTTCCCTGTTAATGAAACTAAGTTATTTAGCTCACTCAAGTTCTTCAGCCTAGTGTTCTGCAGGCTTTGGTGATAACTAAAGACAGGAGGTCCTCTTGACCAGGTCTGAGAGCACGTGGAAGGTGTGTTTCCAACATCTGCTCCTGCTTCACTACAGGGCAAAGATTTCTTAGGGCCAAGTCTATTCATAGCTTCAAGACACTGGTCTTTTCCAAGGAACATCTTTCCTGATTGTATTAAAGTAGATCTTTCAGGATAAGAAGGGAACTGTTGGCAGCAGGTGTCCCTGGATTCCTGAGTGGGGCTGCACAGAGTGAGGAAAAATGGCTTCACACTTTACTCTGTTTTAAGTTTCTAAAAATGAGATTTTGTGATTCTTAAAACAATACAAAGTTATAGTCAAAATGATTTTCAAGGTTCTTTTTTGTCTCTTGGGTACATGGCTTAATTATCTTTCTTTAAACACACAAATATTCCAGGAAAATTAAACATACAAGAATCCCCAGAATAGGAAGATTACATTCCCCTCTCAACCCACACAGCCTTTTAAATGTACTTTCTTCAAAGGAAACAACTCTATATATTATCCATTTCCATAGTGATCAAAATATTTAGAGATAGGTGAATAAATGTATTCATATATATTTATTGACCAAATACACTGAGTGGCCAGATTACTATGATTTCTGAGTGCATAATAATCTGGCCATATAATTAGTGGCTTGGTGCATGAAATTCATGCACATTAAAACAGAGTCAAATCCCCACCCACACACATGAACCTCAAAATCGTGTGAGACCCAGACCCTGCCATCCCTCACCCCCAATTGAGCTAGATCTAAATCCAGCCAGTCCCACCCTTGTCAAGCCCTGCTGAGCAGGGACAACAGCCTCAGGTCTCCTGGCCCAGTGCTGGGGTATGGGGTGCAGCCTGAGGTGTCCCAGCCTGGTGCTGGGGTAGGGGGCTTGGCCTGAAGTCCTCTATTAAGCCCCACCTGGTGGGCAGCATGACCTGAGATCCCTAGCATGGCGCTGGGGTGGGGGAGCAGCCTGAGGTCCCCCAACCCAGCACTAGGATGGGAAGTGCACCTTGAGGTCCCCTGTCAAGCCCTGTCAGATTTGGAGTGTGGCCTGAAGTCCCTTACCAAATCCCATGGGGGTGAGAGAGGGCATAGCATCAGGTCCCTGCTGATTGCTCCTTAAGGCTCCTTAAGGGAATTTGGCCTCAGCTGTGGGTATAGTCATCTTTGTGATGGAGTGATGGTCAATTAGCATATTGCCTTTTATTATATACTAGTGGCCCGGTGCACAAAATTCGTGCACAGAGGGGGTTCCCTCAGCCCAGCCTGCACCCTCTCCAATCAAGGACCCCTTCTGACTGTTGGCAGTCGGACATCCCTCTCGCAATCTAGGAACACTGGCTCCTAACTGCTCATGGCCTGCCTGACTGATCACCCCTAACCCCTCTGCCTGCCTCATCACCCCTAACCACCTCTGCCTACCTGCCTGATCACCCCTAAGTGCTTCCCTGCTGGCCTGATTACTCCTAACTGCCTCTGCCTTGCCCCACACCTGGGACCCAGGCTTCCTGCCCTCCGGCCAGCTATAGGCACCCAGGACCTGAGCCAGCTTCACTCAGGCCAACCGCAGCCACAGGCACCCACAGGCAACCAGGACCACCGGGCATGCTGCCTAACCCCAGGGCTGGAAAGGGCCCCCACCCCTCTATGTGCCTGCCTGACTGGGTCCCACTACTCTGACCACCGTGGCTTAAAGAACTTTGCTAAATATTTTCTCCCCAGCCTCCTGGAGAGAGGGCATGAGCTGAGAAACTGGAGATGCTGAGAAACTGGAAGGGCACGCCTTCTTCAGCATCTCCAGAATCTGGAGTGCCTGGCTGGTGGGTGCTGTGGTTGGAAGGCTCCCAGCTCCGATCCTGGCCTGAGGAGGCGAGGAGCCGTGGAGTGTGCATGGTGCTTGGGGAAAGGGTGACCTTACTGGACTTGCACACACTGCCACTGACAACAGTGTGAGTTCATGGAGACTGAAGGAGCAGCGAAATGCATCCATAACTGGGGGGTCCCGCACCAACCCAGCAGGTGGGTGCATCTCCGACAGCACACCCCGCAGACAGCTTGCCCCACTTCCAGATGGGCCTCCTGCAGCCATCCCACCCCTCCTCGAGGTCCTGGCCTGGGTAGAGCATGCTGCACCATGGCCAAGCCTCTGTGGGCCTCACCAGCCTTGCCTCCTGTCCTGCTGGCCACGCCCCCTGCATCTGCCACCAGATATACATTTCCCAGCATTCTTGATGCTCCCCACACTCAGTGTCTGCTTCTGGTTTAGTTATGCATGAACCAAGAGGACTGTGAACTTCCTGCAGCCAGTGGTGGCCACTGGGGTCTCTGCACACCCCAGAGACTGGCAATCACTCCCCCCCCATCGTGAATGCTGGGCTGGGGTGCATGCAGGGACCCCTGGGCCTCACACCGCAGTGGCCACCAGGGGACAGTAGCCAGCTGCACTGGGCTGGGGGCATGGACCCAAACTGCCGCTTGGCTCACAGCCCTGCCTCGCACCTGGCTCTCATTACTCAAGGTGCCCTGGGCGCTCACTTGCATGTGACTCAGTCATAGTAACTGTAAGGAGAGATCTCACTGGTCCTTAAGTACCATGTGGGCAAAGCTTATAGCGTGGTGCTTGCTTATGCAGCACTGCATCCAAACCCTTGCTGGCCATGCCCCTTGTCTGTTGGCCATGCCCCCTGTCTGCTGGCCATGCCCCCTGTCTGCTGGCCATTCCCCTGTCTGCTGGCCATACCCCCTGCTCCTGATTGGCTGGAGCAGAGTGGAGGTATGGTCAATTTGCATGTTACTCTTTTATTAGGATATATTAGAGGCCTGGTACATGAATTCATTCATGGGTGTGTCCGGCCAGCCTGTCCTGGGTGAGGGGACATGGGTGCTTGGTCAGCCTGCCTGCTGGTTGAACTCCTGGTCAAGGGGACAATTTGCATTTTAGTCTTTTATTATATAGGATATACACTGAGTGGCCAGATTATTCTGCATTCAGAGATTATAATAATCTGGCCACTCAGTGTATAAGCAAATACATACAGAATTTTGTTTATATGATACCTTTCTTTTTATATGTATTTGTGTATGTATATACATATATGTATACATTATATTTTATTTTTTTGCATTTAACAGCATACATGAACATTTCTTATGTTGTACACATCCATCTACAACACATCCATGTTCTTTTAGCAACAACACAGCATTCCATAGTATTCATGTGTGTTTTGTCATTAAGTTGTTGACTCATCCCTCTATTAGTGAACATTGGGTAGATTCCCATTTTGGCCTGTAGGTGGCGAAGCCATACGAGTATACCTGTAGGTAACTAAAACTTCTGTAAGGCATCCCTACCTTATGGGGGTTGGCTATAACTTTTAATGTCAGTGCCTATTCCATATTCCTCTATTCTAATGTTCTCCACTGAAGTTGGACTAGTGCATGGAGCCTGATCTTTGCTGACAATTTGTGCATGGGTAAGGAAAGAAATGAGGTGTGTTTTAAATGCACCGATAGAAAAGGAAAGGGCTTGCCCAGGGATGCTGCAAAACACATTTGAGGACACTCACCTCAAGTTTGAAGATGATTTGTTTGGAGTGATTTGAAATCAAGTTCAGCTTTATTTCTCATAAGTCTGTTATTTGGAGGAGAGATTTCATGAATTGTCCTAGTTATCTTATGCCTGCCGGGAACAGGCCTTTTATGAGATTGGCATTTTTAAAGGAACAACTTTATTCTTGGGAAGGTTGACAGGGCTTTTAATGTGGAAAGAAATTAGAAACCACAGCTGGAGGCAACATGATCCCTATAAAGAAAAGGAAAACAAGGAACAGAAATCCAGTTTCAAATGCCCTTTAGAATAGTTGTTATTGAGAATATTCTTGATACATCTATCCATAGTTATAGTGAAGAAAATATGAGATACTTGGACTTTTTTTTAAACAGTCACTCTCCACATGTCCCACTATTTTATTTAAAGTTGGCCAAATACAAGTTTAGGTAAATTATACAAAACAGATAACCTATTTATTGTTCTAGAGCAGGGGTTGGCCAACTATGGCCAGCCCATCTGCCTGTTTTTCTAGTAGTCTGATTGGGGCACAGCTACACCCATTCCTCTGTGCCTTAATGTACAGGTATTTCTGTGTGTAAGTCAACAGTTCTCATGTGGAAACAATTTCTCCCCCTAAGCGACAAATGTCTGAAGACATTTTTGATCCTCACAACTGAGGAAGAGGTATGTTCTTCATGTGTACCGGGCAGAGGCCAGGGATGCTGCTCAGCATCCTACAGTGCACAGGACAGCCCCCCCACAGCCAACAGTTACTCTGCCTAATGGGCCAGTGTTGACAAATCCTGGTATCTCAGGAGACAAATTACCTTCACTTCTCTCCTCTGTCATTGAACTTAGACATTCTTTGAAAGTGCTGGAAGAGGTTAACCCCTCTCTGAGCAATGTCTATATTGGATCATCGAAATCACTTAAACTAAAAGAGCCCCTTCATCTATTAGATCTGGCCAATAAATTTCTGCCCAGTACACCCTACAAACTCTGTGAGGTGCTGCATGATTTGGGGGACCTGGACTTCAGTTTCCAGAGGGCCAGACTTCTTTCAATGCCATTTACTTCCCCAAGTTTGCAGCCCGTGGGTGGCACTGGCATGGGTGAAGAGGAACGACAGTGTTTGGATGGGGAGCCTCTCAAGTAGAAGAGGGCTGATGGTAAACTTACCTTAATATCATATTTTATACACAGCTGTGGGTCAGGCCAGACATTGGATATATACTGCCTGACCCTAGTTCAGGGAAACGATCGATTGTTCTCAAACAGCGAGCCATCCAGATGATTTATTTATGCAGCAGAGCAGCCCACTGCTTAGGATGTGGGCACAGACCAGTAGCTTTGTGCATGCAGGGGCGTGTGTGTGTGTGTGTGTGTGTGTGTGTGTGTGTGTGTGTGTATGTGTGTTTCTGCACATCCTCCCATGGTCCTCTCAGTTTCAACTGAGCCTATAATTAGCTCCTTAGAGACCAAATAATCACACTTTGCTTTTTCTACCTGTAAATGCTCATTTAGTTTCTGATTTCTTATTAATTTTCTATCTTTAAAGCCCCCATATTTGACTGTTGGGAAAACATCAAGATACCAGGACAAATAATGTCATTCTGGGAGAAGAGTTGAAAGATTCTAGAATATCTGTGACTGAAATTGGCCTTTTTTGTCTAAATTTGAGAAGAAGCTTTGGAGGGAGTACTTTGGGACACATCCACTGCACCCTGTCCTCACTGAGTTGGTATCCTTCGAGGAAAGTACCAGAGTATAGTCATTAGGGCTGGACATTTCAAGCCTGGTGGAACCAAACAAGCATAACAAATTGAACTCTCCAATTCTGGGGTTAGAGGTCACAGTCCTTATAACTAGGACCTCAAATACTAGGTTCCTGAACCAAATTAAGCATAGATAGCCCAATTTTGTTTCTGGCACTGAATATGAATCCTGGTCGTTATTGGCCCTACTTCTTGATGTCAGTTTAGAATTATTCAAAGATTATTTTTAAGAAGGAGGCAAAAAATTCCAACTTACAGAAAATTAGGAATACTGTATAGCAGCTACTGTTTGTTAGAATGTTGCACAGGGATGGACATACTCCAGTTCTGTAATCTCCAATAATACAGTGGCCAGGGGTCATACATGGCCATTGAGTATTTTCTAGTCAGTGAAACTGAAATTTTTATTTTATTTCATTTTATTTTAATTAATATAAACTGAAATGGCCCTATTAAGTAGTGATCACTGTATTGGAAAGGCTAGCTTTATATGACCTGATCACTTGAAAAGAAAGTGTGAATATATATATATATATCTTATTATCATGGCCATATCCATATGATATATTGAAAATATAGACAAAAATATATGAAGATACACATCCAACTGTTAATAACTCCCAGGTTAGGATCAGAGAGGCGTAAAGAAAGTATTTGGACATTTCATTTTGCCAAAAGAAAAAGAAACATGGGATGGGATTAAAAGTGAATCCAGTTCATAAATGGGGCTGTAGCATACACCAATCATGTCACCCATCTCCTTGAGTTACCTTACATGAAAAAGATGGAGACGTGTGACCATTATCTCTGTGACCCAGGCAGCTTCCATGTGTCTCCCCCCCCCCCTTGGCCCAGTCATGTCCAAGGAAGTGAATTCAGGTCCTTGGCCCTTGTGTTCTGTGCAGTCAGCACCTAAAATAAGCATGCCAGTGAACAAGCAAGTGTGGAACAGAGAGGGGAGGAGGCAGCCACGTAAACAAATGCATGCACCGCAGTCAGTCTTTGAAACAAAAGCCTTGTGTTTTAGGAAAATCCCTCCTTGTGGCAAGCCATTTGCAAAGCCTTCAGTTTCCGCTTGGCTGGACCATGCAGGGAAAGCTTCTCTCAGAGTCCCCGTGAGTAACAGAGAAATGGCTAACCAGGGATTGTGTGCACAGGCTTGCTGATTCCGAGTGTGATCTTAGCCACCCATTTCTCTCCTGGCTTATTAAGTAGAAACCAATGCTTTCCATTTTCTTTCCTTGTGTGTGTGTGTGTTGGGGGAGGGGGAAGGGTTAAATGCTTAAGTAGGAAGAAACAAATAAAGTGAGAGAAGAAGGGGAAGAATATACTAATGAGATGCAATAAAATGTCCCAGGTGACTTGGAGATGCAGCAGTGTCTTTGGGTGGGCAGAGTTTTCCTGATCATTGTCAAATCAGTGTGCCATGTCTACATACCCGAATTACTGCAAAGGCAGCTGGGTTATAAAGCTCTGGGTGTCTTCTGTGACCTGGGCCTTCCTGCCACTAAGCTGTCCCAGGTACTAAAGCTTTTGGCATAGATGCTGTCTCATTGGATGTTAAACTTGATACCACATCAGGGTACTTACCACCTGGGGCCAGAAGTGGCCTTCCAGGCATTGTGAAGCTGACAAGGCCTATGGCCCAAATTTCAGGGGAAATATTTACCTGGCCTTTTGTTATTCCTGGATTATCGCAAAGGTTAAAACTAATAGATGTGATTCTGATGTGATTGTCATTATAGAAACTAGTATTCTTCTCTAAGGGGTGGCCCAGTGATTCAAAAACTACCTCAGGGCCAGGATTCTGTGTTAAGCCTGTTTCATCCTTCATCTGGTGAAATGCGGGACTTAGAGTAAGCAGTCTGTCTCTTATGCTGTGTGCCCAGATATTTTTCTATATTCTGACCCTTAGGAAAATTTAATATGACATAGGAGTGAAAGGACACATGTGCTAAGAAAAGAGGGCATTCTAATGCTTACTTTGGCATTGCTTTTTTCTCTAATAAATAGTATTGATTAGGATTTGAGTGCCTTGAGTAATAGGCTTCCCATATCCAGTGATTGGTGTTTGACTTGATTGCATTACTTGTCCCTGAGAAAGAGAAGGGAGGGTTGGCAGAGGGGAGGGAGGGTGCAAAAGAGAACAAACAAACAAAACACCAGCTATCAGTTTTCAGTTACATGCAAACTCAACTTATTTTTTAATGATTTTATTAGGATGTCTTCTATATTCTATTTGGTAATTCATTTCCCTGAGGCAACTCTACACCTTGCAGGTCGGCTTACAATTCCTATCAAAATAGGGTGTGTGTAGCAGGGAGGAAAGGGGAAGACCAAATTATGGAAATTGCACAAGTTACTGTTTTATGTTTGCTTGTTTTTTTAAATCCAATTTCTTGCCCTAACAATGTCTTAAAACTGTGGACCTTGATGTTTTAATCTTATGCATTCTGATAGAGCCTGATATTCATAACTGGTGGATTTGGTGCATTTTTAACCAGGATGTTGACTATGATGAGAAAATACAAGGGGGGGGGGGAGGGTGGATTTTGCACCTTGTAGTGGAGCCTGCCAGTTTCATTGTCACTTTTCCTGCAACTAAGCGCTTCTCTCGGAGGTGTCAGCGTTGCCCAAAGCCGACTTCCCTCCGTATTGAAATGGCTTCATCTGAGCTCTCCAAGATCCCTATTTCAGTACAGGTGCTAATGTGGGTGTATGAGGGACAGAATGTATCATTTTACAACTCAGATAAATACACATTTATACTCCATGTGCTAAGGCGTAACGTGGGGGCTCAATCTCTTCCTTTGGGCATAAATGGAATCACAAATAGATTGAAAGTCGGATGCACTGTCTGTCGAGAAAATATGTTCTGGATCCACAGTGCAAAGTTAGACACTGATAGCTTTATAAGCACAGATTCCAAGGATTGAGCAATCGATGATAACAATTCAGTCTCTTTGGTCATTTTTGGAAGTGAGTTAAAATATTAATGTGACCCCAGGAACTGTTTCAATGTCTTATTATGGAAAAGAACAAGTATGTGTCAAAGTAGGTAATAGTAAAATGAGCCCTCAGATACTTCAGTAATTATCACCTCACAACTGATCCTGTTTCATCCATACTGCCACTCTTCTCCACCATTCTGGGTTGTTTCGAAGCCTAGGCCAGACATCATACATTTCACCATGAGTTTCACTGTGCTTCTCTAAAAGAACGAGTGCATTTTCCAAATATGTTCACAAGTAACCCTGTAACAGTAACACTCATCTGGCCAGTGTTCACATTGTCTCAGTTATCTCACTTTTTTTATCCTCATCCAAGGATATGTTCTACTGATTCTGGAGAGTAAGAGAGTGATAGAGGGAGGGTTATATCTATAGATAGATAGATAGATAGATAGATAGATAGATAGATAGATAGATATTTCTTTCCTCCTTGCCTGCTATACTTTTCCCTGGCCAGAATTGAACCCACAATTAATGTACCATGACTGGGGAATCAAACCCACAACTTTTTGGTGTACTGGACAATGCTCCAACCAGCTAAGACATCTGGCCAAATTAGTTTCCCCCAGTGGAAATCCAAATAAAGTCTATAGATATAATTAGTAGACATGTCTAAATTTCTTTAATTCATATTTCCCCATTTATAATTTACTCTCTCTCTCTCTCTTTTTCTTACAACTTATTTTGTTGAAGAAATGGAACTGTCTTCCAGGAACATTTTTTGACCAATATCATGATTATGAATAATTTTCTCTTTTTTACCCAAGATAAGAAGTTAGCCTGATAAATCATTGAGGTTGATTGAACCAGTGATGGCCATCATTCTATTCCATGGGTGAATAGTGGCAACAATTTGATCTGAATTGAAACAAATATATTCAAGTACCTATATATGTATTTGATAAGAACATTCTTCTTCCCTTTCTCTCCCTCTCTAGTATTTTGTAAGAAAAATAGCTAGAAGTTGAGTGACTTGCCCAAGAGCTAAGTTAAGGTGGGTAGAGTTATTGTCACCAGCCTTAAAAAATAACAGAAGCAGTATTTTTTAGCTGTTCAGAGGGGACGGACTTTCTTTTATGAATAAACTGTGGCTGCAACTGACTTTGACTTTCTCTTGTACTTCTCTGAGTGAAGTAAACGTGGGGATGTCAGGTAAAATATACTGCTCTTCTGAGCTGCAGGATGCCACTTTAGAAAGTGGCCACAGTTCCCCTCCTGATTGTTAAGTGTGGTGTGATGTTTCATTCCTGAACTAAGGACTCTACCAGATCTGGCCTATTCTTGAGAATAATGACAATGAAAAGGAGACCTTCTAGGTGCTACAAAACAATAATCCTAAATACTGTGGATGGTGGCCATGGCCACATAATGTCCCAAGCCACATCTGTGGTCCCAGGGTCCTGGATACACAGTTTGAGGAAGTGAGGTGATGGATAGGAGTGCCAGGGCTGTGCAAAAGTATGTGCCCTTAGCAATAAGAGCCACTTGGGTCTCCCCAACACTTCCCCATTCTGACTGACTTCCCCTCACCACTTAAAGAGCCACCTTCAAAATGTAGGCACAAGTTTCCCACTCAATGTGCTATGGTTTTTTTTGTTTGTTTGTTTGTTTTCAATTATAAAATAACAGTTAAAAAAATGTCCACCCTGTGCCACGGTCCCTTGGAGCACTTTTTGGCCACTGTATAGTTTAATATTAGATGCATACAAAGTGCTTGCTGGTCTTGGTGCCGTTATTACCACATTCCGGAAGAGAATACAGTACCCATGCAGGAAACAGCAGCAGCCGAGTGATGAGACTTCTTTTAGGATACAGAGCTAGTAAGAGCCAGAGCTGAAATCTGACCCAAAGTTTGTTAGACTCCAAAACTGGTGTGGCTGACAGGGCCCTCTTCACATTTGAGCTTTGAGCAAGGGACCTCACAAATACATGTGACCTCCCGGCTGTAACTAATAAGCTCTGTCCCTCTCCCCAGTGGCTGTTCCTGGACCCGTGTTCTTGGAATTGGGGGTATCCACATGGGTGGTGTGAAAAAATTACCTGGGAAAGAGGCTTTACCTGGGAAAGAGGCATAAATGGGGGCTTGGGGTGGACCTGTCTACTTGAGCAAAACATATGATCCTGAGTATCCCTAAATGAATGTCACTCAGAGTCCAGGTATGTATTCCCTTGACCCTGTGGATGCCTCACTCATGGGGAGGCAGGTGAGTGTCAGAATAGGGTGCTCTTAAGAATGGGCCAGGGCAGGCCTAGCACTTCTTGGGTCTGAGATCTTCCCATCACCAACTGTCACTACTCCCACATCACAAAGCTCCATGGCATTTCCCCCCAGGAGAGTGGGATGTCCCATTGTTCCAGCCAGCATCACTCCCCTCACTTTTTGACTTGCCCAGTGCCAAAATTTTCATGACATGGAGCAAGTGAAAGAAACATTTTTACAGGTGCAGAGAGAAACAGAATGAAAGTAATATAGGCCCCATGAAGATGTTATCCATGAACATTTCAGACAGACTCACAGATAGGTCCTCAAAAAGAGGCCTTATGAGCCAGGAAATCTCTTTAGAGAAATAAACAAGGTGCTCATTTCCCTGGCCCACGTGGAGAAGATTAGGAGAGTGGTAGGGACAGGGCGGTTTTCCAAGAGTGGGGGTGGGGAGCCTTGCATGAGAGCTCATATCCACCTCTTTCCTTTAACTGTTGGAAGAAAGACAGTTAGAGAAACTCTCACCCAACAAAAGTGGATGATGAGGTCATAGTGAGGGTCATGGTCACTATTGACTAAGAGTGGGAAATTGATTTGAAGATAGCACATTTCAGGACAGAGGAGGAGAATTGCTTAGTCAGCAGTTTCTTTTCTCTAAAGGGTTTAGGGATCTTATCTGAAAGTCAGATGGCCATGTGTTCCCCCTCACAAGTCACCTATCTAGCTGCAACCCCAGCTTAGGGATTTAGGTTAGAAAATTCTGCAGTCTAGCAGTTCGTTTGAATTTTGAATATTTGGAAAGAAATAGAATGTACCTCCACTAAGGTACAATGATTTCCTGCCCCAGCCGAGTGTTCTCCAAAAAGCATTGATGAAACATTTATCAGGTGTGTGGCATTAAGGGCATGGGTTGCTCACCCAGACAGAAATAAGCTGATCAGAGGAGACAGCATTTTCTAAGGCAGCTACCTACCTGATCTGACCATTCTAGGACAGAATCTTAAAAACAAAAGCCAGGTTGATCAGACCATATTCAGGAATTCATTAATAACACTATATAAAGAAGTTTTTTTCCACTTAGAATTTTATGCAGAAATAGCAAAAAGATGAATAAGCAACTGTATCTTGTGCTTTCCAAACCACTATCTTTTTCTCCTGTGCACACATGCAGTAGACTGCTTATCCAAAGAAAACCTCCTCCCCCAATATAGTTAAGGGGAGATCGTGTGACTGCATTCTGGACAATTGAAAGTGGATATAAAGGATGCATGCCACTCCACTTCCAGATGTAGTCACAACCCCCTTGTGTGATTTTCACAGTGTCTGTTCTCTATCCACCATGACCCTTGCAATCCAGTTTTGAAGATGCCCTGTGACTTAGTCCATCCAGGCTGCTACAAGAGAATACCGGAGACTGGGTGGCTAGTAAACAACACACATTTATTTTTCACAGTCTGGAGGCTAGAAGCCCAAGGTCAATGTGTCAACAGATTTAGTGTCTGATGAGAGTCTGCTACCTGATTCATAATGGTCCACTTTCTTGTCATGTCCTCACATGGTGGGAAAAACAAGAGAGCTCTCTAAGGTCCATTTTTATAAGGAATGTGATCTCATTCATGTGATCTCTACCCTTATGACCTCATCACCCCCAGAATGTCCCACCTCTTAACACTATCACATTGGGAGTTAGGTTTCAACATATGAATGGGGGTATCACATTCAGTCTATAACACTATATTATCAGGTACAAGAGACTGGGTCCCTTAATGATTGAATGATCATAGCACCTTCCCTAGACAGAATTGCAAATGAGCACCGAGCTTCTATAGCGTTAATCCTTATGACCTGGGATTGTATGTTACAGAACTTGGTGTCTGTCCCGCACTAATAAAACTTAACTCAAGGCTGTTAAGATAGAATTATATTATTATCACTAGGTGCCCGGTGCATGAAATTTGTGCACTTTGGGTGGGTGGTCCCTCAACCCAACCTGCCCCCTCTCAGATACTGGGAGCTCTCAGGGGATGTCCAACTGATGGCTTACTCCCAGCCTGCCCCATGAACCCAGCCATCGCCCTGCTCAGCTCAGCCCCAGCTGCCTGCAACCACCCAGCCCTAGGGGCTGGGCACTCACCACCACTTCTGCTCACAGGGCCTGGGGACTGGGCACTCCCTGTGGCTGCCACCACTGCTGCTGCTGCTTCCACTTCCCTTCACAGCGCCCAGGGCCTGGGTGCTTGCCCATTTCATCTCCACTCCCAGGGCCCAGCACTCATGCCACTTGGCCCCGCCCCAGCTCCTGATTGGCTGGTAGCATAACCAATCGGGAGCGAAGGTACGGTCAAATTTGCATGTTTCTCTTTTATTATATAGGATACTATGAATTTAACACAAACATAATTTCATACTGCAAGAGAGGTTCCAAATAACTTCTGAAAAGTAAGTCAGTGAGGTCTGCTGCTCATAGGATTTCCCTTTTCCTAAATTCCTTCCCATCTGCAGAATAAGTATTTGGGTTTCACACCAGCCAGGGAGGCAAAGATTCTCTTGTAGCTAGTTTCATAACAACTGCTATTCCCTCTCTGAACATATTGGATACAGGATGCTCAGCTAATTTCTAAAGATGACTCCATGGTACCATGTGATCATGCCCATCTCCATCTTATGTCTCAATATGACATTGCTGTGCTCAGGAGATGCTGTGAGTTCATAGCTGTTTATATGCTCTCAGAATTCAGAGTCCCTTTTCAAAACACCTAAGTCCTTTATTGTATTCTCTCTTCTTTCTGCTACATGATGGGGCATTGGGTTTTAGCCCCACTTCTCCCAGATGGGCCCAGTCTGAAAATGATCCACCTGATGTATGGAAACATGGATGTCATGACACTTCCAGTGGGGCACTATGAAACAACCTCCCCGAAACTGGTAGATCAGGACTTAAGTGATAACTCCACTCATTTCTAAGTAGAGTTTTCTTGAGAAAAAACTCTAGGTTTAGAGAGTACAAACCATGAAAATACACAAACAAACAAAAAGACAGGATGAATGTCATTGAATCATTAGAAAAATTTAGTGCATTTATTTACGTTTTCTAATGATTCAATCATTTTTAAGATACCTAGGCCATAGTTGACCAGGGCTTAGACAGAGCAGGTGATCCTTCTGGCCTGTGATGTCATTTGCTGCTATCAAAATGATGAGGTTCATTCATTGAGATGTGTTCTGGAGTGTTATCATGTTAAGGGGTCCTAGATGTCTAGTCCAATTCTATAACTGTTAAGACAATGAAAGTGAAACAACTTACCACTTGTATTGATAGTATGAATTTAAGCAAATTAGTGTGCTCAAAGCACTCCACTTTCCTTATCCATATAAAATGGGGGCTAATTGATTCAATACCATGCACATCTTTTCATAGTTTTAAAAGGTATTTTATATATTTTAAAGAAGTTATCTTTTCTGTATATTCCAGTTGGGTTATTTCTAACTTTTTGAGTTGGAAATTTAATGCATTTATTTACATTTTTAACTTTTATTGAAAGTGTTCATGTTATGAATTTTTCTTTGGGTCATTGGTTTGGAAGCCTTAGATTCTCTATTTTAATAGATATTTTTATTATAATTCTTATAAAGCTCTGTACTTTATTTTTTGTATCCCCTTTCACTCAAGTGTTGTTTAATAGAAGCTTTGCATTATTTTATTCCAACATGGATTATAGTTTCAAAAATTAATTCCAGTCTACTCTTTTGTTTTTATTCCCCATGGATTTCAATTTTATATAAATTGGATAATTTTCGCATGTATTCCATTTCCACCACTATCTCTTTGATCTATAGTCTTTCTTTATCGCATTGCTATTTTTGATTGCTTTCCTTTAAATTGTCATTCAAATCTATTTTTTCTTGGACACTTTATAATTTTGACTTTATTTCTTAAATTATTTTGCTTCTCCCCTTTTATTTCATTCATTCATTCAGTCAACAGTCGTTTCACTTTTTTTGTTTTGAGTCCCTTCCCATTTTGTATTTTTGAATTTATGATTCACTATGTATGTGCGTGTGTTAAATATATTTCCACATACTTTTTCGTGAATATTTAATCAGGAGTTTTGTGTTATATTTTTCAATGACTGGAATTGGGGGGAGACTTTTCATCAGCTGGTGTGTTTGGATTTTCACTTTTGGGGTTCAAGGCTAGTGTTTAGGGACGATTCCCAAGGTTTCACATCCACATGTCCTCTTATTTGTCAGTGGAGTGAAGTGTGTATTCTTTACTGGTTGGTTTTTGTTGGGGACAGAAAGGCCCACAGGAGGACTTTTGTGCATGACTTTCTTTGATATCTCTTTCACAGACTGCATCTTTGATTCTCCCTTGTGCTTTGTGTTCACTTCAGTTTTCAAAGGTTAGTTCTCCTCTCCTGATCACCGCCTGTTCCTCAGAACCACCTTCTTTCCAACACTGCCTCCAAGTCCTGGACACACTTTTTAGTCCCAGCCCCTGCTGTCAGGGCTCTGGTTTTCAGTGTTTTTACATTTATAATAGATCTTCTCTCTCTGGGAATGATTTTAGTTCAATCCTAACCCTCCACTTCTCATTCTTCTCTTCCCTATATTTTTCTGATCTTCCTTATTTTTGTCAAAAGCTTGAGGTGGGAGATAGAGAAATGGTTCTGCTAGAAGGTGGTACTATCACAGCTTGTTTAACATTACAATGTCCTTCGTTTTCAAATTATGCTAAAGGTACAACTCTCAAACTTTTGTTTGTCTTGTTTATCTGTATAGAGTTTGGAGAAGGTGCTGGGAGATTCCCATTTAGGCAGCAGCTGTTGCCTCAACTACCTGGAACTTGCTTTTTTTTTCTCCTCCTACATCCATTATGGATGTTTTGTTATTGATTATTTATTATAAGACTGTGTGTGTGTGTGTGTGTATGTTGTTTTTTGAACCACAAGTAGGAATAGCTACATAATATATGAAGCCCCATGCAAAATGAAAATTCAGGGCCCCTTACAAAAAATTGTTAAGAATTTTAAGATGACAAAAGCAGAGCATTAACTAGGTGAGGGGCCCTTCTGAGTGTGTGACTTTGTGCGCCTGTGCAGGCTACTTACCCATGAAGTCTGCCTTGGTTCAGTACTTTATATATAAGTGACTTGGTTTAGTAACTTCACAAGTGTAATCTATCATCTACAGAGAGAAAGACACACACAAACACACACAAGCACACACGTGCGCATACACACGCACACTCGTGCGCACGCATACACACAGTTTGAGATTGGTGCCTAGGTGACCTGAGTCTGTCTCCTGTGCCCATCTCTAAGCCTCTCATGGATTAACAGTGTAATTGTGGAAACATTATATTATCTCTCTGGGATTCTCATTTCCTACTTGATATAGGCAATGTTTTACTTTGTTTTAAACTATCACACATATTACTGATAATACCTGAATACATTTTAATAGTGGTATTAGTTCTACATAATAGAAAGTAATGCAAAACATGAACACTGTTTTTATGTGCATTATTTTTAAATATGTGGTTAAACTGAGTAATTAACAAACACAAGGTCAATTGGGAGACATTAGTAAGGAGTTCTATGTGTAGGTGGTTCCTGGATATATTAAGAAGGATGAGGATGGATGGTATAAAAGTATCTAGAGTTTGGGAGACCTCACTCAGGATGATTCCTGGAGACATTTTCAGTTATTTCCAGTGTTTTAGGATTCTATAATTGCGTATAGTTATACCCATGGTGAATACATTATTCTAATTTGGAACAGAGGATGAGTTTTAAATATATAATTACGAGTGAACCAGTTCACACCTTCCAGAGAAGCTGGTGGCAAGATGAATTCCCTATTCCTGGTCCTCCCTCCACCCGTTCCATTTAAAGATTCTGAACCGTGCAGTGTCCCCATACCCCCTCAGTGCCATCAAGGACTCAGTCGCCCACCACTGATCCAGGGCTGGGAAAAGCCATCTTGAACGGATGCCGTCTCTGAAGCTGGATGTCAAGTCTTTGTGACTGCGGCTCTCATGTCTGCCAAGCCTGCCACTCCACAGAGTGCAGAACAGGCTGCTCCCAGGGATAAAAATAGGAGAAATGAAGCTGTTCATCTGTTAACCAGGCACTGGGATGTTACCTGCCAACTCTCACAAAAGTTCATGGTACAGGTGCACAATATTGGCTTAGCTAGACAACTTGATTATTTTTTAAGAACCCCGGAATTTAAAACAGTGCCATCCTGTTAGCCAAATGGTGCCATATTTACAAAGGTATGTTTGTGATTTTAAGGAGTTCTAATAGATACCTGGGAAAGAACACATGATTGCCTTCTGAAGCACAGATTTTACATGTAATTTTTAAAATGAAATTTGGCAGCAGAGAAGTTGACTGTTCTCTCCCAGGTTTGATGTGTTCCCATTGAAGGTGCTCAGACTCTAAAAGTTCCATATAGGATGCTGGGATTTCCCCACCATTTATAACCCAGACACCCCAGAGGAAATGCTGAGTGACTTCCGTGCCTCTGTGGATGTTGTTGGCATCCTAGAGAACTTATGCATTTTAGTCATTTCCAAACCCTTCTAGATTAGTGTCACTGACTTGCTAGTGTTTCAATCCCTGTCCCTCTTGCCCCATGCACAATTGTGCACCCTTCACAAGAACAAAATAGAAGCTTTACTCTTGGGCTTAAAAGCTATATGGGATTGAAGTGACTTACTCTTTTGGAAATAAAAACAATGAGTCATTTCCATGTTCATCCTGTTGTTAGACTATATTAAATTAAAATCACATGGCAACAGTTATTCGTTTCCATGGTTTGTTTTGGATTTACATCCACGTACAGTGTTGCTGTTTGTTTGCTCTGTCTGGGAGAAGATGGGATATTAAAGTGAAGGTCTTGTATAGCTGATGGGAATGATTTAAACACCAACAACGAAAAGGTTATGAAACATCTATCTCCCTCTTGAGCAATAGTCCAGGGGAGCAATCACATATCGAAATGAAAACAGAAGGATGGTAATACAGCAAGCAGTGTATGATTCAATACCTCTGCTCAATTGCTTTATTGGTTAGGTAATGAAGCATGCCAGGGCATTTCAACCAAACATGAGTCAACATACGGCCAACCAGCATCTGTAATGACTGAACTTCAAGCAGAGGAAGAGTGGGGTGAGGTGAACTGTTAAATTACTCCTGCCTTGGCAAGTGTTGCCCAGGTTCTTCCCATCACTCCCTGGAACATGGGCTTCCAGCCCCTCTCCCAGCCCCTCCTTTGTCCCCTGGATTATTGTTTAATATAAGGACATTCAAACCTGGCTTCTCTGCTACGGGAAATTGCTTTTAGTCACTGTACACTTCTGATTTTAATTTGATGCTTAATTACCTGTTGCCTCTCTGTCGCTCAGGTCTCCTTCAGGATTCAGGGAGAGGGCCGGGAGAAAGCTTTCCTTAGTGGGTTTCATATAATTTTTCCTAATGACAACATATGGTCATTGAATAAGTTCCTGGTTATTTTAAGTGATGGTGTGTGGTCATTTGCACAGGCTTCTTAGCAGAACGCTCATTCTGTTCAAGGACCTACAAATAAATCATTGGCTATTCTGTAGGAAGGTTGGTGAAACCTGCCCCCAAATAACATTCAAGGTTCTGAAATATGTGTTCCATAATGTTTCATGTAAATCATAAGAGCAGCTTGGATTCTTTGCTCTTCAAACCAATAGTGGTGGATATAGAGGAACATGTTTTCATTTTTTTCTTGCAGTGGCGGTTGGTGGGTGGATTTTATTTGGTACAGGCACTGCTGTCCAAAGTAATCGTCAAGGGTTGCCCCACATCTATGATGAAAAAGGAGAGTGGCATAAAGCTACTGGATCAACCCACTCATTTTACAAATGAGCAAACTGAAACCTCAACTATCAGTAATTTTCCTTAAATCACTAATTTTTATATTGAGTGAGGGGTAAACTTCACATTTCCTGACAGTCAACCTAACTCTCTTTTCTTCCTTCTGCACGGTTTATCTTGATAATGGATATGATATATGCCATATTTTGTTTAAAATGATATTTTGTTTCTGCCTATACTTCATCTACCTTCCTCTTCAGAAAGCCAGGATTCATAGGAAGGGTCAGATATTTCAAGGTGCTAATTCCAAGGTGAGTGTAATTTGTGGCTTCTAGGTTGCTCACTTGTGTCCATATACCACCTCAAAAAGTTGAGCCTGCATAGTCAGCTGCCTAGAAAGGGGCTTGACTGTTCACCTGGTGCAGTGATGTCTCCACTATTTATTTGAGGACTGGAGATGCACTACCCCATTTCTCACCAGTGCACAGCAGAAAAACAGAAGAAAATAAATCAGCATGGGGAATTTTGTCTGCACTGGGAATAAGGAATGCCATGCCTTTCCCAGCAATCACCCCAACCCTTGCATGTCTCCCTTTTATGGTCTCATATATTTGTAATGTCTTTCTTTGCCTGTCAGTGAATTCACTCACAAATCAAGAATCGCTGGAATAAAGAGTTATTTTCCAGGAGGTGATCATTCTCTGGCTAAACCAAGACATAGAAAATCTAAGCCCAATTGCTTAAAAGAAATACGCTCACCCCCACTGCTATATTAACATGCACTGTTCTGGATCATTTCCCACTATCAAGAAATAACTCTTAGTTTCACTGCAGATAACAGAATAGATGTTGTATGTGAATTTGCTATTTAATTGTTCATCTTGCCACTTTATATTTGTTTACATTTATCATATAGTCACCACAAAGGAGATATATATATATATGCTTTATTGCTTAATACAGTTTACTACCCAATGGCAGGGAGTTGAAATAGTTAAATTTATATCACATATACCATGTCCCCTAGCACATGATTAATACATTCCTGATTTCAGATATCTCTGGCCTGATGTAGTTACTGCACAGGTTATATTACAGTGAACTACAAAAAAAAATGTTTTTTTGAAAAAAAAAATGATAGAACAGCAGCAACAACAAAATCAGCAGCAAACTAATCACAGTAACCACTGCCCTTGTCCTGAGAAAGACCTGGATGTATGAGTGACCAGGCCATTGAAAGGCTGGTGTTTCTAAGCTGTGTTGACACTTGGGTCCTTCATGCTTGGCATTCAGTGGACACTCAGCATTGTATGGGGGAAGTACCCTGGCTTCTTGTCTCTAATCAGAACTCCAACCCACTCTTGAGTCCCTGTCCCATTTCTACCAAGGGGTCATTGGTTGACCTTGGGAAGAGTGATTAGGCTTTCTGAATCATTGCTTCCTCATTTAAAAATTGAAATGAAGATGGTGACCCCCGCTCATGGGGATGCTAGAAAGATGATACATAAGTGCCATGCCCCTGACAGTGCTTAACCTATAGTCATCAGGAAATAAAGATTTATCATTGTGATCAACAGGACTTCACTAAGTGTTCATGGGACCAAAGAATGGCCAGGGAGTCCCGTTCCTAGGAAAACCTGCTGGAGTCTCCTCCACAGTCCCCAAATCCTTGTGGATTGTACCTGGGGATTTGCACTCTTGATAAACTCTCTCAAAGGTTAAAGCTTTAGAAGGGATGAACTTGGGCAACGGTGACAAGCAATCTGAGACACAGGAATGGAAGTGATCGCCGGGTGGTCCTGTTTCATAAATAGGGAGAGGTGGAGAGCTGGAGTCCTTCATTCAGAATGGCAGGGAGCTGAAACATGGCCTTCCTCTGTTCCGAGACAGCAAGGACTCCAGACCCCCGATGTCTAAGGAGGAAGTCCAGATAATAGCCCGGTTCTAACTGCAGGCACGCTAACCATGGTAACAGCGGTCCCCATTTGGAGATGCGTATATTTGTGCAGGGTTGACCGGTGCCTTTTGTTTCTGTGACCAGAACACATGTGCTCTTTGGCTTGAATTTTGCACTTCTAACTAATTAAATTGTATGTGGGAGCTAAAATATTTACATGCCTGAGATACTAAAAATAACCCCTGATAAGTAGAACAAATGGAGTGAAAGTAAAGTAGATTTAGTGGCACCATCATTCAGGGAGCATCTGTGATTAGATTGTGTTCCCTCCTGTGCTTTGGGGACTGTAATTCAATCTGCAGTTGGAGCTGATGACTCTTGTTTTCTGTAGAGGCTTTGGGGGAAAAGGGAACTCTTGTTCTTGATATCTTAAGTTTCTCCTTAATGGCATTTGTTAGATCTTGGAGTGAGAAAGCATTTTTACTTAGGATAATGAAGTATGCATCTATTTTTATGCCATCCTGGGACAGGGAGGAGAGAGAGGCTGGGGGACTCGGAACATATGACCTAGCACATGAGCATGACTGTGGTCTAGGGTAACCAACCATCTGCCTGGGATTGTGCCTGTTTCAGCACCAAGTGTTTAAGACACTTTTGTCTTGGGGTAATCAGAAGGGTCCAGCACTCCAAAAGTCCAGGAGGTATTTGTGTTCTTTATGCAATAATTTAAGGCAGTGGGTCTTCTACTCTAGTGGAGTGATTCTCAAATTTTAATATGCGTAAATACCATGTAGGGGTTTTATTCAGGGCCAATTCCGATTCTGTAGGTCTGAGGGGGACCCTGAGAGTCTACATTTGTGTCGAGTTTATAGGCGCTGCCAAAGCTGCCCACCCTTGCACTGCCCTTTCAATAACAAGCATCTAGAGGGCTCGGTAATAACTTGGCAGCTTGTTAAAGAGCAAAGTCAGAATACATGCTCATTCTAATTCTTCCCAATTCTTTCTCTTTCCCTCTCAGAATCTTGCCTTTCACATAAGCACCAGAATCGGTCCATGGACCATCCAGTTTTAACTAAAAACGCTCTTTACCTTTTGAATAAAGTACTAAGTTAGGGTCTCCAGAAACCAGTGGATGACAAAGTAGCTTTTTAAACCAAAATCTCAAGTGAGTGATTCTGTATAAATGGAATATCAAATGGAGAGATTTTTCCTTTTTGTCTGGTTCTTTCGCCAGAAAGCTGAATGTTATTTCACTTCTTCAAGTGGCGATCTTGAAAACACTTTGCTATCAGTCCGCCCCTGTGTGGGTGTCTCTCAACAGTAGCTGGCAAAAGTATGGGCAATAAATACACATTTGTTAAATAAATGAAAAAGAGGGAAGTTTATCTGTAGCAGTGCTTCCTAAACTTGAACTTGTGGAGGAGTCACATGAAGATTTTGTTAAAAGTATAGATTCCACTTGGGTTGATCTAAGGATTTACCTGATCTTGGGCATTTTAAAATTACACCTGAGCAATACCAGTGTCACAGATAGCACTTTGAGTATCAAGAATCTGGATTAAACTTGCAAGACACATTAAAAGCCCTATAGCCATATGCATTTCACCATACTATTGAATTATTAGGCGGTTTGATGCTAATTGTGACATTCAGAACATACACATGGGACCTACAGTTGAAATAAAAATGTTCAGATCTCTTGGTCATGTATTTTGGAAATATAATTGCATTTAGTTCATACTAGCTGCTGTACCTGGGATCTTCCATCTCAAGACAAATATGCAAAACAGATGCAAATATCAGCTTACTAGTCATCAAATATAAAGATGATTGAGCCAGTTCACATTGACCAAAAACAGTTCTTGGAGAATTCTTCTTTATTCTTGGAGAGCCCTAGAATGGAGACAGGGGCTTGAAGTCCACCTCTCCTCTGTTTTGAACCTTGTGTATTTGCCACTATGACTTCTCTGAGGTAAAGTGTGGGGACTGAAATTATATCCTTCATAGACCAGTGCATCCTTTAAAATAATGCATGTATTCTAAACACCTCTATTTTGTTTCAACTGGAAAACAAGAGCCAGACCAATAACTTCTTGCCTCTGTGATGGTCATATTCAAGGAATTACAGACCATCAGATATTAAGAGAATCTCGACTTGCTTTTGGTATTTCTTGAAGGATGCTTGCAAAAGGAGACAAATTATTAATATATGCTAAACACATTTTTAAAATGATCTTTACCCATCTCGTCCACATTTGGCATCCTTCATACCATGGCCACTGCTCCTCTCAGAAGCATTTTGTTTTTTCTTCACTGTCATTTCCCAAGTCTCCAACACTCCAGCCATGGGAAGCTCTCCCCACTTTTCTCTGCCCCATCACCCTCATCTTCTCTCCTACCCTTTCCATCTTTCTTTAATGGTAAAAGTTGGCTCTTCCCAACATGAACCCCTAATCATTTCCTCTCCATTCTGTCTTTGTGACTCACTGCACTTGTTCAGAGCAATCAAATTCCAGAATCTAAACCAGTCAAGAAGGAGTTACATTTGGTGGGTTGGAGAGGGGGAACACTGTGAATATTCACATAATATTTCCTACAGCTATATAAGATATCTTCCAACACCTTGGAGAAGTGTGTGGTTCACAAAAATGACCCATCCAAGAACCAGTTACAATATTTAGATGATTTAGAAGAGAATTAATTAGAATAGAAATTGCTATAGAAGTGCCACAGGTCACAATATAAGAGAATAATTAGTGAATTAATTAACTGGATGCTGTTCTATAGCTAGTATTTGCTTTAAAGATTTTTTATGAGTACTTTCCTTTCCTGGAGTCATTACAAGGCTTTATAATAGCCTGATGATACTGAGTTATTAATGTCTTATAATCCAGAAAAAACAGGCTTTTTGAAAGGTAGGATGGGAAACTATTCTAGAATAAGGACAATCTAGAATTATTATACTGTTCTAAAATGCATTTGCATTATTTTTAAATTCATATATTAACTTGAGCAAATAAATGTGAAATAATTTCAGAAAGAATCTTTGTTAGGCCTATTCTGACAAGTAAATAAAACCATTTGTATAATCTCTGGGAAAAAAATGTTTTTAAGGAACCCAGGCAAATGTTATCATGATTATCCTTGAGCACATCCTTTATCATATATAGTACAAATTAGGTTTATGATATGTGCTAAAATGGTAAAGTTTATACTGAGTTAATGTTGTTTATTTGCATTCCCAAAATAGTATCTTTCTAACTTTATTATATACACACACAATTATATATATATATATATATATATATATATATATATATATATATTCATTAAAAATGAAGCACTTGTTACAATGTGAGAAATAGATTGAAGAGTTATCTAGAACTTCTTCCTTGGTGTCTCTCTGGGATCTCTGTTTCTCTGTCTTTTTCTCAGCTTCCCCTTTATGCTTTTGATAAGCGAATAAGATGTCCCAGGAAATAGATTACCCATCTTCTCTTTCATAACAGCATTAATCACCAGTGGGGATAATTAACAGCAAATGTGCCTTTTATGTGCATAATTAGGATTATGGGTGAATCACCCTCATTAGCTTACATGTGTTTGTCCGTAAACTTGAAGCAGATTTTGGTTTTGGTTTTCTTTTTAAACATCTAGAAAATAGCCATCCTTACTTTTTTTATTATTTTTTAAATTTCTTTATTGATTAAGTATTACATATGTGACCTGAATCCCATCTCCCATTCATGCCCCACCCCCCACCCCCATTGTTTTTGTCCATTGATTAGGCTTATATGCATGCATATAAGTCTTTTGGTTGATCTCTTCCCCTTACCCTGACTGACTTACTTTTTTTTTAGTTAAATTTTTACCCCACTAGGATCAAATGGGCCTGTCAGTGAAGATGTCCTAAACAGTAACAGGTCCCCTGAGGGTCAGACAGATAACTTCTGTGGGTTCCCTCGGGACCTTCAAGTTGAGTTGAGTAAGTGGGCACACCTACTAAGCCTGGCCAGTTGTCCTCGTGGGACAACAACTCTTAGGAGAATGACTGGAGTATGATGAAGCAATGTTATCTGTTTTTGCATCAAGGGTACCCTGTTATAAGTCTGGATTTTGTTACTATCCCATCTTCCTTGCAAACAGCCCCTTCTTTTGAGTTAGCCAGTTACAGTTTCTGTTGCCTGAAGCCATAGAACTTCCAGATAATTCACTAAGTCTCATTCCAAAACGGATTTACACAATTTTGGGAAATACTTATAAAATATACACAGAAAAAAACAGAAGTTACAAAATGGCACAAAAAACCCTGAGTACTTCAGTCAGAGGTGTCATGACTGAGATGCCCAGGCCTCACAATTCTGAAAGAAAGGCCTCAGAGCTTGGAAGGGAAGTATACAGGCCTTCCTTGGCAGGAATTGGCTTAGGGCACAGAGAGCCTGGGATGGCTCTGAAATGGATACAGGAAAAAGAATGAGGAGTGGAATTAGCATTCAACCCTCCAACAATAGAATTGAACCCAGTGACATTGGACATGATGATAAATTGTGTTGGATAACCCCACCTCTTTTAATATGATTAGGTTTCAGCCAGGTAACATTTAATATTTTTATCATTCATTAAATATTATAGAATAGTTCTTTCTCTTCATGGCACTCCTAGAATACTTGCTTGTTCTGTTTAGGAGAAAAGGGTTTTTATGTGACTCTGTAGCTAGTCCTCATATGGGCCCAAAAGTATCTCTGGTTTGGGGGAAATTTACAACCTGGCTGCTAACATGGATAAGACATGAGGGGACATGTTGAAATAGGTTGCAGACTGGATCTTCCCTTATGCATTGGTTCTTCTCAACAAGAAAGGAGATAGCTAGGCCATTTCTTCAAACACAGAGTGCAGTGCAGGCTTGTTGGCATGTATGTTTTTATATCAATACATAAGGTTTGTTTCATCAGTCTCTGTGATGTAGCCTTTATGAGAAGCTTGCTGTCAAAGCAAAGTCATTTGAAATTAATTAATTGATGACTTTTAAAAGGAAGGTCTCAAGGGACAAATTATGTTCCCTCCTGTTTGAATGAATGTCTGAGAATATTAACAACCTCTTCACACTTCCAATCTTGTTTGGAAATCCATTCAAAATAGATGTTTTTCCCTGCAGACCACTCAAAGATGTTCTATTCATAAAATCTTAGAGATGGCCACGTGGAAAATGAAGTGCTGCTCTGCACGACAACATTTTAATTCAGTGTTTATTGCCCTGGCTTTGTCTTCTTGTTTTAGGAGTAAGAGTGCCAACTGGAGATTGAGTGCCCGGCCCCTTGTGTGTGCATATGACTGGCATGTTCCAATGGATCTACTTCCTCTACCACATGAGGTTTCCTATGCAGTGTCATGTATGAGGGTTGGATGTCTCTGAATCATCAGACAGTCATGGCAGAGTTAAGGTTTTTCTAGAAGTAACTGCTGTCTTTCTCTTGAGCTCAGAAAAATAGGAAAGGAAAGAAGGAATTTAAAAGGTTCCCTCTCTCTGTATTTTTAGTTGTTAGATTTTTTTTTAGTAAAATTATATTTGAGAAAGATGACACATTGTCATGGCAGCCAAATAAAGCTGAGATATATGAAGAAAACCACGACACTTTTTCGCTCCCAATTTTAAGAACATGCAGCCTATCTATCCAGGCCTCACCAATTTATGGCTGAGATCAGATTGCAATTACTTTATATACCAAAATTATGATTATAGGAAAAATCATTGGCTTGTTCCTAATAAAGTATCATTTCCACCAGACCATATCAAGTATTCACAACCTTAAACCTTCCTGATAGTCATCCAAGGGTGCCTCACTTAGGCCCATATTGCCATGTATCCAAATCTTCAGCATCTAGTGGATCACAATCATGCAGCTATTTCCAGGGGCTCCCCATAGCTACTCATTATCTTAAGAACTGGTGTCCATCCCAGAATCATCTCTGGATGTACCCAGGATTCTAGGTTGGGGACCCCAGGCCATCCTTAGGTTTCCTTTGGAGACAGGCAAATGGCCCCATTCTCAGATCTATGCTATCATTGTCATCTGGTCCCCAAAGAACTTTAACTGTGTTGGCACTAACTCTCATCTTTTGAATCTAAACCTCTATTCACAGGTGACTCAAAATAAACCCAGGGCATCAAGTAGGGGGCAGATCTAATTCCATTCTGTTGGAGTTTCCTTATTACCTGTTGAAGCCCTAAACTTCCTCTTCCTGTTAAATGTCCCCCTCCTCCAGTTGTAGCATGAAACCTCTTGGGAACATGTAGTTTTTGTGAAAGGTCAGTTGCGGGAGGACTTGTCCACACTTTCACTTCCTTCTTTCATTTCAGCCAAATGCTCTCCCATGAAAAGGGAGAAAAATAATGGCCCAGACAGTTGGCATTTCCTTCCTGAAGTTTCCCAGCAAATTATGAACCAGGCCCCTCTCCTAACACTCTCATTCTGTCTCTGTGAGACTCGGTTCAGTGATCTACACAAAGGGAAATTAGATTCAGACAAACACAACAACTTGTCCTGGAGTGGGAAGCAGATGCATAATGCCTCTCATTTGTCCCTACTTTATTTAATAGCCCACATAGAGAGGTTATTTAAAACTACAACAGCAACACACCAAACCAGCCAATATTTGGAAATGAACTCATTGAATCATCATTCTAATAATAATAATAAATTTCTTCTGTGATAAAATAACCTAAAGGGGAAATAAAAGAGGGTCTGTAAGAGAGTTGAGAATGTGCTTATGTGCTTTTTAGACTGAAAGCAGGAAAGTTAAAACAGAGCTCGTGGACATGTCCTCAGTGTGTTCACTTCTCTTCTGTGACATTGTTTTCCATTCATTCAGTAACTAACTATTGGCTACCCACCAGGTGTCTGGCCGAATAGGAGATGGGAGGAGCAGTCTTGGGAACTAGCTGGACTTGGTGTCTAGCTTCATGGAGTTAAGGGGGAAGAGGATGGAGAAACAGGCATTACTCCAATAAATCAAGAATCACAACCTTTCATATACAATGTGGAAGGAAGTTTCACTGGGGCTATGAGAGGAGACAACAAAGACAATGGATGCAAATCCAGAGATATCTCTTGGAAGAGATGACATCTGAGAAGATACCTGAAGGATGAGTAGGGTTCACTAGGTTAACTTGGTAGGATCCTTTCAAGCTGAGAAGAGGCATCTTCCAGGTCTTGGAAACCCGAAGAAGTGAAAGAAAATGTCCTAAAGGATGCAATCTGGAGAGAGAGATGGGGCTGGAGGTGAAGTTTGAGAAAAGACAGCATCTGGGTATTGCAGGGGCCGCGTCAAGGTTTGGGATTGTGTCCCATTTTCAGGGAATGCATTGTAAGATGTTATGTATATGAGTTCTGGGATCTTTTTTGCATTTTAGACCATTTCTCCAGCCAAATATTATGCAGTCTCTATCACTGAGTCCTCATACAAATGAGTAAAATGGATATTGGAGACTTTTGGTGACTTACCTGATGCCGCCCACAATGGCTTGCCAGAGCTGTTGTTCAAACCCAGGTCTGCCAAACTTTAGAGCACTTTCTCCACCACTACAGTCTATTGCCTATACTGCCAAACAAAATCTCTCCACTGTTAGCTGAAAAATCTCATTCTATTTTAATTACCTAATATTCCACTCCTAATAATTACTTTAGGAGAGAAGAAATTTAATTCTCACCAAATTTGTCAACACTGTGTCTATGCCAATGGGCATGATTAGGAAAATGATTTCACTCTATTGCTGCCAAGGGCAGTGCTGAGACTTTAGAAATAAAATGCTCCAAGACCTTGAGATCTAGAATCTTAGCAATATTAAGATGGGAAAATACTTTAGGGAGAAAAGCTCCTTGCCAGATATTGTACAATTTTAAGAGCCAGGCAACTCTACCTGTTGAGGAAGACTTCCGGTGGCCATCAATCTTGGGCTTCCCTGAGGCAAGACTGGCCTCAGTCTCCTTTTACACATTTTTTTTCTCATCCATCAACTGGACTTCAAGTCAAGTTGGCTCTGTTTGTCAAGGGAAGTCCTGTCCCTGGAGGACAAAGCTCTGATGTGTCAGTGTGTGTGTTGCTGAGGAGAGGTTCGGAGCAAGGGCTAATGCTTACCTGGGCCTGTACTACATCATTTGTCCATGTGATTGGAGGCAGGGAACTTTGTGCCTGGAGATTTGAGAGTGACATCAGACTCCTAAGTGTAGCACACTTCTGACCACCTTCATCTGTTGTAACTACTCTTAACCAGAGCCCTTTCTTCCCAAGGATGCTCCTTAGCTGGCACCTATAGGTATCACCTTCTGTTAGTGTCTCATGATGGAAATGATTCAGTTGTAAAACATACTTTGAAGCAGACCCTACTGAAGTTGGGTGCTTTAAGCACATTTCTATTGTGTGGTCTTTTCTTTCTGGCGTCTGCTTCTGGCTATAGGAATCCCATTATTGACAATGACTTGAGAATTCATAAAACACTTTGAATGTGACTCCTATCAGACAACAGGGGACATGTTCTCCCTGCAGATTGTCTCACATCCTATGCCTGCATCCTCCCTGGGAATCTCACTGTGACCCTTCACTGTGTTTTAGAATTAGATGACTTGGCTTTAAACCCAGCTCTTCCGTTTGCAAGCTAAATGATCTTGGGACAGTTTCTAAACCTCTCATGTCTGCTTTCTTGTCTCTAAAAGGGGAATTAAAAGTTTTGGATGTCTTGATATATTTGTATAATTATTTCAAAATTGTCATTTCTTCCTCTATGTTCTTTGTCCTATTTTTCACACTGGAGAGAAGTGTGCATTGCCTGTCTCGTTTATGCTAGTCTTGGTCATGTGACTTAGTTTGACCAATGAACTATTAGCAGACAGGATATAAGCAGAGGTTTTAGAAGTACTTGTGCATTTGGATTCACCCTCATGTGCTTCATTCATCACCATGAGAACAATGGTCTGCAGACAGTCCACTAGCCTCAGGAAGAGACACGTGGGTCTGATCTTTCTCCTCCTTGGGAGCCTTGACCACACATACTGGGCATGATGATTAGATGATAATGAAAGCTACTATTTATTGAATACTTAAGTGTCATACAGTGACATACAACAGAATTTTGCAATCGCTCTCATTTAATTCTTGAGGCAACACAACCAAGAAAATGTCCACCTATTTTCAATGAAGACAAGGCTCAGTAATGTTGAATACTTATCTAACACTACCCAGCTAGAAAATAGTAGCACCGAGATTCAATGCCAGGATCATCTTTCAGTGTTGATGACCCTTTACTATAAGTCCACATCCATGAACTCTACTCTTATACCTACTTTAGGTGCAGTGTCTCTTGGCATCTAACCATGGCCATGACTTTGGTGTCTTGTTTTGTTCTTTTCTCTGTTACTGAGTTTTGGTACCTGTCTTATCCCCAAATTGGAAAGCTATTTCAGTGTCTGTTGTTGTTTTGTCTTTGATTATTTAAAAATTGTATGGAGGTGAATTTTACATTACACAAAATTAACTATGTTTAAGTGAACAATTTAGTGGCACATAGTACATTCACATTATTATGGAACTACTACATTTGTCTGATTCCAAAACATTTTTATCACCAAAGAATGCCCCATACTCATCAAGCAGGCACTCTACTTTGCCCTTCCTCATGAACCCTGGCAACCACTAATCTACTTTCTGTCTGTATGGATTTTCCTTTTCTGGATATTTCATATAAATGGGATCATATAACATGACTATATGTGTGTCCAGCTTCTTTCACTGATCATACTATTTTTTGAGGTCTATTCATGTTGTAGCCTGTGCCAGTTCACCCTCCTTTTTTATGATTGAGTATCAATTTTATGGAGAGACTGCAATTTTTGTGCTTTTTCACTTATTCATTGATGGACACTTATGGTGTCTACCTTTGGCTATTGTGCATAGTGCAGCTATGAACCTGTGTGTGCATGCACTTGTTCAACACCTGTTTCAGCTCTTTGGGGTTTATATCTAGGAATTGAATTGCTGGGACTTTAATTCTTTGGGGAGTTCTAGACTTGATTTGGTTATCTCTACTATTTGGGGGTTGATAAGTCTTGGCTAACATGCCTTTTATATGGTCAAAAAGGAAAGAATGGATATAGAGAAATGAGAAGTGGTTACCAAACTGCCAGATGAGTGGTTCTGTGTCATTTTTCTGCAGCCTCTTGCAGGGATAGATTGGGAAGGGATAGATGGAAGTAAACAGGGACTCTTGTCACGCTCAGAGGCTAGGTGAGGTGAGAGGGGAGAAGAACTGATGACAGTCAGTTAGAAATGCTGGTATGGGGGCTTAGTCTAAGGGTCCATGCTCAGTAGTTAGACTTGCTGGCTCTCCCATTCCATCACCATTACTCTTTTCTGGACACCCCCTTTCTTTAATGCCTGTGACTGAAGACCATCCTGTGGTCTGTTACTGTCACTTGTAAGAATGTGGCTGTTAGGGAAGATGCCAGCAGGCCTTTTAAAAGCCACTGCAAACTTTCATTTCTAACTTGTGACTTGGAGGAACTTTGAGAGAAAGGGTTATAAATAAAATGCATGCATCAATCTGGGGTTCTCAACAGGAATGCAATTCCATTTCGTGGCTAGAGATAAAACATGTCTTGCCGTGCACAGTGAGCTCTTCGCCATGCTTGCATTTTATTTCCCATCACAATCTAAGTTATGGCAGATAAAGCTGCTCATAAGGTATGAGGTTAGACAACCCCATGCTAATTCATGCTTACACATTATGGTGTGTTTTTAAAGGTCCAAGCACCACTTTCCTTGACAATTCAGGCTTGAAGAAGGAAGTAGGATTGAAAAGACCCCATAGAACAGGGGTCAGAATGATCTGAACTAGGTTCAGGCTTTGGAAAGTCATGACTGAATCATAGGTCTCTTTGTGCCTAAAAAGGCCTCGTCAAGTCAGCCACATAAAGGGCCTGTGTTAGTATAAATGAGTGCACTGCTGCTGCTGAGAATTGCTCTGATAACCATTAGAATTCATAGCAAAAAACAATGATTCCCAATAGCCAGTCAACATGTGCTTTTTATGCATTACTCTGATTTCATATTCATAATCATATGAATTCACCACTACTATTATGTCCATTTTGCAGATGGAAACTGAGCATGAGAGGAGAAATCATTTTAGCTGGTAAAAGACAGGACAAGACTTCAGCCCTATGATGGTCAGGAGCCTCTGTTTTTTCTTAATGTCTCCTCCACATTCCTTGTCTGCCCACCTCAAATTGCACACAGAAGAGAACATGGTTTTCCCCTTTCTAGGGTGTATTATTTCTTCCCCAACCATTGCTTTTGAGTTTTTCTATTCTTCATTTCTTTTACATATATATATATATTTTTTGATTGATTTTTCACAGAGAAGAAGAGAGAGGGATAGAAAGTCAGGAACATCGATGAGAGAGAAACATCGATCAGCTGCCACCTGCACACCCCCTGCTGGGGATGTGCCCGCAGCCAGGGTACATGCCCTTGACCGGAATCGAACCTGGGACCCTTCAGTCCGCAGGCTGACGCTCTATCCACTGAGCCAAACCGGCTTCGGCTATATTCTTCATTTCTTAAGAATAGTGGAAGCCATTCTTGTACCTTTATCCATTCATTGTCCATTCATTCATTCACTCGTTCATTCATTCATTCAACTAATTATCATTCAATCCATTAAGTATCAATGTAACAATTAAGAACCAAGTACAGTGCTAGTTGCTACAGACACAAAGATCAATATCAGGAGATCCCTGCCTTAGGGAACCTTGACAGGTAATCAGAGAAATACAGGGTTCTGTGCCATGAGCTGGAGATGAGAGCTGGTAGGCTATTGCAGAAATGAGCAACTTAAGATGCCCTGGACAGAGCAGGGCCAGAGCAGGATCCTGGGAGAGGGATCTCTGCTCTGGCTCCTGAGGGATAAGGAGCTGACCATGTGCATGAAATCACAGAATGTAGAGTTCTCTGCCATCTGATCTTCCATATCTTGGACTACACTTCCTATTTTAAAGGAATGGAATGGTTAAGAGAAACTTGAACACTGTGTTTTCTGATGGTCTTAGCGATTCTATAGCAGCAGTTCTCAACCTGTGGGTCATGACCCCTTTGGGGTTTGAAAGACCCTTTCACAGGGGTCGCCTAAGACCATGGGAAACACAGATATTTACATTATTATTCATTAACAGTAGCAAAATTACAGTTATGAAGTAGCAACAAAAATAATTTTAAGGTTGGGGGTCACCACAACATGAGGAACTATATTAAAGGGTTGTGGCATAAGAAAGGTTGAGAACCACTAGTCTATAGTTTAAAATTATCCAGTTTTGTTAGCAGAATACTGAGATGAGAAAATTGATTGGTTCCCTATCAAAAGAAGCTCCTTTTTGGATTCATCACTTACTACCTTGAAAATCACCTTTCTTGAATTTACTCTTTGTTTTGCCTTCCTTTGAAAAATTCACAACTTTGTTATGAGGCTGTTGTGTATATTGTGGAATATTTAAAATCAAGAAACAATGGAAATGTCAGAAAGTATCCAGCATATAGAGAGTGGCTTGGAAAGGGGGAGATGTAATTATGACAAAAGAGAGTTATACGTCCACAAAACAAGTTGAGAACAGGAAAGGGGCCCTCTCTTTTAAACAGTCTATTTTGATTGTGAAGGCCCAAAGACACACAAAGCATTTTGGAGTTCCACTTTAGTTTTCCTTTTTTAAAATGCAATCTCATTTCCCAGTTAGTGAGGGTTTATTCACTGTGTCACTGCAGAAAGACTAATTCCTCAATCAATAACACAAAGAAAGAAAAAATGGTAGGAGATGCAGAAGGAAAAGGGTAAGACACTCCATGCAATAAGAATGCAATGGGGAACTTTAAGACACTGGCAGCTAATAAAGTTGGGGGGATGGGTGGTCCCAGATGGGGGAGGCAGTCAACCTGAACCTACTTAGGAATTTTGATTTTCAATCCAGTTGAGGAGAGGTGTTTAGATTCTTTGGGCAAATCTGAATTAAAATTCTGGTTGTACCACGAGGTCCTTAGCTTTCTGCAATCTGAGTTGCTGCACCTGCAAAAATACTGTACCTTCCCTACATGTTGGTAGGCATGCCACATCTTGGAATCATTGCTCACATTCCCCACTTGTAATTTATTTCAACTTGATCTTGTCCTTTTATATCTCCCTATGTCATTTTTCTTACCTGGGGAGGATAAGAGTCATCTCACCACACCAGATTGTAAAGATTGAACTGGTCAATACATTTAAAGAAGTTATAACACTGCCTGGCTTACTAATTATTAGTTAGAATTATTATCACTCCATAAATCCCCATTGGTTTTGATGAGGCATTTTTCAAGTCCCTAGAAAGATGTATGTATAATGTAAACCTTCTGTTTCTCTTTTCTTTTCATATTCTCCCTCTTTCTCTCTCTCTCTCTTTTCTTTTTGTCGTCTGTCTCCCTTTTGCTACAAGTTTCAGAGCTCACCCAAGAGCAAACCAACCCTCAGACCATGTGATTTATTTTTCTCACACTCATTTCTGTTTTAATAATTATCATATTGACTCTGAATGTATTACACTACAAGAATGACTTTATGCAGAATCTCATGAATTTAAACATTCATGTAAGATAAATTAGTTTTAAATTGAATTCCTCGAATGCAATTGAATGTGTTTCCTTATGATGAATAAGGAATTTTCCAAATAAAACCTAAATCTCTGATGTTCCATTTTTGAGCAGGTGGGAGAAATATGGGGGGATATTTGATAAGGTTAAAATATGATTGCACTGCAATAGATTAGCCACACTAAAAACTCACTCTTTAGTTTTGGGAGAAGGCAATCTTGAGGTAGTTAAGTAGATAAAATGTGAACGTTTCTGCATACATGTTTATTAAGTCTTTTAGTTAGCTCCGATTTAACTCATTGTCATAAGATAGAATACCTTTGTAAAGAGAAAGCTCTTTTTACATTTTTTGATTAATCAATCCCCTTGTTAGCAGTTCATTAAACAAAGAAACAAACAAAAAATCCTAGCATCTGCTTTAATCCCATTTTCTCTGAAAACTCTCCCTTCAATCCGCTCCCCAAAGGGCTCCCAGTGCTGTCTTCCGGAGCAGGCTGAACACAAGCACTCCTGAATGGAGAAAGTAAACCGTTAAAGAAGAAATGGGAAAGCATGTTCTGTCCCTTAGACCCAAGACTATCACTGCGGGGGTGTGGGAAGGTCCTAGAGGGAAGGCAGAGAAGTTTTTTCCAGTTCATGGAGGCCTTGTATGACAGCTGGTGACTCCCTGAGTATTTTCCATCACACTTCTTCATGGTGATCTTTCCAAAGCCTGAATGTGACAGTGTCACACCCTCTCTCTCCAGCACTTTCCAAATAAACTAAACCCATTTCTGAGCCTACAAGGTTCAGAGCTTCCTGTTCCCAGCCTCAGCTTCCTCAGCACACCACTGCCTCTGTTACATCCTTTCTTCCTCCCAACCCTGCCTCCCATCCTCCACCTGGACTGGAATCCCTTCTTACCTCCAAGACCCATCTCCCCTCCTACCAGAGAGCATTTGAATATGCTGAGCATCCAGCTGTATCTCTGTTGACTCCATCACCTGATTATTGCTCCCCTGGTCTTTGGATCCCCATAAACTTTCTCTTCTTCAGGAATGTGCACCCCAAAACCTCAGACTTTGTCCTACCATTTTCTGCTGAAGAGCCCTGGGATCCTCTCTGTATGGCCATATTCCAGCTCGTATTTTCACACGTATTCCTAAGCAGGTTTGATTCATGCCTTTTTTTTTATAGGGGATAAAATTTGTCTGCATTTGCTCATCAACTCCTCCCCAGCATTTAGCTCAATGCTGGCATACTATAGATCCTTGAGAAAATGAGTAAGAGGCTCCAAGCTACACAGTACTAAAGACCCCGTGGGAAAGATGAGAAGGGCTTGGGACCTGGAGCAGAAGCCAGGGAGTAATTTCGCTTAAGGAGGGAGGTTGGTGACTCAGGGGAGGGAGACCAGCACTGTCTTTTGCTTCTAGCAGAGCCTTGTAATTGTCTGATGAATGAAGGTAAGTCCCCAGAAACCAAAGAAGTGCTAGATGTGCCATCTGACCCCAAAGGAGAAAGCATTTGAAAGGGAGTTATTTAAATGTAGTCAGAAAAATAATAACATTAAAGAAAGAGAAAGCTGAGAAGTTTCATATGTAGAAATTTAATCTACTAAATATATACATAAGAGAGCAATCAAGAATATATAAAGAAGTAAATTGAATGTAATGGGTTTTGTGTGTGTGTGTGTGTGTTTGCATGTGTGTATAAACAGTATCCTATGTAATAAAAGCCTAATATGCTAAGTGTCCAATTGTTCATTTGACCCTTCGACCAGCTGCCATGATGTGCACTGACCACCAGGGAGCAGATACTCTGACCAGTAGGTTAACTTGCTGCTGGAGTCTGGCCAATTGGGTGAGATGGGCTGGACATGCCCTGGAGCCCGCCCTGGTCCCTTCCCCAGTCCGATCATGCATCAGTGGGGTCCATGATCTGGCCTGCACCTTCTTGCAATCCGGAATCCCTTAGGGGATGTTTGCAGGCCAGACCAGACTGAGGGACCCCACTGATAGAGGAATCCATTAACCGGGCCTCTAGATATAACAAAGCTAAACATTTATCAATAGATTACCTGGTACATTTTTGTCCATAAATACAGTGAAACACCACTCAACCATGAAAAACAGCCTAAGTGTGCATCAGCAGATGAGTGGATTAGAAAATTGTGGTACATCTACATAATGGAATACTATGCTGCTATAAAATGGAAGGAGCTCCTACCATTTGCAACAGCATGGATGGAGCTGGAGAGCATTATGGTAAGTTAAATAAGTCAGACAGAGAAAGATAAATATCACATGATCTCACTCATTTGCGGATTATAATGAACAACATAAACTGATGAACAAAAATAGATCTGGAGACAGAGAAGCATCGACCAGATGCTCAAACCTTAGAGGGAAGGTAGGGGAGATCAACTAAAAGACTTGTATGCATGCGTATAAGCATAACAAATGGTCAGAGACAGCAGGGGGGTGAGGGCATGTATGGAGTAGGGTGGGGGGCAATGGTGGATATGAACACATGTAATACCTTATTAAAAATTTTTGAAAAAAACAATAAGATTAATTTGTAGGCACTGGTATGGAGAAATGCTAATGCCATCGATTAAATGAAACCATGCATTTGCTTGATCATATGCACGGTATGTGTGGATTTTGCTAACTGTGTATAGACAGGAGTGTCTAAGAAGAGACACATGTGCACTCTAAGGTACACAACAGGAAAGCCTAAGAATATACAGGCAATGCATCTGGTTAGTTCCTGGAATTAAGCTTGATAAGAGGACCTTTACCTTTTCCCCTATTTAAATATGAATTGTAATAATTTACAAAGAAGTAATTAAACCGATCAATGAAGAAAATGTCACAGAAACGTTTGGAAGAAGACCTGTTAAATATAAGGAACACAAAACCACTCTCCATGCCAGTGGTTCTCCACTGACATGGTTCTGTTTCGAGGGGACCTTTGAGAATACGCGGAGGCTTTTTGGTCTGTCACATTGTGGGGTGGGGCAGGTGCTACTAGAATCTAGTGGGCAGAGGCCAGGGATGCTGCTCAGCCCCATGCAGTGCCCAAGACAGCCCCACAACAGAGAATGGCCCAGGCCACAATGTCAGCAATGCAGAGGCTAAGAAACCCAGTTCCCTTCTGACTCCTTGCCCTTCCTGGTCACTTCTGGAGGGTGAGGGAGTTATGGAGGTAAAATAGCACCAGCACTGCAGAACACTCAGCTGCCCCCAAGGCTGTTGGCTTGGCAGCAGCCAGGCAGAACCGGTGAGGCATATGCTGTGGGTCTATAGCTATTGCATTTAATTTTAATGTCTCAGAACTTCTCCAACATGGATGCCCTACAGACTTTTGGTTTTTAGCTAAACCTTGTCCAAGTTCATCTCACTCTTTGTCCTATAGTGAAGTTTATCTCAAACTTAGAGCCAAGGTACTGCCAGGAAAATCCGTACCACTTGGCTCTCATTAAGGTTCACTTAATCTGCTTGCTGTCTTGCACATAATTTTATTAGCATTATTGGGAGTCTGGGGTGAGATAGAAACCGGCACCATTTAGTCTTACCTCAAACCTTGGTTTGGCATCATCAACATTGAATGCTAATCTAAGCTTATCCAAGTCTTGGAGTTCCTTCCCTTAGATTTAATGGATTCTCTCAGTGCCTTGCTGGAAGACATAGATTTTACTGAGTTAGTGTATTTCAGTTCCATTATCTAAACATAAAATAGAAGCACTTGAAACCTATTTAACCACATAATTACACCTATACAAACCCTCCAACCAAGTGCCTATTACATACTCTTTACTTAACTTAATAAAAATTTCCTATGCGTTATAAGCATCAAAAATGGGTTAGATGTTTAATATAATTATCTGAGTAACTCAGATAAATCATTTCTCAGCCAGGGTTGTGGAGGGTGTCCTTTAATGGAAGGACATTAAGTATTTTTAATGATAAGATGATCGCGAACACCTTGGGTCTATGTTTTCCTAATTTCTGTCTCCTTCATTCATCCCTTGGAATTGGAAAAGAGCTTGTTCTTTGGGCCATATTTTTCTTCCATTTCCACATCTTTGGGAAGAAAGGACAGTGGGAAGAAAAGACCAGAACTTGGGGGATTTTAATAATCATCCTACCTATGAATGGCAAGGAAGCGTGTACTCATGAAGAAACTAGGAAGAGCAGAGTCTTACTTCTAAAGGAGAACCTAATGTTCTCTAAAGGGGGTGTCAAAAAATCTCTGTTATAAACATGGTAAGATATTACTAATTGGAATATATGGAATTATTTCCATTAATTAAATTAGACACTTTGGAATTAATTGATAGCTTGCACTTAAGACTATAACTGCATAGTAATCAAACATGTGCAGACAAAACAATGCAATTTATTGTGAGGGTAGAACTTTTTCCTGATATTTCAAAGCCAGGGACTCAACTTTGTTTCTGAATTCAGCTCCAGGAATGAATCTATTGTACGTTGTGTGAGCGACCCATGCAAATAAATAAGTAGGAGTTTCTGAGGGGAACAGCACAGTGGGACCTGTCTTGAAAAGAGCAATCGCAGACACATGTCACATGTCATTACCAGAGAGTTGGCGACAGTGTTATGAATTATGTGGCTTCAGAGTATTCTAAATGAGAGAAATGGATTATTGGAAGTGGATGATTTCCCCAGATTGCTGCTTAATAGTGACTAAGAGGTCTGCATTACTCATATTTGCAATGAAAATGGTGCCAAAACCCAGCAGTGGTTGACAGAAATGAAATGTAAGGCCTACTGGGTATTATCTGGATCTGCTGCCTAATTTTCTGCCTCTTGCTTTAGTAGAAATGTCTCTGGTCTCAGAGGTCGGGGTGCTTGAGGCAGCGGCAGACTTAGAGAAGGCTTCCCGGTATTTACCTCTTCGTGTCTTCCTGCTTCCTTGCTGCTCAGTGTGCACACTGGAGTAAGTACTTCACCAAATGAAATCACATTTCTCCATTTGCCATTTTCCATTACTGGAAAGTGTCCACCTTTTCAGCTTCCCATGACCGTGCCTACCTGTTTTGAGCTGCCGAGCGTCCTGTGAGATGAGCTGCAGAAGTCAGCCTTGGAGGCTTCAGGAAAGTTTGGACTTTGGGAAACCACTGGAGAAATTTAAAAGATTGGAGGGATATGACCCTATAAATATTTTACTAAGGTCTCTTCAGCTACTGTGAGTAGATCTGTTTGGGGGATGAAGACTAAAAGGATTAAGGATTCCTGGAGCATCACCTGGCACAGAGCAAGTGTCTGACAACTATCAGTTATGTAATGACAGTGATTATCCAAAGAATACATGAATGAATTAATAAATGAATGTGTGTGTGTGTGTGTGTGTGTGTGTGTGTGATCAGTAGGACACAATCTGTACTTAAAAGAACCCTTGTAAAAACTTGAAGTTCTTTGTTTAGGATGATGAGAATGTTGTCACCCATAACTCTAAACAGTATCTAAACTCAGGCATCCTCTTTTCTTGACCTGCAACTATTTGCAAATCATTGTTGCATATCCCTCAGATATCCCTCATTCCCAGGGTCATTATGTTTTAATTTTTCTAGTTTCTGTGGTTTTGTCCATCTGGAAGTCAAATTTCATTTTGGTCACTTGGCTTCAAAAGCCCAACATCTCATGTAGAGATGGCTCCATCAACAAGCACTGGGACCAAACTCCACAACACAGTCTCCTGTGTGGATCCTTTTCTTTCCCTTTCTGAGTTTCACTGAAAAAGGAAATGCGATATAGGCATGGGCTGTTCTGTATTTTATTTTGCACAATCAAGACCAGGAAAGAAGTAGGGCTAGTATTAATTAAAGTGATATCAGCTCCATTAACAAACACCCACATATCAGGGGCTTAACATGATTCAAGTTTATGCCGTCTTACCTGATAGCTTAAAAATGTGTGTTCCTGGTAGATGGGCATCTCTCCTCCATGCAGTGATGCAGGGAGCTAGGCTTCTCCCACCTGTGACTCTGCCATCTTGGTCACCAAGGGTGGAGAGAATCTGGGAGCCAACCCTAACATGATAAAGATGAACACCTTCACTCACTCTCCATTGACATTGGCCAAAAGCAGTCATGTGGCCACATTCAACTGCAAAGGAAGCTGGGAAATGCAGACTCTGTCCTTGGAGAGAAGAGAAACATGCTGATGAACAGCTAGCCAAGTTCCATCATAAGAACACACTCCATAAGAATTTGAGATAACCACAGATTTCTTTGCTACAATTTATAGCATTTAATGGCAGAACTTTACTACTTGGTGAAAATTACTGCACATGTTACAGTTTTTTTCTCATAAATCCTGGAAAACAAGTTGTCCTACAGTTCTATTTTCTAGTCCCTCCTTAGAATATGTTTTGCAAACAATGGGATAGTTAAGGAGCTCAGATCTACAGGTGAACTGATATAGAAATAGCAGCTTTTGAAGGAATTCAAACACAATAACAAAGCAACTAGAACCTCATAAGGTTTTAACCTTGTTTTGGTCACATCTCCCACAGTTTTCTTGATTTGTTTAGGGATTCTGCTTTGCTTATTTCAGAGGTATCTTGACTTCTACATCACATCAACCCTTCTTTCTATGTGAGGTACTGTTGAGGTATGACCAGAATGGCACCTCAAAACAGGAACCTTTGTTGCCTGAGGATAGCAGATCATCTTTTAAGAATTGGCTTAAAGGATGTCTCTTCCATGAAGTCCTTCCAGACTTTCTCCTGTCCCTAATTGATTCTGTGTAGCCTTCCATATAGCCATCTTCTATTTTTCTGCAGTTCTTTTTGTTTTTCTTGTTGAAAATATCACACTTGTTTGTTGTACAGCATTTTGCAATTAAAAATCTTTTAAAAAAACCCAACCAGTGGTAATCTCACAACTTCATCATCATGCATTACACACATTGCTGCACCACACTGTCTCTGTCATTAGATGAAAAGCATGTTGTAGGCAGGAACTGTGTATCTCTTGCCCTTTTCAGTGACAGTCACTGAATCCCCATTGATGAGCCTGACATGCATGATACTCTCCATAATAAAATCAGGATGGAAATGTGGCTCACTATTCCCAGATGAGTACTCCTAAGTATGCCCTTTTTATAGTGATCCCAGGATAAGGAGTACATGAGTTAAGGATAAATGCCAGTTAGCCTCTACCAAATCACAGCCTAAATTAGAATTATGTGGCTTACAACCAAATCAATGTGAAATTATTCAGGAAAGGCTCAGAGCCCAGAAGTCTGAGTCCAACGCTCGAACTCTGAACATTTTTATGTACTAGTACTCTCTCCTAATGAATTAGTACCGCAGAAGGAATGGTTATTTTGGTAGGCATGACTCATCATTCTTGGTCCCTCAAAAGGCTCTTGTAGTGTAAATACTTGTGAGAGCAGGGTAGGCTGCACTAGGTCACATACAAGCCATTGATCTCGGTGTCTGACTCTTTCAAGGCTGCCTCTGGCTCCTGTAAGCCTGCTGCTGCAAATCTCCATGCAGCATCTCAGGATCCAGGCTGTTTCCATTCTGAGATTGCACAGCCCAACCAGCTGCCTCTGCAGGGGAAGAGAGAGCTGCCCTTGGGTTTCTGCCGTGGAGGTTACTTCCACTCAGAGTGGGAGTCAGTCTAATCATTGGCCTTACCCAGCTACAAGAGTCCTTTGACCAGGAATGACAGAAGAACTAGTTATGGATGAACACTAGTCACATATACCAAAACAACCGTCCCTATGTGGTACTAATTCCTTAGGAGACAGAGTTTGAGCACTGGACTCAGAATGCCAGGTTCTGAGCCTTTACTGGAAACGACTTGTGCCATCTTGGGCAAATCCCTCCAACTCTCTAAACCTCACTTGCCTCATTGAACGTTGAGAAGAATAATAATTTTAATTCAATAATATGCAGATCAATGAACCTGGGTATTGTGCATGCTCACTAAGTGTTAGTGATCTTCACGTGTTCACTAATACTTAAAATAATTATCATTTTTACAATCCTATTACCATTATGATTACTAGTTGTCATCATAAATCTGCTTTTCACCCTCGGGTGCTCTCAGTAAGAGACATAGGCATGGCCACACCTTGAAAAGGTAAACCAAGAGACTCCACTGTCAATTTCAGGTGCTGCAATCCAACTCTGAAAATCACACTGAGAATCCTCCTGACCATGAAGTATTCATTAGTGAACACCATGCCTGGTCGTGCATCCTATTTTTTTTAAAGCAAAGATGAGGGTGGAGTGTATCCATCATTTTCAACACAGCTGCCTCTGTCTGATCACACCACAAACCATCATTAACCCCATTGACTGTCCCCACAGAAAGGCTGTTGAGTTGTCCTCAGCTACCGCTCTGCAGAACCTTGGACAGACCCAGGGAACACCCTGAAATGTAACATGCGGCAGCTGCCTGCCAAACAGCTCTGGGCACAAATAGGTTTCTTTTATTATGGACGAGAAAGGCCACGTGGAATTTTAATCAGACAGACAGGGACGGTATCTGAGAACACCAAAATGCCAGCCCTGCTGGTATTTCCACGATATTGAACTTGTCTTTTCGGGCCCTCTGCAGCTATTTCAATTAGTTGTGAGACATACGGCCTGTGTTTTTGCAGACTCTTCTCTTTTTAATTAAGCCACTGCTCACCAGGATATTAGGAGACACATGATTCTTCTTGTAATATGCAAACTGCCGAAGAGAAAAGTAAGCAGTTGGAACATTTGGTTTTGAAAAGTACATGGTGATTTCAGCTCATGTAATCATAGTACCATTTTTACTGGATAGTCTGTGCATGCCCCGCTCTACCCCAATCTCTAGGTTTCTGGAATTCCAATTTTATTATAATATACATTTGCTTTAACACATTGTGGCCCTGCTTTCCTTTTTTTCTTTTTAAAATTATGTAATATTTGCTATAAACCAAAGAATAATTGTAATAAATAAGAGACTGGGAAATATGATAAAACAAAAATCCATGAACCTACCACCCAACTTAAAATTAAAACATTTATTCATGCCTTTACCTGTTTGCTCCTTAGTGAGTTCATTTTTTTAATGAAAATAATAGTACCATTTTGTCATTTGAGGTCTGTAAAAGCACCTCAAATCAATGGAAGTGCTATTATTAAAAGAAGCTTTTCTTTGAAAGAAAGCATTGCCAAACTCCAAGTCATGTGGAATACATTGGATGTTAATCCTAAAAATTAAAAATTAGGGCGTGAGGAGCTATACTGCCTTCTGTGACATTGATTGAGTGATTCATTGATTCATTGATTCCTGCATTTAGGGATTTCTGAAGTTATCCCTCCATTTCTATGGAGCATAATCACAACTTTCTTTATTATATAATTAATACTGTCATTATTACAATGTTTAATTATAATTGCATCATCCTGACTATAATACCAGGGTTCTGTTGAGAATTCCTTGTGAGATTAAAGAAGGACATTAGGATTTTGTTTACATGCTAATGATTTTGGAAAGCAAAAGTGCATCTCCTTCACACTGAAAGAGCCAGAGGGCAACCACAAGGTGTTGGAGTTAATATCCAGGGCTGTTCCTCCTCCCCCCCGCCCCCCCCCGCCCCTTTGCTTACAGGGAAAGTGATCTTGAAATCTGCTTGGAATTGTAGAGTCAGTAGTTCCATAGCTCTTGATGATTTTCTGAGCTGTCTAACCTCAGGCTAATGAGGCAAGGCTTACCATGGTCCTCCTCCCCTGCATGCTGTCCACCCACAGTGCCAAAGCTGACTTTCCTCTGAAAACTCACAAAGGCTTTCAGTTACTGCTGACTTCTGAGCTGTGAGGAGTGCCATAGCCCTCTGGGGGACACCCTGCAGGGACTTTCAAGGCACCTGGACCTTCCGGGAAGTGGATGGTATCCCACCTGCACCCACTTGTGAGGATGCAGCTTCAGTGTTTCCCTTTCAAGCCAATGAACTTGACTGTGTTCATTAGAATAGTCTTCAAGTACCCTTGTTTCAGTGTAAGAATTGCACCTGCATGTTAGCTCTTCTGATGGTTTCAAATAGGAAATAAGGAAAACATGCTATAATTCAGTAGTCTATCTTATTCTTTACACAATAAAGATACAACACTGTGTTATTCTAATCAAAGAAACGACACCTGCCTGTATTTGCAAAATCAAGTACTTCCTGCACGGGTAAGGAACTCTTTTTCCTCAGTTAATCAACCCTTTTGAGATTGTTCTTTGCTTTGAACAGTTTTGCTGGTCATGTGTGTGTGTGTGTGTGTGTGTGTGTGTGTGTGTGTGTGTGTGTTTAGAAAAAAACAAACCTGGATCATACATTTTCTATTATGCCCTTTCAACTTCACAAATATTATAGGCATCATTCCATGATAGCATGGATATAGACATCTCCTTTTATCTATGGCTCTGCAGTATTTCACTGTATGGCCATACCATCGTTTATTTAACTGGTCCCTGATGATGGGCAATCAGGCTGTCACTAGTTTTATTTTTTTTATTATTATTATTTTTTATAACACATTCTAAGAAACTTACTGTCTCAGTGAAATTTTCTTTTAGATTTTGATACCTCGTGGATTTAAATGATGGATGAAAAGTCTCTCGTTGACTTTTGCTAAGTTTTACAGGTGTATCTCGTTTGTCAAGGGAGGGGCTCAGGCAGACTGGTTATGGTTGGTCTTGTGGAGCAAGCAGTGTTAGGAAAATACATGTCCCAGGAAGGAGAATCAGCATGCCATAATGTTGAGGTGGCTTTCTATTGCTTTCAAATAATAACACTTTCCCAGTGCCCCCACTTTGCATATAGATAAATTAAAATAGCAATTTGTGAACATATCCTTGACTGTTCTGGTCTGTGCCCAATAAATAACAGAAACAGGATTTGAATTCAATGTTAAAGCTCTCCTTACTGCTATTCCTTCAATTCTGGCACAACCCCTAGATTTGTCTGCAGTGTCTAACAATAAAGGAAAAATCACCCAAGTTCTTATTCAAAGTGCAAGATTTGCTTGGGTCAAAATGGCTAGGTTTTACCATTAACAAGGCATGTACAATTTCTTGTCTGAGCTATTTTCCAATAATCTGTCCACTGCTTATTACCCCCATCTCTCTCTCTCTCTCTCTCCCCACCCCGCTTCCTTCCTCCCATCATGTGTCCCTCCATGCCTGTAGGGGTCTCTTAACTGTTTTGCCTGACTCTACTCTTGTCCCTAGGACTCATTCTCTGTGTGGCTTCTGGAGAAATCTTCGTAAATCATGCATTTCAGCAGGACCCTGTTTGGCTGACAACCCTCAGTGGTTTCCATTCTACCTGGGAAAGTTTCAGAGATCTCAGTAAACTATCCAGCCCCTCCAACAGCACCCTGTACTTCCTCCCCTGTCCAGCCTCTCTACACATGGCCTTTCATCAGGGCTCCAAACAAGGAAGTCCTTCACAGTTTCTGTGTCTTTGTACATGTGTGCTACCCTTACTTGGATCATCTCAGCCCATTTTGCATGAAGGTTTCTTCTCAGTCTCTGTATAACACCTTAAATGTCACCTTCTCAAATAGAATAACTCCTCCCATTGGCAGGCATGAGCTCCCCTCAGGTCTCATTGATGTCAGGCTGAGTTTGTGTCCTACATTATTGTAATCTGTGCCTTTCCATAGTTTCTGTTCATCTTCTACTAAAGTGAAAGCTCAAGTCCATCATTTCACAATTATGTTGCACTCTGCCTAGTCCAGCACCTCCGACACAGTAGCACTCAATCAATATCTGTTGAATTACAGAATGAAGAGAAGTGGGATGAACATGTTTGTTTGTTTTTGAATTTTCATGACAATTCCTATTAGATGTACACTTTTGATGATCCCCAATTCTGTGTTATAAGCAAAGATAGATACCTCGCAAGTCTGGGCTCACTTAGCCAACAATGGGACCTGCCCCCCGCCCCCCAAAACAAGCTGTGTTGTCTTAAGACTAAGATTTTCCAATCATGTCCATGGACAGTGGGACATAGGGCACTGCCTTGTGTTCCATGAGAAGGCAGCTGGACCACAATCAAGAAGAGAAAAATAAGCCCCCAACAAGTGGAATGAGGAACATTTGACACAGCAGGTTGGGGAAGGTCCCAGGGAAGAGTTTTGAGAGCTGCTGTGATGGGAGGTGGGAGCTATGAGGTGGAGATGCTCAAGGACCTCTGCCCCTATGAATCATGCATTGGGGGAAACAGGGGAGCATCTGCAGATGTCAAGGAACCAATAAAATTTCATGAATGGTAATGCTCGCCGGGTCCAGGAGAATAGCGCTGACCTTACAACATGGTCAGCTAACAAAATTAGGTCATTTGTCTTGGATGGGAGATGGCCACTTTCTTATTTTTTATTTATTCATTGGTAAGCGGCTGCTTTAATAAGCCTGCAGGATCTGAGGTGGCGTGCTCATAAGTTCTCTTTAAGCCTAGAAGAAAATTACAGAGAAAAGGCTGCCTCAAAATTATCCCCAGAAGAAGGGGGTGTGGGCCAACACTTTCAAGAGTTACATTTATACTATGGCTATGGGACAAGGCAAATTATTGTACTGTATTGTATTGTATTGTACTGTATTGTATTGTATTGTACTGTATTGTGTGTTGTGTTGTGTTGTGTGTACTTGTAGCAGAAGAGGAGAGCTTCTAAAATCACACAGCAGTAAAATAGGTTCATTTCTGCCTCTTGGTAAGTGAAGTGCCTTTTTCTCCAAGAGCCTAGAATTGATTTCTCTTCCATCAGCCCTCACAGATGGTTCAGCCACACTGGTCTTGTAGCTGATGAACATGACACCTCAAACCTTCACTGCAAGGACCCTACTACCATCCCCCTATGGCTGCATAACCACTGCATCATGTCATGACATACAATTAACATGTATTCCTCACCCTCCCCTATGGTTTGGCTAGGGTTAGCTGTCCCAGGCTGGACTCAGCTAAGTGGCTGTCCTTCATGCTGTGAGTCCAGCCAGACCAGCTCCTAACTCTGTGGGGTTGCCGCAAGTCTGCTCTATAATGCTCATTCGAGAACCCAGACTGGGGAGGCAGCCATCTGCAAGGGCTGATGGGTTCTCCATGTCATCTCCTTGGTGATGAGAAGCGCAAGAAGCTGAGATTGGACCTTATTACTGCAGCCCCTATTTTGTCACCAAACCAAGTCATCTGGCTCATGGAAAGTCAAGGTACAGCAGGTCCTCCAACAATGTTTCATTCATTTTTGTTTTGTTAAAATGTTGAGGGGGAAATATCAATTCTTGGCTGGGGCTACTGTATGTGTGGTGTTGACATGTTCTCCCCATGTCTGCACAGATTTTCTGTGGGGACTCTTGTTTCCCCCAGCATTGCAATACTGTGTCTTGGTTGTCCCAGTTTGAGGGAATGTGTGTATATGTGTGTGTTTCTGTGATGTAAGGGTATTCTGTGGTGAGTGGATACTGGATCTGAGTGCCCATCCTGTACCCTGAGCTGTCAAGGGTTGGCACTAACAACTGGCGACTCTGAATGGGAATAGGCAGTTTGGAAAATAATTGCCATGCTTGTTTCCATCTTTCTCAAATGCATGTATAGGTCATGTTTTATTTCAATGTTTAATAAGTGTTTGGGTCTTTTGAAATTTGGTGATTTTTTTAATGTATTTTTATTTATATCAGAGAGAAAGGGAGAGGGAGAGAGAGATAGAAACATCAATGCTGAGAATCATTGATTGATTGCCTCCTGCACACCCCACACTAGGGATCAAGCCTGCTACCCGGACATGTGCCCTGATCTGGAATCCAACCATGACCTCCTTGTTCATAGGTAGATGTTCAATCAATGAACCACACCGACCAGGCTGGTGATATTTATCTGACCAGAAATGTGCCTTGGGAATTCAACTCGTTGACATCAAGTAGCCTGTGATAAAATTAGTTTCATTATATGCCATTTCACTTAAAGTCAAAGATTCCAAGAACCTGAGGGTGGCGATAAGGGAAGACTCACTCCATAGCGAAGAGCATGGCATCTTCTGTTCTGTCCTGTTCCCAGAGCTGCCAAGCTGCATGACAAAGGGCGGGAACATCCCGGCTGGACCACAGGATGGTGCAGCTGATAGCAGGATTGCCTCTATCACAGCATTTATCACACTGTGAATGCTTGCGGGTCTTTAGTCTTTATTTTAAAAACAATTATGTGTTGCTGTAGCAATTAAAGAAAATCTAGTAATATAATTATACCAGAAAGAAAGAATGAAGAGACCAAGTTAAGGCCCATAAGACTTTTTTAATGCCAAACAAACAGCAGACTGTTGCCTCCAAATGGAGTGACATACACAGCAAGTGGCTGACACCATGGCGAACCAAACAGAGGAGCCCATGACCATGCACGTGGAGTGATTCAGAGCGGCAGCTGTCTGTGACCATGTGGGAAAGTGGGCACTGTGTGGCAAAACCTTCTAATTTGCCCAGAGAAGTCTGGCACCTGTATTTTTCAAATGTAAACTTTCCAATATTTTAATGTTGGTCACCAATACAAAATTTTATAAAAATACTTTGTGTGTCAAAAAACAGAACAACATTAAAACGAACTTCCCCACCAAAATACTTCTGTTGACCAACACAACCAGCAGGCACCAGACTACCAGTTTATCTTAGACTGAAGGTAGTAGTCACTGTGTTCAATGCTTACTGGTCAAATCTATTTAAATAGCTGATGATCTGTTGATGGATGAATGGATAGATAGACTGACAGGAAGAAAAAAGAGAAGAAGGGCGAAACTCCCAAATGAGAGAAGCATGTGACAAGCTAAGTAACATGGCAAAGTAGAAGGACTTCATAGCCAATGTTTGAAGAGAGCTTTCTAGACTCAGAGGAAAAGAGGATCATGTATCTATGTCTGATTACGACTGGAATTCACTGGTCTCATTTCTTTGTGTCTGAAAGGGTCAGAAAATGACAATGATAGGACAGCAAAGAAAAGCCAAAGAATGTCTTCCCTAGCTGACTTCACCTTGCCCTGTGCACACATTTTAGGCAACTTGGCCACCGGGAGACCTTCCCCAGATTCTTCTTTTCTGATTTGGATATAACATCCCCATAGGATGAAATAAAGGAACCAAGAAAAAAGTATCCACGTCTAATGCCGAGCATCAGTAATGCTGAAATATTTTCTGTGGGACCTGAAAGTTAGCTCCTGCAATACTTGGCTCATTGATAGGAATTATGCTCATTTTTAAGAGAAATAGATTCTGACAAAAGAGAAAAAAGCAATGGCCTCATGCTTTATATAGAACTGAGATGCCTGTCTGATACGATTATATGTATAAACCCCATGAGTCCTTAAAATTCAATTCAAATGCCACCTCCTCCAAGAATTTATCCTGATTTCCCCACTGGAAGCCTTCTCTCCCTCATCTCTCTGTCTATGGTACCTTGTTTTCTTGTTTTAAATCCTATCCTGTCTCGTCTCTTTTTGCCTTGTATTATAATTTGTGTGTATCTAGAACCCCCCACCATAGAATAAGAAGTTGAATGGGTTAGAAACCTGGGACTTTATCTTTGAATCTTGAGCACAATATTTTAGTAGATGAGCCGAGTGACAAGTGATAGATTTTTCTCAAATTATTAGAAAAAGCCACCTTCTACTTTCTGATACATATATGTCTTCTCAGCTGGTCTCAGAGAAATGGATCCCTTAAACATTTAGCTTCTAGGATTGTAAAGTTCCCTCAGCCTAGGGTTCCCTTTCCCCATCACTCAGTCATTCTTTCAGTGGTTATTGAGGTCTTGTTAGATGCAAAGGACTGTGTGTGTGTGTGTGGCGGGGGAGGGGGCTGACAGTATACAGTAGGACAATTTCCTATCTTGGGCATAAAGACTACTGTGAAGCTTTAAAAGAGTAAACACACAAATTATTATACACTAACAAATGGTGACAAATGTGGTAAAAGAATGAAATACTTATCCCTCACAAAACAAATGAAGATGGAGGTAGGCAAAAGTGAAATCTGCTCAGATTGGGTGCTCTCGATGGGCTTCTCTGGGAGGTGATGGATACGGTAGGAGAGAAAGGATAATAAGAAGCCATTTTTTGAAGAAGGTAGTAGAAGAGCTACTAACTAAGGGACCTGTTTATGGCAGTTTCCTAAGGAAAAGAACTGGTTGAGAAGAAAACCTTAAAGGAAGCAGATATAATGAGTGAGAGAGAAGAGGTGAGAGAGGGAGCTGGAAGAGCAATTAGTACCAGACCACTGCCTACCCTGCTGCACTACCTATCATCCTATCATTGGTTGGAGCATCCTTACTAGCCTCTGCGGATCCAAGCTCTTTATACCATGCTTTCCATGAGTTTATCCCTGACTTCACTCTTTTGCATTATTTCTCCCTTCCCTCATTCTGACTGACATTATCTGTAGCTCTACACAGGTAAAAATTCATCTTTTGGCTAAAATAAAATAAAAATTAGTGACAACAAATACTGGCATGGATTACTCATATGTTGCTGGTGGGAATTTAAAATGGCACAGTCATTCTGGAAAATTGTTTTTTCATTTTCTGGTAAAACTAATCATGCAGCTACCATACAGCTTAGCAATTGTACTCTTGGGCATTTATCCCACAAATTTGAAAACACATCCACAGAAAAACCTGTATATCAATCTTCATAGTAACTTTGTTTGTATTAATGAAAAACTATAAATAGCCTAGATGTCCTTCGGGGGTAACTGGTTAAACAAACTGTGGCACATCCATGCTATGGACTACTCCTCAGCCGCAAAAAGGAACAAACTATTGATATGTGCAATAACTTGGTGCAAACTTCAAGGGATTTTGCTGAGAGAAAAAAGCCCAACCCCAAAAGGTTGCACACTATAGGATTCTGTCTACATAACATTCTTGAAATAATAAAATTATGGAAATGGAAAACAGATGAGTGGTTGCCAGGGGTCAGGAATGAGGGATGTAGTGTAGGGGTAGGGTGTGGTTATAAAACAGTGACCCAAAGGATCCTTGAGTTAATGGACTATTCTGTGCTTGGCAGTGTCAAGGTCACTCTCCTGGCTGTTATATTTTTCAACAGTTTTGCAAGATGTCACTATGAGGGCAGTTAGATTAGAGGTATGTGATATCGCCATAGTCTTTCTTTCAACTACACAGGACTCTCCAATTATCTGAAAACATGAAACTCCATTTGTATAACAAATGAACTTTTAGAGATATTTTAAAATATATTAATGTATTAAAATTTTAAATTTAAATGGCAGTCCCCTCTGCCAAGTTGCGAGAGCTTTGACTCTTGCCTTGATTATCCTTGCATTCCTCCTCTCAACAATCCTCCTGTTGTCCCACTGAGAAGAAGCTCTGAGGTAGGATCTAACATGCAATGCCAGGAAATGGGTGGTGTAAGCCCAGAGCATCATTAGTAAAGACTGGAGTTCACAGGTCAAAGGGCCAACGGATTGCACCCACCCCACCCTAGTGCTGTGAGCTTTCTGTGAAAAAGGATTCTGGACCAAACACACGGGGATGCACTGTGTGCTTGTGCTCCAAGAGAGGGACCACAATTCTCTCTTGTTCTCTGTTTATTTACTAGTGGAGGGGGGATGGCAGGGTAAGTGTATTAATTTCCTATAGCTGCTGTAACTAATTACTAACGTGAAATTTATTCTTTCAGAGTTTGGTGGCCAAAAGTTTAAAATCAGTGTCCTAGGGCTGAAATCAAGGTGTTAGCAGGGCTGTGCTTTCTCTATGGATTCTGGGGAGATTGTGTTCCTTGCCTTGTCTAGCTTCCAATGGCTGCCTGCAATCCTTGAATGGTTACCACATAACCCCAATTTCTGTTCCCAGGCTCACACTGTCCTCTCCTCTTCTCTGTGTGCCTAGGCTTCTCTTATAGGGACACCTGAGATTGGATGTAGGACCATCCAGATAATACAGGAAAAATATTCTATCTCAGGATCCCTAACATGGTCACATCTGCAAAGAATCTATTTTTCTCATAAAATATGATTCACAGGGTTTAGGGATTAGGACCTAATATCTTTGGACGGCCATTTTTCAGCCTATTGCTGTAAGTGTGAGGGCAGCTTTACAGGTGGAGAACAAATCCTGTGTCTTGGGAATTAACTGTCCAGGTGAAGTGCATGCTGGGAGCCAGTTATCCAGGCAAGGTGAATGCTGGGAACTCTGTGAGTGGATGACATCAGAAGACTACCTGAAAAGCTGGCATAATGTTTAGTTTCTCCCACTGAAGTGAGGAGAACCATTGGTCCCAGCTGGCTTGTTGCCAGGTAACCAGAGAAAGCCATTAGGATCATCCCTCATGCAGCTCTGCTCCTCTTTCCACATCCATCACTTAGTGATCATAGGAGCTTAATGATCATATGCCAATTAACTATTCTGAACCTTAGAGACCCCTCTTTTGCATTAGGGAATAATAGGAAATGGTTTCCAATTCTCAGGGGTTTTGTGACCATCAGTGATCACGTGTATAGTTCTTATCACAGCAACTAGCCAAATAAATATTGACTGTACTTGTTATATTATTGTTGATGTTGTTTTGATGATGATGGTGATGATGATGATGATATAATTATGCACATTGTAGGCATACCTTAAGAACTGACTGCATCAAATTGAATTTTAGTCCAGAGAGGGGGTAATTACTGATATAAATTTCATTGCCTTTTCCCTAGACATTGGTCATTGTACTTTAAATAGCAATTAGTCCTGATGGAGGAGGTTACCTATAATATGGTACTTGAGGAGAGTCCCAACCTGCTTGAGAATCTGATGGTGGTGGATGCTCACAGGAATTGGGTTAAGAATAGTTGATAATGGTAGCTCAGTTGATCAGAGACTTGTCCCGACATGTCAAGGTTGTGGGTTTGATCCCCAGTGAGGGCACAGGGCATATACAAGAATCAACCAATGGAAACTTAAATGAGTGAAACAACAGATCTCTCTCTCTCTCTCTCTCTCTTTCTCCAATAAATTTTTTAAAAAAAGAATAGTTTAGAGGTGTTAGCAAATGGTTTCCTGCCACCTACCACTATGTGAAGCAGTTTGATGAAATTAATTTCCATGGCCAGTGGCAAATGTTCTCAGTCTGCACGGAAGCTAATTTGTGAACCTCTGGCAATTAATTGCTCTGGCTGGATTTGTTTACTGGGAGGTACATCATTGGGATGATGAGTCTCACTGTGCATGGAGAGGAGCTGACCTTACTTGAAGAAGCCATCATGGGGTAATTTCTTTCCCGATGGATAACTGGCAAATGTGGTGACAAATGATCAGTATGGCAAACGGTTAATACAGCCTGGGCCAGGAGCCATTTGATTTATGCAAATAATTAGTTCTTCCTGGGTAGTGGCCTGCACATCTAGGTAACTTTTATTTTTTCCGACAGTCATCTCCTTAATGAGCTATTAGTCTGCTGGCCAGAAAGAAGGAAAGGGAGAAAGAAGGAAAGACCTCAGGCAGTTAAGTATTTGTTCCTTTCAGAATTCCTCATTTATTTGGAGCCAAATGTGTAATGTTTCCTTTTTTAAAAACTCCATTGCTCTGTACTGTAAAAGCAACTCAAAACCCAAAGGGTTGGCTTTTATTTGTTTCAATAATGGTTTCTTGGATTTATTTGTTTGTTTTTAATAAGAGATGTTTCTCTCTCACACACACAAAATTATTTTTGAGGGGGAGAGAGAAACATCTATATGAGAAAGATCAATCAGTTGCCTCCTGCACACCCTCTACTGGTGATCAAGTCTGCAACCCCAACATGTGCCCTGATCTGGATCAAACCAGCAACCCTCTGGTGCATGCGATGACTGTCAACCAAATGAGCCACACCAGCCAGGCTGGTTTCTGGGTTTAGGTAGAGCATGAATTTTATTCTGTTCATGTTACTCTTCTCATTCATGCTCACTGGGTTCCATGAACAGAAAGAGGGACATTTACCAGCAGCACCATTTCCTCGTTAGAGAAGGTAAGGGAAGATGGAGAATCGGTATGCCTGTGTTAGGCAGGAATCTGTGGATACAAATGATAATACCTGTGTAGAGGAAAGGGGTTTAATTATTAAAAGGCTTATATAAGTAAGGAATGTCTTATATAAACATGGGAGACCTAGGAAGCCAAAGTTTTGGAGATACAAAGGTTTGTTTAGATCTCTGAGTCCACAAGAAATGGAAATTGAGTGAAGTTAGGACTTCCTATCACCTTTTACTTACTCAACTTACCTGTTTTACCTGGTCACCACCATCTCCTGAGCCTTGCCCCTCACCTTCTTTCAACCAGGAAAAGCCAGTTTATTTTCTTTCCCCTGGTTCATACATGACAGAAGAAGACTGTGATCACTGAGAATGGAGTTCAATACTGATGCCTGGACTAACCTACGGAGACCAAGGACAGGTTCCACTGTGGTAGGCAGGGGAGGGGCAGCTTTTAGGAGGAGAAGAAGGGTGCATGCTGTTTAGGCCAAACACCATATTCTACTAAAATACTGTAAGATCCCTGAGGGTGGTAAGGACATCTGCCTTGTTTGATGTGTGACTCCCAGTACCCAACACAGAGCCTGATACAGTGATAAACCAGTGTGTGCATGTGCAGGTGGGAGGGAGACACGGGGAGAGAGATTAAAATCCTGATATACAGGTATGAGATAACCAAGCCAGGGCAAGCAAGATTATAAACAGGCAATTACAACAAACAGCAATAAGAATAAGACATCTTTGGGAACCAAGATTTCTTGGAGATCTCTGATAAGGTGGTTTCAGGGAATTCTATCCTCTGTCTTTAAGGGATGTTGAGTTATCAATAAATTTCCATCCTTCCTCACTCCTTCCTTTCACAAATGTGCACCAAGGACCAGCTACTGTGTAGGCACCAGAAACATATAAATGATCACTACAGAACTCTCCTGCTCAGATCTTTTAGTGTTGAGCATGATGACATAGGAGTTTTATTCCAAATCAACATTATTTTATAATCTCTGAATCCTCAGTAGCACTGGTGATTGTGAAACACACCTTTCTTTGTTGTCAGGTTTCCTTGAGGCCACTGTGTGAGGTTAGGATCTGGGTGTGAATCTTGATCCTGTTGAAGCCACCTCAGTGTCACCATCAATCATTGATTGCCTTTTGTAACCAGGATATAAAGGTCCTGATTGCCCCATAAAAATAACAAATGGGTAAGATAGGAGAACCCTCCCTTAGGGATAGTCTTCAAAGAGTGATTAGGTTCAGGAAATAGGAATATTTATATATTCCTGACTCAAGAGTCTGGGTATAGTCATAAATTCCATCTCAATAATATACTACCATGAAGCATCTATACTGATTTATTTGTCAAAACATCACTCATGCTGTTAAAGAAATATGTATAACAGTTTGCATTGTAAGTATTTTGGTTCTCAATTCATTAATTGACCAACACCTCAATCTGTTAATTTAAATAACATTAATTCAACTACATAATGGCCCTGGGAGTAGAAAGAAAGAAGGAAGAAAAAAGGGAAGGAGGGACGAAGGATGTATGAGAGGAAGAAAGAGAGGGAGGGAGAAGGGATGAAGAAAATATACAGAATGTAGGTATCCCTGGAGTTAGTTTTTGAATAGATCATTCCAATCATGTTCAGTTGCATTTCCTTTTTTGTTGGCTGCTTTCCTTATTCATTTTTCTTGTGAAGTGGTTGCTGCAAAATCCCTGACACAAATCTCCATAGAATGGTGTGTGTGTGTGTGTGTGTGTGTGTGTGTGTGTGTGTGTGTGTGTGTGTGTTTGTGAAGAATTCTGTGATTTTAAGAAGACTTTCCAGTTCTTCTGACTTGGGACTCTGGCCCCTCTATGTTCATATCTAGAGCAATGTTCTGCCATATTAGTGGCCCTCCTGGATCTCCAAATATATTTTCATCTCATTTGGGAGAATCCCAAAGAATACTGAAGAAAATTTTAAAAGATGTATCAGCGGCATTTAAAGAACCACATTATTTTTATTGAATCAGAGAACCTGCTCCCAGGAAGCCTGGAAGCCAGCAAATACCACGTGTGCCGACAGAAAGAGTTAAGCCATTTTTCTATTTACATGGTTTATTTCACAAGTGTCTGACTCATTGGGCATAACCAGCACAGTTAAATTACAAAATTACTATTTGGTCCCTTTTTTATTGACTACAATTCAAGGCTGCTTCAAGCCTCCCAAATTTAATCCCCCTAGCTCTTTGCCAAGAACATTACCTTTTATTTTCAGTGTTAAACTGTGTAAGAGACCCCTAAGGCTACAAGGAAAGTTACTCTCTGTGATAGCAGCTAACGGAGTGTATCAATTGTTCATGATTTCCCATTCTCCTGTAAATTGGGAGAGGCAGGGAGAGCAGTGGAATGAGAATTTTGTTCTGTCAGCACTTTCTTGCCCCAGCTTTAGCCGAAGTGGTGCCTGTTTTGGTAATTAATTATAGTGTGTTTGTAGCTCTTTATTCTGAGTTACCATTTAGCAACCTGTCAAGTCTCCCAGCTAATGAGCCTATCCCATAGAATTTGAAGCATTTATTTTATTTTATTTTTAAGTATTGAGATGGTACTGGGTTTTCTAAGGTCAGATGATGTTAAGAGGAAGATTCTAAACTAGTTTATGGGAATGAAAAAGATCACTTCCTCTATTCAAGCATGTCTGTGCCAAGAATAGGCCTGCTGGAGCTTTTCGTCGGCTTTTGTCTAACAAATGACAGAAATATCCCAATTATTACCGTGATGATGATTTAATGCATGAGGGAAGAAATAGCTCACTCATAAGTGTCCTTGTCAAAGTGGTAGGAAATATATTTGGGCTGGAATTTTTAGCTCAACTATAGGAAGAGCTGAGATGGGTTCAGGATGCATTCCCTTTTGTGTTGCAGTTTTTGTTCTTTATATATTTAACTAGTGGCCCAGTGTGCGAAATTCATACATAGGAGGGGGAATGCAGGGTTCCTCTCAGCCCAGCCTGCACCCTTTCCAATTGGGGGCCCTTTGGGGGATTCCACAGGGATCGGGCCTAAACTGGCAGTCGGACATCCCTCTCATAATCTGGGACACTGGCTCCTAACTGCTCACCTGCCTGCCTGCCCAATCACATCTAACCTCTCTGCCTGCCTGCCTGATCATCCCTAACTGCTTCTGCTTGCCCTGCTGATTGCCCCTAACTGCCCTTCCCTACCAGCATGATTTCGCCCCCAATTGCCTTGAAACCCCTCCTCAGCCCCCACCTTAGGTTCTGCCTTTGCAGTTTACCCAGATTAGGTTCTGATTGATCAGTTTCTATACCAATCAGCATCAAAAGTTCTGCCTCCTAGGCAGTCATTGACTCCTCATAGTTCACCCAGATTTGGTTCTGATTTTTTTGGTTTCTATGCCAGTCAGTATCTCTGGGCCTGATCAGAGAGGCATGGCTGATCAACAACCCCCAGGGAGACCTGGAGAGAACGAGAGCTATGCTACTGGCCAGGCTCAGAGAGAAAGTGTGAATTAAGGACTGATTAACAGCTGTCATGGAGGCTACAGATCTGACCCTGCTTCTCTCTCCAGACCCCCCTCCAGACCTAATCCACCACTCCCTCAGCAATCAGTGGTGGGTCTCCATGCCCACAGTGGTAACAGTCAGTGCTGGATCGCCATGGCAACCCAGCACTGACTGCACAACTGACTTCTAGTGTTCAATTGAGCTTTTGGTCATTACAGTCACTGTCTTTATATATATATATATATATATATATATATATATATATATATATATATATATACACATATATATACACACACACACACACACACACACACACACACACACACATACATACACTAGAGGCTCAGTGCACAAAATTCGTGCACAGGAGGTGGAGGATGTCCCTCAACCCAGCCTGCACCCTGTCCAATATGGGACCCCTCGAGGGATGTCTGACTGCCCGTTTAGGCCCGATCCTGGTGGGATTGGGCCTAAACAGACAGTTAGACATGCTTCTCACAATCCAGGACTGCTGGCTTCCAACTGCTTGCCTGCCTGCCTCTCTGGTTACCCCTAACCATTTCTGCCTGTCAGCCTGATCACCCCCTAACCACTACCCTGCCAGCCTAATTGATGTCTAACTGCTCCCCTGCCAGCCTGCTTACCCCCAACTTCCCTTCTTTGCTGGCTTGGTCACCCCTAACTGCCCTCCCCTGCAGGCCTAGTCCCTTCCAACTGCCCTCCTTTGCATGCCTGGAACCTCCCAATGGCCCTCCCCTCCTGGCCATCTTGTGTCCATATGGGGGCAGGATCTTTGACCACATGGAGGCAGCTTCTTGTGTGTTGGAGTGATAGTCAATCTGCATATTACTCTTTTATTAGATAGAATAGAGGCCTGGTGAATGGGTGGGGGCCAGCTGGTTTTCCCTGAAGAGTATCTCAGATCAGAGTGGGGGTTCCCTTTGAACATGGGGCGGCCTGGGTGAGGGGCCTGTGGTGGTTTGCAGGCCAGCCAAGCCCCCCAGTGACCCAAGTGGAGGCACTGGTATCTGGAATTAATTTATGTTCTACAATTGAAACTTTGTAGCCTGGAGCAGAGCCAAACCTTCTGCCTGCTCCATGGTTGCTGCCATTTCTTTTGGGATTATGTATCTTTTATAATTGAAACTTTGTAGCATTGAGTGGAGGCGTAGGCCAGCAATGGGAGGAAGAAAGTTTGGCTTCCTCCATTTTGCTGGGGAACCCCAAGCCTCCCTCCTGCTCTCAGTGGCAGCAGCCATCTTGGTTGGGGTTTATTTGCATAATTTGCTCCTGACTGGCCACTGGGCATGCCTGTGGGCATGGCTTGATCAGAGGTATTTTCAATTTGTATATTACTATTTTATTAGATAGGATACTAGAGACCCGTTGCAGGAATATTGCTTCTTGCAGTCTGAGCAAAGCTCCCTTCCTTCTCTGCTCCCTTCTCCCCTACCTCGCTCTCTCCTGTCTCCACTGCCTTGCTTGCTCCAGTCTCTGCTTCCTTGTGCCCATCTCCTCTGCCTCACTCCCTCCAGTCCCCCCTGGCTTTGCTCCTTCCCTTCTTCCCTGCCCTGCTTGCTTACTTCTCCTCAGTTTGCTCCCTTCTGCAATGCTTGGCTTCCTTCTACACCCTCTTCTGCATGCAGATATGCAAATTAACCACCATCTTGGTTGGGTTCATTTGCATGTTTGCTATGATTGGCGTGTGGGCATGGCTTATGGGTGTGGCTTGTGGGTGTAGCAAAGGTACTGTCAATTTGCATATTACTCTTTTATTAGATAGGATATGGTGAACTTGTGGTAGCTCTATAATCCCTTTGTAGGAAGGATTTAGACATACCTTTTTGATTTTAGGTCAAAGGTGGAAGACATGGCCCTTGAAGCTGCATTTAACCACATTGTTGTTTTCCTCAGGTTTGTATGACTACAAGTCTGTGTTTCCAGGGATCATTTCATTGACTTCATATGAGCTTGAAAATACATCAGCTGTGTTTCCAGGGATCATTTCATTGACTTCATATGAGCTTGAAAATACATCAGAAAGAAGCAAGAACTGTGTGGAATTACAGGTCGAGATAAAGGACTTCAACCTGACCTTTTATATGGAATGATTCATAGTCAAAACACAGCATTCATTCTATTTTGTTAAAGGTTTTTATTCTGTTCTGAGTCGAAAGGTTTGATAACCTAAAAGTTTGTGCACTGGCGTTCTTCACTGGTGGTTAGAAGTGAAATCCTCAATTCAACATGTCAAATGCAGACTCTGAAGCATAGCTAGAACTGCAGTACCATGTGATGGACAACTCCCATGATTCCAAAGTAAGATTTCCTTCTATTAGTCAAAAGTAGGTAAAGACACATTCACCTAGTACAGTCCAGTTAACCAAGTCACAGTGACATGCACCCGAGTATGAGGCTTGGAGAATAAAATAGATTGTTTCCTTAGAACCGCTGATGCTCATAGTCTGTTCTTTAAAAATATGGTCGAAATGCAAACTCATTCCTCTCTCTAATGAGAACATGACATTTCCTCTTCATAAAAATGCCATCCTCTGAATATAATTTGTTCTCATCTCATCTATTGATCTGTTACCTGTTATCTTTTTATAATAAAGGGTCAAAGATTCTACACACAATTCTCTCCTTCATTCCTCAAGTAAAGAAACATGTCTTATGATTCTTTAGCCCACCCCCAGGGTTATTGCCACCCTAAGATCACAATTTCTTTCCTTGTTTGCCATCTGTTCACCTGAAGGCAGAATAGTTCTAAGAATGGCTGCTCACTCTTGCTTGGTGTACAGATGCGATTCCAAAGGACCAGCAAATTTCCCAAACATAACTCATTTCTGTACTACTTGTAAAAATTTGAATTGAGAAGAGCCACACATTTTCAGGTATGTTTCAGACTTTCAGACACCTTCTGATGTGGGGAAGTCTCTATGTGTGGATACCCAACCTCCAGTGAGTTGTCATTTGCTAGACACTAAATGTTGTAACCATTTAATTCATATTTTTGAGGCGACTACAATCTCAGCAAAATGAGAAAACGTCTTCCAGCCTTGAGCTCGGATAATAGCAGGCATGTTAATATGAAGTTATTTTCATTCCCCAAAAGGCCTTGCCCAAATATAGTTTGCTCTGCCATTCTTGTGTCTGTATAGATTCCCACTTTTGAGTATTCAGAGCTTCCTTTTCCTTTCAGTTAGACTGAAATGCAGTGGAGAGAAGTGTTATTGATGAGGGCTGATTAAGCAAATTAATGAATTGAGACAGCTGCATAGTAAGTGAGAAAAATTTGAGGAGTGGAATTGGTCTTTGCTCACTGACTGTAAAGTGTATGAGTTGAAACCACAAGAGTACCTGACCAGGGAACAAGCTCTATTGCTGAGGAATGTAGAGAAATAATATTTGGAATTGCATTTTTTTTCTCAAGGAATAGTTATGTTGCTTTTCCAAGGAGTTCCTTGCGTATGTTTTCCTTGCTTCCTTTCCTAAATCATCTGCAATAGCCCAAATTAGTTCATTTGGCCAATATGTATTGAATGCCCACAACATTTCAGACACAATGATAGGCACTTTATGCTACGGGTAGAAATATATTACTGAATATGTCTGATTACTGTAAAGTCCTAAATCTGACAGAGCCAAGTGTTTCTTTTTTTCTGGGGGTGCTAAATATTCAGCTCTGTAAAGCATATATTTCATAGTCTTCAATGTGGTAGATACGAAAAGTTAAACAATACCATGTGTTGACAGTGACATGGGGTCAGTGGGCATTCTAACAAGCCATATATCAATACAGTTGCTTTAGTTATCAACGTAGAAACATTATGAGAAGTCCGAGATCTGTGTACCTTTGACTCAGCCATTTCATCCCTAGGAAACATGTATTGATTTTACCATGGGAAAGCAAAAAGTTGGGAAAAGAACAATCAAACAAATGAGCATAATTGCCCATCAATGAGGAAAGAGAAGATAAGTTGTAGCAAAGTGGATTTTTGGAATGCCATGCTGTAGTGAAAATTAATACATTAGACCTCCCTGTGTCAATAGGGATAATTCTCAAAACTGTAGCCCTAAACAACCACAAGAAGTAATCCGAAGAAGGAGGCACACAATCTGGTATCACTTATGTATAATTGTAAGCCCGGGAAAATTTTCTATATTCTCTTAGGGTATATGCACATGGTGAAACAAGAGAGACATTTGTGGGAATGATAAATATGGTGTTGCCACATTTGGGTGGGGGTTGGGGAGAAGAATTGCAACCAGGGAGAGGAGCTGAGAAAAAAATAAATTATATTTGTTATGTTTATGTTGCAATTTGCCCAGTACACATGTGGCATTTGCCATAGCATTTTCTACATTATATTTAACGTGTCTGCTATATTCCATAAGAAAGAAAGAGTACATCTGAGAAGCTATAGCCATTGCTGCGTGCGTGAATGCACTGTTTTTTGTTTGTTTGTTTGTTTGTTTTGTTTTTTTGTTTTGAACTTCAGACTGCTTTTGATTTAGGACTGCACTCAAATCATTTTCAAGTCTGCAAAGGTTTTCTATAAAAAACAATGAGCAAAGGGACAGAAAACTCCTGGTCTGCCAGACAAAGGCTTGGCAAGGGAAGCGGTTCCCTAATGTCTTTGATCAATGTAAACTGCTAATTGAAAGGCTTGCCGCTCTTTTCCAAAAGGAATGATTTTCTCCCCGACTCAATTACTGGAATAATTGCTTGAACTTTCCATATTCCTTTAACTGGGCAGATCCACTGTTAGCATCTAGGCTCTCATTTCAAATTAAATTACCAAGTTGTTCCACTTAACAGCCTCTCTGTTGGATCTTCGAGCTGCAATATTATGGACATGGCCTGCACCCTCCTTCCTCTATTTTCTGGTGTGTGAGATGAACTCAGATGTGGTTTGGAATGTCCAGTGTCTTCCAGATCCACAGCTGTTAGAAAACACCATTGGATAACAAATATTTGGCAGAAGTGTTTTCACATGCATGTACTCTCCCTCTCTCCTGCCAGGAAACACCCTCCCCCTTTTTATGTCTAGCCTGTACTTTCTCTCTGCCCAGAGATGCTATGAACATGAGAAGTGTTCTGCCTGGCACCAGTGAGGGCTCTGCAGGGGGATCATGCATGGCATGTGCAATGGGAAGACAAATCAGACAGAGCTGTGATGAAGACTGCAGATTGTATTGGAGAAACTCAATAAGCTCTGCTCAATACTGACAGGAAAACACAGTCAAAACTGATTTTCATGAGAACATGTCAATGAACTACAGGGGTGTCTCAGGACAGATGCAAAAAACTAGGAGGTTTTTAATTTCCCTTTCAGGTTTATCAAGAGCTTGCTGTGTGTCATGGTCAGGCACATCAAGTTAAGGGGCTACTGATCTCTGGGCTTAAGAACTCCCTGGATGTGTTGGGAAGACAGATTTCTGGACCTCCCCAGGGATTGGAACTCAGTGGGTCTAGAGTAAGCTCTGGGAGGTTCTTTTTTTTTTCTAGCAAGTCTACAGGTGATGCTAATTCTGCCACCCATAGAAGCACACCTTGACCAGCAAGGCCCTCCAGTGGGTTTTGATGGAATGGAGGAAGAAAGGCAAATAAAAAACTCTTCCTTTCAATGCTACTGCAATACAATGGCAGAGCAGTTAGTACTGTTGCAGAAACACAGGAGAAGGAACTCCGTCTTGCTCAGGCCACTTGCAGGTAGGAGGTGATATTTGACCTGCACCTGGAGGAATGAAGAGCTTCCTAGGCAGAAAAGAGAGTTAGTATTTCAGCAAATGAAGTGGCATGAACAAGATGTAGAATGCATTTGAGAACTAGTGAGTAGTGTAGTATAAACAGAGCTGGAAGAAGAGAGGGAGTGATCACAGAAGTGTTGAAAAACAGTCTGCAGCTGGCATTTGAAAGAGTTCGTTGCTTCCTTCTAAGGTGCCTGTTACATTGTTCTAGAGTGGGGAGCAGTGGAGTTGTTAAAATATTGTTTGTGGGCCAAGCCAGTATGGCTTAGTAGTTGAGCATTGTTCATTGAACGAGGGAAGTGAAGGTTTGATTCTTGGTCTGTACACATGTCCATGTTTGGGGCTGGTTCCCAGTAGGAGGCATGCAGGAGGCAGCCAATCAAGGTTTATCTTTCATCATTAATGCTTCTCTCTTTCTCTGCCTCCTCTTTCCTTTCTCTGAAATCAATAAAAATATATAAAATATTTGAATTAAAGAAAGATTGTTTGTGGGAAAGTGGACGAAGGGAGGCCAGTTGGCAGAGGTCCCAGGCTCCAGGGCAGAAACGCGGAGTGTATCCCTGAGTTTGTTGTGAGGAGTGTGGGAGGACAACAGAAACCCTCCCCATCTGAAGGCAAGGCCATCCAGGTTGGAGACAGAACATCTTCTGGATGTAGACCAGAGAAATAGTCAAGATCAAACTTTCAAGGTGGAGTTGTATAGATGCACCTGGACAAGTAAGAAGGTGAAGACTTGCCAGTTGTGCAGCATGTATGGCTAAACCCTCAGTGCTCCACACTGAGACACGGAAGAACCTACCCAAGCTTTGCCTTCTACTGCCTCTTCATTCATTGTGCAGTTTGTACAAGTAGGACACAGCAGGGATCATGTTGCAGTACTATGACTAGTACTTCTTGGCTGTGTGGACAAGTTCAATGTTATTAAAGATGGATCCTGCTTCTGGTCACCCCTTTTATCTTCTTTGTCAGATGAAGACCAAGTAAGAGGCAGAGATAATGACATCAAAATACCAATATATTTGTTTTTTAAAATGACCCTAGGCACAAATAAGAGATTAGCACCAGTCTTTTCTTTTTTATTTTGAGAGAGAAACATTGATTTTTTTGTTCCACTCATTTATGAATTAATTGATTACTATTTATATGTGTTATGACAAGGGATCAAACCCTCAACCTTGGTGTATCAGGATGAGGGGATAACCAATGGAGCTACCCGGCCAGAGCTAATTAGCCCCTCTCTTTACCTAAACCAGATATAACTTAATGAAAGGTATGTGATTAAAGGAACCAAGTCTTGTAATATACCAATGTCTTTACTGATATTTTAAATATTTTTTTAAAAATTACTTATCCAGCCATGGCTGGTGTTGTTCAATGATTAGAGTAGTGACCTGTTCAACAAAGAGGGGTGGGTTGGATACCTGGTCAATGGCATGTACTTGGGTTGCTAGTTTGCTCCCTGCCCCTGGTCAGGGTACATGGGGGAGGTAACCAGTCCATGTGTCTCTCTCACCTCTCTCCCTCTCTCTCTCTCTCTCTCTCTCTCTCTCTCTCTCTCTCTCTCTCTCTCTCTCTCTCTCTCCAAAAAGCAATTGGAAAAAATCCTCAGGTGAGGATTAACAACAAAAAGCTGCCTACCTTGTTTCCCCTTATTTTCTCCTGAAAATAAGACCTACTTACAGTTTTGTCTCTTGCTGTAATATAAGGCATCCTTCTGAAAATAAGACCTCCTCGATAATATTTTTATTCTTGAGACTGAAAAAGCCTGGGCCACACAAGCAGTTATAAGGAAGTGGGTCGATTTAATGCTGCCACTTGTTATGCGAGGGCGCCAAAGAGGTCTGCTAGTCTGGGATGCAGCCAGCACTCACCGAGCTAAAGACATGAAGAAATTTCTTCACAAAAGAAAAATAGATCAAATAATGATTCCCACAGAAATGACAGCCTATCTCCAGACTCTTGATATTGCAATAAACAAGCTATTCAAGGACAATTTGCACATGGAAATTAATGACTACATTGAAAATAGAATGGACAGAAATCAACATGGAAACTTTGTGATACCTAAACTGCAATAGGTTGTGACTTGGGTGAAGAATTCATGGGAGAAAATCACTGACAGCTGCATTGCAAATGCACTATGAGCAGGCTACCATGACAAGAAGTACTCATTTAAGGACAGTGCTATTGCTAAACATGAGAGGTTTGGTCCACTGATTCTGAAAGAAATGGAGTCACAAGAAATTCACCAGGAAATTTAGGGTTTGGATTGTTATGATGATGTTCCAGAAGATGATGACATGAATGTCATTGAATAAATCTTAATTTGTGTTCATACCGGTAGATATCAGTATCAGTAAATGTACCATAGATTGTTGTACCTGGAAATAATGGTAGTAACAAGAAATTCTTGATACCATAGGATTCACATTTTGTCTGGTTATGCTGGTTTTTGATGACAACTACTACAGTACAGGTAATAAATTTATACAGGTAATAAATTTCCTTTTTTATTGTTCAACAATAAATGTGTACTGTATTCTTCTTCACAGAAAAATAAGACATCCCCTGAAGATAAGACTTAACACATCTTTGGTAGCAAAAATTAATATAAGACACTGTCTTATTATTTTCGGGGAAACAGGGTATCTATTTCCATTTTTTTCTTCTCACCATGTACTTCTTCATTCTTATCTCTCTTGCAAAATCCTCACAAATTCTCTCTGTCCTTCCTCCTTTGTCCAGATGTTTACCTTGCAACACCATAAATTAATCTCCCCAGCAAAGGCTGACCCTGCCTTATAGTGTAGGGAGGGTGGAAAACCAAAACTGACCAACAAGCCAGAAATCTCATTAGCAACAGAAGGGTGAGGGGGGAGGAGTGTCATTTTAGGGAAACTCTTTTAATAATTCTTGTCCCATCACATAACAAAGTCATCATTTTTCTTCTCAAATAACCAGATGCCCAGAATTTTCTCCAAAAAAAAAATAACTATTCCACTTTTTTATTCAAAAATAAGAAAGTGGATGTGACATTTCATTCTTTAGTCATTCAATCCAGTGACTTCAAGACAAGAAGATATTTCAGTAATAATAACAATTTAATAATGAAAAATACAAACACGGTGCAATATAGGGTGACTGTGCTTTTACTTTAAGAGGTTCAGACACATTACAAACTCCTCAACATTTTGAAAAAGAAATGACATTGTCATGCCAAAAAGAGTAGGAAGGATATAATCTCAGAATTAAAAAAAAAACTTAAAATTTTAGCTTTAGTTTTAAAATTCCTTGGTCTCCCCTTTTGATCATGGACTGAGATACATATAGCCACCAGTTTTTATGGGTCAAAGTAGAGCATTTGAGAATCAATTATCTAAAATTTAGATTCTAAATCATACGATTTCTTAAGATAGAAAATTTCAAACTTGCTTTTAAAACCATTAGATAATGCAAGAAATCCTCAAAGAAAGGTTGCTTCCTAGAAAAGTTGCTATGTTCAATCTATCTTTTAAAAATGTGTACCGTAGGATGGGTTTGGAACAGTAACAGAGGCATTCACTACTCCAAGTTTTTGCTGGGAGCCAATTTTTTTCTGAAGTTATGAAAATAAATAGTCAGTTTTAGATTTTTTTTATAATAAATTCAAAACATTAATGCCAAAGGTTAATCTTCCTCACATCCAGCATCAAAGTTGGGAATGAGCCATACAAATACATATAATAATTACTTAAAAATATATGTTCATTGTAGATAACATGAAAAATGCAGAAAACCACAAGAAAAGTCACTTCTAACTTATCACTAACTGTCTATATCCAATGCACACCATTCTGATCTTTTTTTATTTTGTATCCACACTTACCCTAACACAGATATATTTTTTTAACATTTATTCCTTACTTCCTTAGTGATTTGCTACTATATTTTAGGAATTGTGTTCAATTATATTATTCTGTAGAAAATACTTTGTGTTGAACAGATTATACATATATATGTTTTTATCGATTCCAGAGAGAGGAAGGAAGGATAGAGTCACAGAAACATCAATGATTGATGAGAGACAACTATTGATCGGCTGCCTCCTGCATGCCCCCTACTGGGATTTGAACCCTCAAACCAGGCTTGTGTCCTGACCAAAATTGAACTGATTCATAGGTCAATGCTCAAACAATGAGAAACACCAGCCAGGCAACACAATTTATTTTATTTAACAAGAAATTTTGGAATATGACATTTATTCTTCTTCATGTGTATGATGACAACATAGTATTCCCTCATCTCTTTAATAAGATCATTCTAACTTCTCAAATATTGTATCTTATTCGCTATTTTATTATTTCTCACAAATGGGGTTCTTGTATATGATTGGTGAGCAGTGTAGATCGCAATTGTGTGGAAAATGTCCAGGTCCAATTAAGTTCTCTTTCTTGTGGGCAGTCCTATTTGTTTCCCATAGTTCTCTTGCCTTCTGAGTGTTAACACGTTACATGAAAAAGCAAACCCATTTCTCTCCCTTTCAATAATGTCCAAATCAAGTGAGTAATGCATAGCATCAAGCAAAAAGAAAAAAAAGGAAGCAGTGTTGGCTACCATATCATTTTTGGGTAAATATGAAAATAGATTGAAATAGAAGGTGGAAGGCAACATTTTTTGTATAAAATGATCCATCTGTCCTTTTCTCTCCTACAACTTTTTCTACTTAGAATACTATGCATTTGAATTTCTCTTTATATGAAAAAAATGGCTTTGTTCAACTTATCTCTGGTGGTTCCCTATGACTTCAATCTCTTCTCATTATCTTTTAATGTTTCATGAAATTTAAACCAGATTCTACCAATTTCCATTGTGTGAATGGGGTGGCCGATGGACTGTAAGTTTTAAGATATGAGGAAGCAATAGTAAAATGCATCAATTGTTGTTGTACAATAATGGAAAGTTATTGGTGCATTAAAGAAGGAGGAATAAGTATTCAAAGCCTATCCATCATCTCCATGTCTGCTTGTAGCTTTCATCTGGGTCTCTGGGTTAAAAATATATGTTGCAAAAAGTACCTTGGATCGAGGACTTGGTTAAAATGCTAGGGATTTCTAAGTTTGTAACTTTTGTGTGCATAAGGCTTGGCATACACAGCATCAGTGGAAGAAAGCAGGCCCTGAAGGATCACTCACTTCATGAAAACATCTGAAAGTCACACTGTTTGAAACTTAAAAAAATAATAAAATCCTCTTGTTAGAGCCTGTATTATCTGGCCTTTAAAAAATAATTCAATGACTTGCTCTTTCTCTGAGTTCCTGCTTAATGATCCCATTCTAACCAGCAGGAACAAATCCAAAGAGAATTTCCCACAAAGCAATCGGTTTCAGTGTGGGCAGGTACTACATGCAGATGCTTTGTGAATTCCCAACTGTCTTGCAGGGAAAGGCAGGAAGCTACTTCAGGCTGAGTAACCTTTTCCTGCCTTTTGGGCGGGGTTGGAGAAAGGGCTCTTTCTGGGATGTCACTGGCTCCTCATGGTGGTTTTGTGCAAGGCTTCGCTCTCTTGAAGTACTTACTTGCTTTAGTGATTCTCATAATCCAGGATTCCTTTGCCAGCTGGGAGTTTTCCTGTTTCTGAGACACCAATGAGGGTTAACAGAAGGCAGGAGAGCAAGGGAAATATCTCCAATATAAATGCATCAGTCACTATGTGTCAGTGACCCAGGCTGTCATTCCCTTTAGACATGCTCAGGATGGGCCTATTCAGACCTTTCTCCTGGTGGACTTAACAACTTGCTCTCTTCACTCACAAGTGTCTCTGTTTGGAGAGTAAATTACATGGTGGTTCTATAACAGCTCTTTTAAAAATCCAAAACCTCCGATCAGTCAAATTTGCAATTGAATTCTCACTCTCTAATCTGCTTGGCAAGTTATTTAACACCACTGTCCACCTCAGTGAACTTACCTGGGAAGTGGGAATAATAATAGTTTCCTCATAACAGTGTTGAGAAAATTAAGTAAGATAATATGTGTGAAATACTTTTCAAAATATTCACATTAGCATGTTTTAATTCATATTTCCCCCATTTAAGCCTTGCATTGCTACATGTTGCAGCCTCTAGCATTTTTTTTCAATTACAGTTGACATTCAATAGTATATAGTTTCAGATATACAACATGGTGGTTAGACATTTATATGACCTACAAATTGACCCCCTTCCCCCAGTAAGTCTATTACCACCTGGCACCACCTTTCATCAGAGATAGTGAAGGAGCCCCTGACCATGCAGAAGAAGTAGACATAGGAAATCATTTCTGGAAATAAAAGGATAAAACAACAGAAGGGATTAGTGTATTATAGGGTTAAGGTTGGCAAAGCTAGTGTGGATCCAGAAACACTCTGTAAGCCTTGATGCTGGTTCCTGTTCAAATCAGCAAGATTGCCAAGGCAAAATGGGAGAGTCAGATGCTGTCTTTACTGACGTCTCATTATTTTTTTCTTTAAAACATTTTCCTCCTCCTCCTCCTCCTCCTCCTCCTCCTCCTCCTCCTCCTCCTCCTCTCTTCTCCTTCTTCTCCTCCTCCTTCTTCTTCTTCTTCTTCTTCTTCTTCTTCTTCTTCTTCTTCTTCTTCTTCTTCTTCTTCTTCTTCTTCTTCTTCTTCTTCTTCATTTCAGAAAGAGGGAGGGATAGAAGGAGGGAGAGAGAGAGAAAGAGAGAGAGAAACATCAATGATGAATCATTGATCGGCTGCCTCCTGCACGCCCAAGCCCAGAGCCTAAAACCCAAAGATACTCCCTGACCATGAACCAAACTGTGCATCCTGTTTGATAGGTTGCCACTCAACCACTGAGCCACACTATCTGGGCTAAACATTTCTCTGAAGTTGAATAATGTTTGATGTTGGGAGATTGAAGTTAGACTGGTAAGTAGAGCAGGAGGACACATTTGCCTTGGCTTGTGTGGCTGTCATTAGAGCCAATGATTGAATATTTCCAGTGTCCTTTAGTTATAGACCGAATATTTGTGTTCCCCCACCAAAAATTCTTATGTTGAAACTCCCAATGTTATTGTTTTGGAAGTGGGCTTTTGGGAAGGGATTACATTTAGATGAGATCATGAGAGTTGGGACCCGTGATGGGGTTAGCACTGTTATAAGAAGGGAGACCAGAACTCTTTGTCTCTGCCACATGAAGACACAGAGAGAAGAGGCTGTCCACAAGACAGGAAGAGTGTGGTCTAGGAACCAAATCTGCTGGCATGTGTTGGCCCATATAAGGAAAACAAGTGACATGGAGTTTTGTACACAGGGGCTGGGGAATGGAGAAAAGGAGAGAAGGAAAGGCATCATCGGAATCTCTAATCTTAACTCTGATTTTGTAGGATGGAGGTATTTACCATTGTCAAAGCAAATTCTAGAACACACATTCATCAAATTCTCAAAACTATATTACTCTTTTCAGGTCATTTTTGAATGATTAGAAATAGATAACATTCTATACAGCACCAGCTGTGTGGCACGTATTTCTGGCAGCTTCTCCACAGGAATCCAAGAAATGGGAAAAAAATCCATCCTGAATGTGGAAGCTTCTCCAATCACTAAAAACAATTCACATCAAACATCTACCTGGAGATTAATTCCGTTGTCTCACTAGCTGGGTGCCTGCCTCTAATGGTAAGATCCACATAGTAAGGGACAAAGTGAAACATAACATTTGAAGGCTGTGGGATTTGGGCATATCATTCTGAGTTAACCCTACAAATTTTAAAATAATCAATTGACAATTTACCAATGTCCTTTCTTTTTGGATTATGAGTGTGGTGATGATGATGATAGTGATGATGATAAGCATGAGGGTTTGATGATGATGGTGATGGTAATAGGGCTGCTGCTGATGATGATGATGCTGATAAGGCTCTTGGACCACCCAGTTCTTTGCTCTCATGGGGTCATAAGATGTGAGTTCATTATCTGGCAGGACTACTTGTTTTGTTCAGAATTTTACAGACAAAGCAGAGTTAGCAGCTCGAGAGGGAGTGAAGGAGAGAGTCTGGCATTCCCTTTGTTGCTGGGAAAGATCAGTATCAACCACTGAGATTTAGTTCTGTCAGGAAACAGAAGCCTGATATTCCAATATTCCAAGACCCTCCCTTGGACTCTCAAATAGCTCCTTTGCATTTTGATTGTTCCATCCAGTCATACCTCACACCTGATATCTTTAAATATCTGGGGTTTTAGTTGATGCACATCCAGCCAGCTTTAAAACAAGGATTTAAGAGCTTTGTGAGAGTATTCGCCATGAATAATTGCTAGTGGAGCATATTGGATCACCTTGTGTAACTTTTGCAGACTGGTTTTAATTTCAGGTTTGACTGTTATATTGTAGCTTTGCAAAGCAATAATAAAAAAATCATAATTTAGATTAGGAGAAGCAAAACAAATGATGATGGGAATATTATCATAACCGTAATTTTACAGCACAGTTTAATTATTTGGTTCAGTAATGTTCAATAATTATTTCAACACCAAAATCCCTCCCACCGCAGCCCCTCAACAAACTAAACAACTGTTTCACTACCAGCAACTAATTTATAAGGCAATTTCAGAAACTCGCGATTTCTTGTCTCTCTGAGATTTACAGTCACTAATAAAAGGCCTTAACTTCAAGAATCATGAATTAAAACTCATTATAGCGAGTAAAAAATTCAGGATTTTTTTCTATTTGTACAGCTATCCAGAGGGCTGGAGGGGGTCCATATTCTTATAGACTTGGACGTAAGTGAGTGGAAGCCCACTATCAACTGCCTAATGGGCACTCATTAAATGTAGGACAAATTAATGCACTCATTCATGTGTATAGACAGTCTCAAGAGTAGATCAGTTGACTTCTTTATTTTTCTTTTTGCATTCTTTCTATTGAGACCTTGAGGAAGCATTTATTAAATGAATCAATCAGTTTTTTATTATCTGTGTTTAAAAGTCATTATTGACTATTTCCTTCCTCTCATTTCCCATATCCATTGATCATGTCCAATATTTTGTCCCCGTCCTAAATTACTGCATCTTTTATCTTTTCTCCATTCTCCTTTGACTCTTCTGACCTGGAGTGCTAGGATCTTAACTGGCCTTTGTTCCTTCAGCCTTGCCCTCATCAATCTTTCCCAAATACCAGCCACAGTGACATTTTCTAAAATCGATCTAAAACTGAAGCTAATTACAGTTAACCTTGCTGATATCACTACCATTTTTTTAAATTTAATAAATTTTTATTGTTCAGATTATTACAATTGTTCCTCTTTTTCCCCCCATAGCTCTCCTCCAGTACCCATCCCACCCTCTGCCCTTACCTCCCTGCACTGTCCTCAGTCATAGATATACTATTTTTGTCCAGTCTTTTCCTGAACCTCCCACAGCCCTTTCCCCCCAAGAATTGTCAATCCATGTCCTTTCTATGCCCCTGATTTTATTATATTCACCAGTTTATTCTGTTCATCAAATTTTTAATTCACTTGATTTTTAGATTCACTTGTTGATAGACATGTATTTGTTGTTCATAATTTTTATCTTTATCTTTTTCATCTTCTTCCTCTTCTTAAAGAATACCTTTCAGTATTTCATATAATGCTGGTTTGGCAGTGATGAACTCCTTTAGCCTTTTCTTATATGTGAAGCTCTTTATCTGACCTTCAATTCTGAATGATAGCTTTGCTGGGTAGAGCAATCTTGGTTGTAGGTTCTTGCTATTCATCACTTTGAATAGTTCTTGTCATTCCTGTCTGGCCTGCATAGTTTCTGTTGAGAAATCAGCTGACAATTATATGGGTGCTCCCTTGTAGGTACCTTGGTTTCCCATCAGCCCGACCCTAAGCAGTGCCTGAGTCTCCATGTCCCAGGGCAATGACTGCACGCACCTCTGAGAGAAAGCTGCCCTTGAGTTTTGTCCGCTGCCAAACAGTCCATTTTCTCCCCAAATGAGTCTGGATACACAAAGTCTCACCCAGAACTGGAGTACAGTGCCGTTCGGAGGTTTTGTTTTCCTCCCAAACGAGAGAGACAGTTACACGGTCTTTCCGTGAGCTTGCGCACCTCTGCAGCTCCCGAGTCTCAGTGTGTTTCCTCCTGATAGTCCAGTTTCACCCCGTATGAGACTAGGTTCCCCAAGACTCGCCAGGACCTGGGGTTCAGCACAGTGGGGAACCTTTGTCTCCCTCCCCATTCGAGAAAACCAGCCAGGTATTCAGCCACCCACCCTTTCCGCTCACGTGCGTCTCTGTGTCTTGGAACCTCTGTCTCCGCATCTCAGCACATCTGTCCTTCACATCTCCTCTGAGTCTCAGTGTCCTTTTTTCTTTCCTTCTAGTTGTAGAATTTTCACTCAGCCAGCTTTCCGGTGGTTCTGGATGATGTCCATTTTGTCTTTTAGTTGTATTTTTGAAATTGTTTTGTGAGGCAGCAGTATAAGTATTTACCTATGCCACTGTCTCAGTTCTTCTCCACTATCATTTTTAATTCCATCATTGTCCCTCAAGGTCCCTATATCCCCACTTGAGCCCCCTCTCACACATGCACTTTTAGTGTGTGTGTGTGTGTGTGTGTGTGTGTGTGTGTGTGTGTGTGTTTCTTTCTGCAGCCTGGGTGTCTCTATAGTAATTTTGTACAGTTAGTCTCATCGCTCCTTAAGATTTTGGGGTGCCCCTTTTTCTAGGAAGTCTCATCAGTTAAACACCCATTCTTGTACTTTCACAGCCTATTGGAAATCCTTGTCACAGTGCCTGCTTCATCTTAATATGATTTCCTAATTCCCCCACCAGAACAAACTGAATGCCAGACCATGTCATCTTGGTCATTATTTCATGTTTAGTACCTAGCATGGTGACTAGAACTTAGTAGGCACTGAATAATTGCTGGGTAAGTGAATGACTCATTCCTATTCAGATTAAGAGCTTGGGGTGGTTTTGCTTCTCTCCAGTTTTCCTGATATCCTTTTCTTCCTTCCTTCCTTCCTTTCTTCTCTCCCTCCCTCCCTCTCTTCCTCCCTCCTCCCTTCCCTCCTTCCTTCCTTCCTTCCTTTCTTCCTTCCTTCCTTCCTTCCTTCCTTCCTTCCTTCCTTCCTTCCTTCCTTCTTCTTCTTTTCTTTCTTTCTTTCTTTCTTTCTTTCTTTCTTTCTTTCTTTCTTTCTTTCTTTCTTTCTTTCTTTCTCTTTCTTCCTTTCTATTTCTTCCTTTTTTTGCTTCATTCTCTCCCTCTCTGTAATAATACCTGTACTGTGATCACAACTCCTTTATCTATTAGCTTTTGATACTTGGTGAATTAGATTCTAACTCAGTTTAAAATGAAATATCCTATTTTCTTCAGGATTCTAGATTCTATGAATTATCAAGAATTTTCTTGTTTGAAAGGCTAGTTCTCATTTATATTCAAAGTATTTTTCAAGAAGAGAAAATAACATTTGTGAGAACAAGAAAAGACTCAAATAATAATCAAGTTTTTTGACTATTCCTATAATACCAATGGTTATAGTAGATAGCAAAGTCACTACCAGCAAGATTATCCACTGTGAATTAGGCATAGAGTTGTGTCTCAAAACCAGAGTTCTTTGTTTTTAAGGAGTTAAAAACTCCCTCCCCCTGCCAAATGGAGAGACAGTTGAATTGATTTGTTCAATCAAAATGGTTGAATTCTATTTGGGTCCTCAAAAGAGTTAACAGAATATGATGAGTCAAAAACTCCATGTTCCAGAAAAATCGTGCTATTAAGAAGAAAGCCTTACTTCTCTGTAACCTCTCTGACACCCTGCTCAGTTTGACTTCCCCAGCTACAGCTGCTTCTGAGTATAATGCCATTGATTTTGAGAGATTTCATAAAGATAATTAGATATACTGGAGAGTGTTCTATATTCTCCGCATATCAGAGGCTATGTAAAGCCACCCAAACTTTTGAAATATGTACCTGATATTGCATTCTTGAGAAACTTAGTTTCTAGGCATTAAAAAAAATCTATAGCAAGTCTTCCTCCTGAAGCACAAAGAAGGAATCAAGGACAAGTAGTGGGTATTTTTGCCTTCTTTTTCATTTATGTATATAAATGTCTGAAATGTATGTTTAATTTATACATTAGTTATTTCAGTCCCAAAGCATAACTATTTTAACACCTTGAACTTCCTTATGTTTGGGGGGGGGAAGAGTAAAAAATCATTAGAAATATGATTATGCTTTAATTTAGGTCTTTTAGTTATGTAAGCAGAATGCAATTAAATGAGAAGTGCTCACTGTGACTACATATTTCAAATGGGCTTTCAATTTATCACAGTTTTATGTGTATCTTCTTCAATTGCATGAGGCTTCCTCAAGGCTATGACAGTGAATTATAGTTATGTTCTTGTAATTATTTTCAGTTAAAAAAAGAAAAAAATACTTTGCTGCATAAACTATTGAGTTAAACACATTAAGCATCTAGTTTTTATTGGGATTCTGTGATATTTTACATCCACTGTAAGTTGTTATCAAAGTTGTTTTCAAAGATAGAAAACGTCCTGGGTATTACGGCATAATCACTATTATTATCACCATCTTCATTGTCATTTGTACCATGAAAATAGGATCAAAATAATTAGTTTTATCATTACTAGAATCTAGTGATCTTACTGCCCCCATTTTCTAGATGAAGAAACTGAAGTTTTGAAAAATTTAGTGATTTGCATAAAGCCATATAGATAGGAAGTGTATTAACTAAGATGGGAACACAAGAAGACAGACTTTCACATTGCATGCTATTAATTTTTTAATCATTTTTATTGATTAAAATATTATATATGTCTCCTATTTCCTCCATTGACCTCTCCCCTGCCACACCCACCCCCAGCACATGCCCTCGTCCCCCTAGTGTCTGTGTCCATTGTTTATGCTTATATGAATGTATACAAGTCTTTTGGTTGATCTCTTACATTCCATCTCCCCCCTCTCCATTAATTTTAAAGATGATTCCAAGTTGGCTATGTAACAAGGGGAGTGGTGATTGGGTACAAGATGTGGTCAGGGAATTGAAAGAACAGAAGTGTAGGGACTCAAATCAAGGCCTTAATCTCATTATCAATTAATAGTATGACCCTTGCCCAAGTTAGTTATAAATACTTAATCATATAATGCCTAAAATGCCTGCACACAATGAACTTCTTTGTCATTATGATTGTATTGCTATGGATGGTGATAATGATGATATAACCATCATTGTATCAGGAGATCTCCTTATCTCTGACCACTTCTCAGTTGTCTAAGGGACATAACTCAGTGTCGAGGAAAGAGTTCCTTAGAGAAATGTTTATATTTTGATAGCTTTTCTACCCAGGACTTAACCTCTTCTGTTTAATAAGATGTATGTCTCTCAACTTGGATGTGGTCTTTTTAAGATACCTATTGTTTGCATGACCATTCCACATGAGTCACATAAAAGATGAGTCTCAGAATACTTTGAGACACCATTAGTTGCAGCTCCCATCAGCTTGGTGCTCCTTCAAGAGTTGTGATTTTTGTTTATGACCAAAGCAAACTGTGGTCAAGGAAAACAGCCTTGTTAAGACCTTTCTGCTTTTTAGAAAAGAAGTTTCAACTCCAGTGCACATCTGGATGAAAACAGAAATTTTATTTTTATTATAATCAGCTCCCCAGCTTTGATACCATAAAAGAACCACAAACACAATCATAGACCCTTCCCATCCGGTCTTCCTTGGGAATACTTCTGGAATCATCTAGCTACTTCCTGGTTACCTTATTCATTGTGCAATGGATGACTTATTGGTTCTTTCTCCATCAAAAGGAAATAGTATTAACAGCATTTAATGTCCCCTTCCAAACGAGTTTATATTCTATACAAAGTTAATCAACTGAAATGAAGTAACTCTTCAGAAAGTCAATGGAATTAAAACAACAAGTACATTCTTCCTGGTCACTACTTGATCTTCAGCACATAGCATGGTACCTAGGACAGATTAGACACTTAATAAATATGTGTTGGCTAAGAAATCAAGTCACTTCTATCAAAATCAATAGAATGAAGGGGCTGGGTTTTAGGATGCGTTGTGCCTGCGGGAAAAATAAACACAAAATTGCTTGCCTTCTCTTCTTTCTTTCTCAGACCGCCTTTCCCGGTAAGATTTCTGTTTCTTAACCTTGGCTGGTACTAAAAAGGCCATTGGCCTGCCATCTCATCCAGAAAGAAGCCATAGTCCCTGCATGCTCATGGCTACTTTTCATCTTATTTATGGGCCATTGATGACAAAATATGAGATAACTCCACCTCCTAAAATTGACCAGAGGATGGATTTCAGACCCCACCCATGAAAGCAGGATTGGAATTCATCATAGTACACCTGCAAAAGTGCTTTCAACCCAACAAGCACTGGTTCACTATGCTAACCTTTCTCAAGTTTCTGAAATATTTATGGGAGAATAACTTGTAGAATAATGAATATAGCTTTCCAGTGGAGAAACAAATGCCCACTCTATTTTCATAATCATTTCTTATTAAATATTTATATGTGTATTTTGTGTTTGCTTCATAACTGGCCATTTATGGATTATGTTTAACAAGCACAGTCCAGTTGAGGGAAAAAAAAACAATGAACCAACAAAAAGCCCAAAAACACAAGTAAAGAAAGGGGATCTTGTTTATGCAGTGTTTACATTTAGAAAGTGCACTTAACATTTTTAATACAGTCCATATTTTATAAGTTCCACATGCTGATGTGTCCTGGAGAAAGATGGATGGGTTGGCTCAGAGCTATGCCTCTCTCTGGTTTGATGCATGCAGCTGGCAGAGCTCATATTTACTTTCCTTTAGCAGAACACAAAAATGTAATTCTCTAATAACTGACATAACCACATCATCCTCCAATATGGACTGCATTATTAAATCACAGAAAAAGACAGAACTGGAGTAGTGGGGAAGCTTGACTTCCACTTGATAACAGACCATAAAATGCCTACTTACTGTAACCAGAAGGGATTGAGAACAGCAGAGTTCAGTGCCTAGTATTTGGACAATTCTGAATTCATTGCAATGGAGTCTTGGCTGCCTGCAAGTATATTTGTGCCTTGAGTTTGCACATGGCTTTGGAGTTCACGGGTATTTTCTTGTATGAGGCCACAGTGATATCATCAGAACAGGGGTTATTATTCTCTTTCTACAATAAGAAAATTGATGTTCAAGGTAGTTACCCAGATGGTCAGCATTATTTCCATAGGACTTTCAACAGTACAAATTGCTTTCATATACATAAGTGCATTTGGTTGTCAAACTGGGAGACTAATCCACCTGTCTTCTTTCAGTCACCCAAAATACCCTCTCAAAGGGCACTGGAAGGGGGCTGGCTCCAAAGGTAAGGAAGTTGACTAAAAAATTAAACATATTTTTGCAAACAATAGTTTCAAAACTTAGGCAGTGCTTTGACTTAGCAAATAGACTAGAGCTGAGTCAGGGGTTAGGGTTGCAGAGAGCTGAATCAGTTTGCATAATCATAGAGAAGGAATTGGAGGATGTATTAGCTTGCATAGGAAGAGTCACAAGTCACACCAGGGTAGGAGATAGAAGAAAGAAAATGGCCAAGCAACATGATAGTGTGTGTATGAATGCACGTCTGAGAGTGGGAATGCCTGATGTTTAAGAAGTTGGTTTTTCTGCAATGGAAATTCTTCTAGTCCTCCATCCAAAGTAGTGTGTGCTCACCATTAGAGCTCATCTCCAAATATTCTCCTTCCACTCTTGCTGGGCACTTCTTATGACAAGTTCTGGCCTCTGAGCTATAAATGAAAGTGGAAGTATTGGGGCATGTAATTGTTGATACAAGACTTTGTAGATGTCCTTTTTCTCCTCTGGCATGGTGGTGAGAAATATGAGAGGATGGCTCTTCCTTCATCTAGGTCCCTGAGGGACATTGAGAAGCAAACTCCTCTCCCTCCCTCCCTCCTACCAAATCCACGACACACAGGCCTTATGAATGAGAAACAAGCTTCTGTTATCTCTAAGTCCTTGAAATATTGGAGTCATTTGTTGTCACGACATTACTTGACTCATCTGGATTGGTAGTCTGCTGTGTACACAGCGTCCTATGTGAACATTTTGCTGCTGTATTTGTTGTCATGGAAAGTGGCCGCATTTCATGTTAGGGTCAATTTTAATTCTAAGGTAACTCACTAACTGCAGGATACATAGAAAAGGACAAAAGCACAGTGAGGGCAGGGAATGCAGCCCATGAGGATGTAAGGCTCTGGCAATCCACAGAAATCTTCAGGATTAGACTTTTCACAAACTGTTGACTGTTTACAAATGTGTTCTGCATGTAAGGGGCAGAGGAACATCAGAAGTTATTTCTGAAAACTCTTAATATGCATTTTTTAAGTTAAAGAGAAAGGTGGGATTTCCCCCACCTGCCCTTTATTATGGTAGAGGAAATTACATATTCAGGCAAATAAAATGATGTGTATAATTTCATGCAATTACTAATAAATAGAACTCAGATTACTAAGTTCTTTGATCACAGGTTAGTGGTCTTTCAATCCACTCTGTTAAGAAATCCTCAGAAAGCCAATGAACTAATAGCCTATTACAGTCTCTCTCTCTCTCCTTCTCCCCATCCTCTGCCCTCTCCCTCTCCCTCTCCCTCCTCTGCTGCATAATTTCACATAGAAATCATTGAATGTGTTGAAATACTAAGTTTCTGGAATGTGGATATATCAAAAGTTGGCCTTCATCTGAGTTGGGCTGACAAATCATTGGCAAAATAGTTGAAAGAATACTAACACTTCTAATAAGTTTTCCCATAATATGACATGTTTATTATAGTAGTCCCCCTTATCCATGGTTTTGCTATTACTTGTGGTTAACTGCAGTCTGAAAATATAAAATGGAAAATTCCAGAAGTAATCCATTTATAAGTTTTAAATTGGACATTGTCCCATCTGGAACATGAATCATTGCTTTGTCCAATCTGCTCTTGCCATATTGTTGCCCACCTGTTAGCCACTCATTAGCCTTCTCAGTTATCAGGTTAACTGTTGAGGTATTGCAGCACTGGTGTGCAAGTCACCCTTATTTAAGTTAGCAATGGTCCCAAAGAACAAGAGTAGTTTCAACTTTTTAAAAATATATTTTATTGACTTTTTACAGAGAAGAAGGAAAAGGGATAGAGAGTTAGAAACATCAATGAGAGAGAAACATCAATGAGCTATCACCTGCACACCCCCTACCTCTGATGTGCCTGCAACCAAGGTACATTCCCTTGACTGGAATTGAACCTGGAACCCTTCAGTCCACAGGCCGACGCTCTATCCACTGAGCAAAACCAGCAGCCAGGGCTAAACTTTTTCATAAGTATGTATTATAGGGGAAAAACAGTATGTATAGGTTTGGTACTATCCAGGACGTCAGACATACAGAGGGTCTGGAAACATACCTCCCACAGATAAAGGGGACTGTTGTATTATTCAATGAGGTGGGTTTTATTGACTTGTCTTCTAGTGCATTAATATATCAGCATATCAGCTTGTTTCCTGAAGGACAGCCCACCCAACACAACGGGTCCTTATTTATCTGCCAGGACTAACCTCAGAGTCTCTATCTCCTATCTGCCCTGCCCTCCCTTCTTTCTCTACCCAAGCAAAAACATCCTCAAGTCCCTCTCTCTGCCCTGTTGATATTCATTGGGTGATATCATACTTAATCATTTGAGGTTTCCCTTTACTTTCGAAAGTGCTTATCAGCTATAAATGGGCCCATCATTCCTGAAAAGTCAAGTTAATCAGATTACTCACTTTAAAGGTGGATTTACCATTGGGTTTTTTAAAGCCAATATTATCTACAAAACAACAATTTGTTAACAGATGTTTTAGGGACACAAAGTAAAGCTCAGCTGTAGTATTTCACTTATCCATGTCATACATCTCTGCTCAATCATAACATTCTTTTCTGTGCAAGCAAATGCAATCTCTGAATCCTTCTTAACACAGTGCTCCTGGCAGCCACTACTGACTTCTCAGAGTGGACTGCAGAGTGGAAGCTTATTTGTCCTCGTGTAATGTGTTCTATTCAGTGTTAAATTTACAAAGGATCTTGAAACATTTTGAATTTCCTATAAATATGCAACCTTGCCTCACACTCAGATCTGATTATTTCCTAAAATATTATTTAAAGTTACATTGAATGAGTCCTTTTATCTGGCCCACCCTGGTTTTAATTCTTTCCGCCTGTTTATCTATTAATCTTCTAAATGGTTCTGGATCTTTCCCTTGAAGGACTCTTTTTTCCTCCATCCACTCAACTAAATTTTCTACCAGATCCAAGTCCAAATGGATTTTCATAGTAGTCCCCTAAACTATCTAATTATGTCTTGTAGATTGATAGCTATCTGGTCATAGAACATTTCACCTAAATCTCCCTGACATCTTGGGGATAAGAAAGAGCAACCTTCCTCTCCACTCCACCTCCCCTCCCAGTGTAGCAACATGACAGCAATGATGGGAAGGAAAAGAAACAAAGAGAACTAGGAATAAATAGGAGATACAGTTGGCTGGTAAGAACTGCTGTAGAATTTCTCTTCTCTGATCACATCACCCTCTGCTCTGGCTGTGGGGGTGAACAGGTGACTTGGAGCCAGCCAATCAGGTGCTGCTCTGCTTTTGCCTTGGTGTTTGGCCCAGGAGGAGCATGTGACCCAAGCTGGCTAGGTAGGCTGCTTTCCTGGAGGTTTTCAAATGGGAGATAGACCAGGTGTGCAACTTTTCCAGTTAGGTTTGAACGCTTTAGAAATGGCAACTGGCAGACACCAGACACCCTTTTCCTTTCTCAAGTGTCTGAAATGTAAACTGGAAAAGGCAGGACCAGGGAAGAAATGAACCCGAATAAGGGGAGCCCTGGTGAAAAGGAGATGAAAGAGATGGTGCTGGGCTCTGAGATGTTATCATTTTTATTCAGGCTCAGTTATTATTTTTCTTGCAATGAATAAATGAATGAGTCAATGCCTAAACACTTTTAGAATTATTAGAGACCAAAGTGTATACATTGTATGTGGTTGGTAGAAATAAGCTTCTGTAAGCTCTAGAGCATAGGTGTTGAAAAGATTTAAGTACTACATTAAGAGGCTCAATCTGATTTTGCAAGATGAATACACCAGTGAGAGCCTAGAACAGGGTTGAGAAATACATAGCACATACCCTCTCCCTTTTCTGTCTGTGTCTGTGGCTGACATTGCTAATCAATTGGGGCACTTTTACCCACTGATTCTGAGCTGGCCTAACCATCCTTCTCAATGCAGTGCTCCCAGCAGACTGCTGATGAGCAGAGCTGGCTCACAAAGTGAAACCCATTTGCTCTCCTGAGTTCGGAATAGCAGGAGTCTGTGCTTCAATCTGATAGAAGGCTCTCAAGGCTGGACCCAGAGAGAGAGAGCAAGGGAAGGAGGAATAAACACCCTGTATGGTGGGTGTTGTGTCCATCCTATTTATAGAACAAGACATGGAGGCTCAAAGAAATACCTGCCAAGTCACACAGCCAGGGTTGCTGGTGGAGCCAGAACTCAGGCCCAGGATCCTGACTAGCCCCTTGCCATGTCATCAAAATAAGGAATATATTGAGCACAGAGGGAAAGAAAAAGACAGAGTCACTACAGCTCTGGACTGGGTTGCTGGAAAAATGGTGATGTCAGCTCTCCTGCTTAATATTTCAGTGGCTCCCTATTCCCTGCAGGATAAGGCCTCAATTATTTAGCAGGGAAATCAAAGCTGCTCACGACCCAAGATAACTCATTAATTCTGTCCCCAGTTACTACTCTCTTTCTAGCCTATGTGGTCCTGCAAAACCAAACAAGGTGCAGTGTTCCCTGTGGGGAAGGAAGGAAGAAAGGTTTGGTGGATATGATGGAGCTCAGGGAAGGACCACATAAGCAACCTATCACATCCCCGTTGTGTTACTATTGGGAAACTTCACCAGCGGTGTGACTGTAATTACCTAACCGATCCGATTCTGTCTTCCCAACTTGTAGAATTTAAGGTGACAATGATGCCTTTCCTTACACTCACAGGAATATCTGTGCAGATAAAATGAGGCAATGTATGGAGTGGGCTCGGTCCAGAGTTGAGCAAGCCATAGGTACCCACCGACTATATCCATAGCAACCATTCCATGTGGGATATTTGGAGTTCAATGTAATAACCAGCAGCCCTGTAGACAAGTCTCCCAGACAGGTTGAGCCACAAGACAGGTGCTGGTGGCATTCTTGGGAGTGTTCATTCTGTTTTTTTTTTCTGTGTTTCTGACTTCATGTCCATCCCCAGCTGTGGCAAAACACTCTCTTTTTTTCCTGCTCTCCACGAGGCCCCACCAGGAGGTGTGCATTGAACATGGAAGTCTTAAGCAGATTTCTCTATTGTTTTAGTCATCCATCCATAAACAGCCACTTCTAAAGGTGCGGGTCTGGTTCCTTCAGGCTGATCTGCAGATATTCTAGACAACCCATACATCTCCTGACATCACTGTACTCATAGATGGCTTCTCCAAGAAACCATTATTAATGATGTAATTAATATGAATGGCTATGGTATACATCAAGCAGGTCATTAAGGCAGAGGAGGGGAGGTAGCCATTTATATTAAAGATACATTTTATGTCCTGAGCCCAAGCAATAGAAAATTCTTAGGTTAGAAATCTTCCTTTGCTATATGTTGGGTTTTTTTTTTTTTAAGTTGCTGTAGACGTTCTTCTTGCTTGCTTAATGTTACACTGTTGGAGCCTCCGGGAATCTGAATGAGTTAATAAGCTGTATTTTTAATAGAAGTATAATCAACTAAATCACACATATTTCAAAGACCAACTGATTTAATTAATGTGTTCATAGGCATTGGAGAAGTTTTATTTGATTTCACTAGTCTCTCTCCCATAGACACTCGTCCGCAAGAATATTTACTTATAATTTGTTGGGGAAAAGGATCTTCCTAAGGCAGATGCCATATGTAACTACTCAGCTTACCTTGAAGGGAAAATATTGAAGTAACACCCGCAAGCTGTTCTTCTGTGTGTTGAGAACCCAGAGCTAGATTTCTGTCTTTGTAGGAAGCATTATAACCTTGCCTCCTACACCCAGGCTGTTCAAATAGGAGATACAATTGTCTCTTAGGACGATAGTGTCCAAAAGTCATCTACCGGTATAGTCCTTCATTAGATGCTGTAAGCTGAAAATACATTGAAATAAAGAGGTTTCTTTTCCTTTCTTGTCCTTATTCCACCCATCTCCTTCCTTTTAGAAATAAGCATTGTTCTTTGTAGTAGCCAAAGTGTTAAATGTTTTTAATAAAGCTTAGGCTTATGTTGGAAGGGAACATCTTTACCTTCATTGGTATAAATGGTATTGCCACTTGCTGAGTTCCACAGCACCGAGCAGATGGGGAAACAGTGAAAATTGGAGAGTTGCACACATGGAGCAGATATGTGACTTGTCTGTGATGAACATACCCCCTTAAGTACACACTGCCTGGTACCTGGCAGCCAGGGCCAGCAAGCCCCTGTAATGACCGCAGAGGAAGAATGGCATCTGGTCCCGAGATGAGCAGTGCTGCATCCCATGGAAGCTGTTGCAGACTCCCTCTGCCCACAGGGCATGGTCTTGGCTAGTTGACAACCAACTGTGTTCCTGATGCCAGCGGCAGCCAGTAGGTCCAGCTTTCCAAACCCTTGACACTGTGATGTGCTATAGGTCTGAGCCTTGATTAACCAGAGCAGGGATCCAATGGGCTGTTCCAGAGTGAGCTCTGGCTCAGGTCACTGCAGGTAAACACACACATACAGAAGCGGGGAAACAGCAGGGTTTTCAGTGGCTACCAACTGTTAAGCGACTGTGCTGTGCAAGGCACTCTACTGATCAGGTGTTGTGTGGACATTAGTTCTGAACCTCAAATATGTCTCCTGACCCCCATCTTGGAGAGATTACAAAAGATGTGGAAGTGCAGATAATCTTATGTACTAAGTGGTGAAACGGAACTGCAATTCCAACCCAGACCTATCTTATCCTGAACTTTGGTTCTTTGAATTGCAGTCATTATTTTAATTTTAAAACTAGAGCCCCAGTACATGAAATTCATACACAGGGTGTGTGTCCCTCAGCCCAGCCTGCATCCTCTCCAATCTGGGACCCCTCAAGGGATGTCCTGATTGTCCCTAACTGCTTCTGCCTGCCATCCTGATCACCCCCTAACCCTTCCCCTGCCAGCATGATCGACACCTAACTGCTCCTCTGCCAGCCCAATTGCCTCTAGCTGCCCTCCCTTGCTAGCCTGCTTGTCCATAACTGCCCTCCCCTGCTGGCCTGGTTGCACCAAATTGCCCTCCCCTGCAGGCCTGGTATCCCTCAACTGCCCTCCCTTGTAGGCCTGGTCCCTCCCAACTGCCCTCTCCTGCTGAGATGATCAACCACAACTGCCCTCCCGTGCCAGCCATCTTGTGGTGGCCATCTTTGACCACATGGGGGTGGCCATCTTATGTGTTGGAGTGATGATAAATTTGCATATTACCTCTTTATTATATAGAATTGAAACAGAGCCCTGGCCAGCGTGGCTGAGTTGGTTGGGCATTGTCCCGTGCACTATAGGGCTGCTGATCCCATTCCTTTCAGGACATGTGCCAAGTTTGGGCTCCATCCCTGGTGGGGGGTGTGCTCTCACATTGATATTTTTTTCTCTCTTTTCTCTTCCTCTCCCTAAAAAAGAAATAATAATAATCAATTAAAATCTTTAGAAAAAGAAAGTTTAAGAAGCAAAACTTTTATTTAATATGAAGTTTCATGGAGACTGACCTAGAGGCAGATAAAACCAGGACTGCTAGCTTTGACTCAGCCTCTTTCTCCTTCCCTGATGTCCAGGGGACCAGAGCCATCACCCTAGCTAACAAGAGCCAGGCTTCCCTAGGTGGGGTTCCCAGATCAGGAGCATCTGCTCACCTGGAACTGGATACACTTACCCATTCTCCAAGCCCACCCCAGATGGACTGAATCAGATCCCTTTGGGGGTGTGGGAATCTGTGCAGCAATCCCCTGAGTGATTCTGGAGGCTTGCTCAAGTGTGAGAACCTCTGACTTAGAGAGTCCACAGCAAACTGTGATAGCACCTCAGCTCATTCTGCCTCTTGGTCCCCAAGGTTCATGCTTCTGATGCTGAGGCTGTCATTGTGAGGTAGAGAATGATGAATAAGGTCCCATCTTGCCATTCTTAACTTATAAGTTTCTTAAAAGGATGGGTCTTATTTACTCAGTGCAACATAGGAGAACAAATATGGACATCATTAACCAAGTAATACAATAAGGATGATTTCTCTTGATCACTTTAACTTGGGAATTGTAAAATCCCATTTATTTGAGGAAAGTGGAAGTTATTACCTGGTTTTTATGCATGCAAACTGCTGACTGTCAATTGAAGTTTCTTCTGTGTGTGTGTGTGTGTGTGTGTGTGTGTGTGTGTGCGCGCGCGCGCGCTACAACTGAGAAAAGAAGAAAAAAGGCCCACCAAATAAATTATGCCCCACCATTAACTGTAAGATTCAGCTCAATTCCCAAGATATTAAAATGTGAAAAAAAGAGAATGCCTTAGAATTAATAAAATGTGGTATGTAAGAAAAGAAAGTTAAGGAAGCTTCGGAAAACCCCTTGCTTTAGGTATAGTAGCCCCTGTGGTCAAGTATCTGCCTAAGCAAGACTCCATTTAAAACCAAAGTCCATTTAAAACCAAACCAAGGGGTGGTCTTTTCTTATTCATGACCTTTTTACCCACCCAAAGCTTTGATTACAATTCACAGTCTGATGAACCTGGTCCCTTTCTTATATGCTATAAATTGGGTTTTCCCTGCAGTTCCAGTCACCACACTCCATGCCAACCTCATGCTCTCTCTTTCCCTTTTAATTGTTGATGTTGCTGTTCTTATTCCTTTGTTTTCCTGTTGTTTCACATTCTCTTTCACCACCAGCTGCAAGACCAGTATTTGTGAGGACGCTACAGGGGAGCTTCCTGGAGTTTGAAGCCCATGTTATCACAGAGGATGTTTCCAAGGGAGGTGGGATGGTACCAGGGGTTCTGGATGTGAAAACAAAAGGACACCCTGTCAATTCAATTGTAAAGTTGACCTTGATTTTGCAGGTTCAGCACGATTTTAAGAAGCAAAAAAAGATAAGGTAGACCTCTCTGAAAATCGGTAATTATTCCTTAAACTTTGCAATTTTTCCCTGTTTTCTTGGAACCATTCAGCATGTTTAGTGGTTGGTTATCTACCTACCTACCTATCATCCTATCTATCCATCATCTATCTGTACACATACACATACACACACATTATTATTTCTTCTACCTTTGATAAATCACCATAGGCTTTCATGAAGTTAGTAAAACTAGAATTTTGAAGAATTCTTTTCACTTGCTCTCTCTCCAGAATCATTTTCATCACCAGGTCCTACCCAGTTAAGTTCCTGATGGTTGTTGTTGTTTGTATTTGAGGTAGATGCTCCCCAGTAATTATAAAGTGTTCAATGAGACTTCTAAGCCTTGGGTCATTTCCCCAGAGAATGAGTTTTATTCAGAATCCCACAAACATTAGGCAGCAGCTCTGAAATGTTGGGTATTTTATTTCTTTACCAAAAATAAATAATAATAATTATTATTAATGATGATAATAATAAACTTTTTGTAAAGCCAATAAAAAGAAATCAAAAGAAAATAAGTGACAACAATCCCTTATAGATTTATGTCTCTAACAGCTCAAGTCCCACACTCTCAGCAGTGTTCGCCGATGGGCAACATAAAGCAAAGGCTGAAGCTGCTGGAAAACTTTCTCATTTTTCTGTAAAAATTCAAACCTGGAGTGGAAAGAGCTTACTGGTGTCAACATTTAGAAAGCAGTGTTCTCTTTATATAGTCACTTATTGTCTTGGGTTTCATTTTTGGTTCAGGGGAAAATTAAATTCCCTGGCAATTACACTATCTGTCTGCCCAGGAAATTTTATCTGCACATTGTTTTTATTTGCTATCTGTCCTCTGGGTGAAATACCGCAGATCCACGGGGCTGAAGTGCATTTTAGAGGTCTTTTGGTTCACCCCGCTCTTTCTTGCAGGTCAGTAGTGAAATTATTCCTGACCCAGAAATCCTTTATATTCTAATATTGAAGGATTATTTTTTTAAAAGTAGAGGGGGAGAGGAGGACCATGAAAATGCATGGGGGCATTATTCTGTGAGCTTATTCTTTGGTTTAAGAAATCATTTTAGTATCTGAACTCCTTTCTGTGTGGACCACATAGGACTGGTAAGTAATTTGGTGTGGGTGTGAGAGCATTTCCACTTTGATTGGAAGGGATTCTATAGAGAAGTGTGTGTACACTCAAATTCTATTGTATTTTCCTTCTTGGAGAGGCAGATTGCTTGTGGCCATATCATAGTGGGCAGGAATTCCAAAAGTCTGAACTCAGATTTCCAATCCATTGCTGTAATATTTTGCGGATTATTGTATTACTTGAAATTCTCTGCTTTCTCAGAGCTTTCCCCCCTGCATTTCTTTTCTTGCAGGAAATTACATCCTCCCCACTCCATTCCTGCCAGACTTGGCCATAGCTTTGGTCAATGAACCACACTGAGCAGAAATGATCTATGTTATTTCTAAGTGGAACATTTAAGACTCGGCGTATACCATGTGTTGACCTCAGATCCCACTGTAGTGAGACCAGTGATGTCTTAGATAGGAGGTGCACTGTCAGTATGGAAGCCTCGAGAGAAGAGGGTGTAGAGCATAACTGGTGGCGACCTGAGATGCACATGTAGCAAGAGGGGAATCGAGCACTTACTATCTGCCAGGTGCTGGGATCATCTGTTAGTGCAGTGTGGCTTGACCTGTCTTCCTTGATGATGCTTAGTCTTTGCTACCTCTACTTGCCCAGGCCCCAGGTCATATCTGAAACTTGGGAGGACTGGAGGAGTGCAAATCCAGTCTGCAAGCTCACCCTCACTGCACTGACACCTGCTGCATCGCCTTGCACTCTGCCTGATTAATAAATGCTTGCTGGGCTATATTGAAATCACTTGGGGTCTTCTTCAATGCTCAACCCCAGCATTTCCTAAAGAGTGGCTGGGGATTTGAGAGTTCCATAAGTTTGTTTAGATGGCTCACACACAGAGAAGTATTTGGCAGCAGATCGGTTCATGAGAAAGTTATTCCCTTTTCAGTTCTTTTTACCACATTTCATGGCATTCAAAACAAACATAACACTTACAAGTAGAACAACTTCAGTGAGTAACAGTAATAATCCTATATAACAAAACCCTAATATGCAAATAGATCAGACTGCAGAATGACCTGTGGAACGACCGATTACTATGATGCTCATTGACCACCAAGGCACAGACACTCAACACAGGAGCTGTCCCCAGGCCATCCAAGGCAGGTGCCAGGGGGTCTCACAGTTGCCCTGCTGGTTGCCCCACAGATTGGCTCTCGACCAGGCCAAATTTCATGCACCAGAGCTCTAGCTAGAAGAAGAAGAAGAAGAAGAAGAAGAAGAAGAAGAAGAAGGAGAAGGAGAAGGAGAAGGAGAAGGAGAAGGAGAAGGAGAAGTAGAATGAGAAGGAGAAGGAGAAGGAGAAGGAGAAGGAGAAGGAGAAGGAGAAGGAGAAGGAGAAGGAGAAGGAGAAGGAGAAGGAGAAGGAGAAGGAGAAGAAGAAGGAGAAGAAGAAGAAAAATATATATATATTAGAGGTCCGGTGCATAAAATTCATGCACAGAAAGGGGGTTGCCTCAGCTTGGCCTGCACTCTCTCCAATCTGGGTCCTCTGGCTCCTAACCACTCACCTGCCTGCCAGCCTGATCCCCCTAACTGTTCTCCCCTGATAGCCTATTTGCCCTAACTGCTCTTCCCTGCTGGCCTAGTCCCCCTAACTGCTCTCCCCTGCCTGCCTGATTGCTTCTAACCTCATTTGCCTTGGCCCCACCAAAATGGCTTTGTTGGGAAGAATGTCCAGATCTCCCTAAGGGGGAGGGGAGATCGGAAGGTCGTCCAGAAGATGTTCAGTCTAATTAGCATATTACTATTTTATTAGTATAGACTAGATTATAGATAGATATAGATATAGATATAGATATAGATATAGATAGTTATACTAATGGCCCAGTGCATAGATTTGTACAGATTGAAATTAATTAGGAGGTGGGCTGGTGGGGTGGGACTGGATGAGACAGGCCAGACAGGCTCTGGAGCCAAACTCCCATGGTCCCTTCCTACCGGCTGCACCTGGAGCAGTGCTGTGGCTCAAAGGACATCTGCGGAGTGAGCGCATCCTTCTGGCAGGTGAGGTTGCTTGGCCTGGCCTGTGGGGATTGAGCTGAAACCAGCTCTCTGACATCCCCTGAGGGGTCCTGGAGTGTGAGAGGGCACCCTGCAAAGCTGCTGTCACTCAGCAGCTCCTGTGTTGAGCATTTGCATTCTGGTGGTCAGTGTGCCTTATACCTACTGGCCAGTTGGTCAGTTGGAAGGTCGGTTAGCCTTTTATATACATAGATATTGTGCAATAGCTTTTTATTTATGCTAGGAGTTGCTTTTATAGATTTTATAAATGTAGAAAACATTAAATAAATCATAGTATAGGTGGTAAAGTGATGTGGCAACAACTAGAAGTATGGGCAATAATTGGGTTTGGGAATGCTTCTGCTATAGGCCTTCATCTCTACTACAAAGTCTGCTCTGAAAGCGCCATAAAGTGTGATTGGACTTTGGGGATGGAAACTTGATAGATAGATGTCAGCAGAAATTGCTGTGGTAATTGTTGATGTTGTTGGTGATTGGAGGGAAGATTTCCTTTCCCATCCAGGGACTTCTTTCTCCATTTAGTCTCTCGGCCAAGTCACTGAGGTCGTTTTTCAACATTATTAGCTTGTTCTGAGAAGAGAACAGGGCAGTGCATATATTCACCATCACCTTCTGATTTAAAAATTTTCCCACATCTACACTCACTTCCTGTTCTTTTGGAGAAGTTACTGGAACCGCTGGCGTGAGTGAGAACTATTATCAGACTCTGTGGAATTTTAAATAGAAAGGATGAAGTCAGGGAACGGGGGAGCTGCTAAACTTCAGCACACTATGTGTAAATATGCCTCCACTTTATCCAAATCTCCTGGCTACTTGGTCTCTGACCCATGAAGTCCAAACTTTCTGAGGACAGCAACCAAGTCTCATCTACCACTGTGTTCCCCAGTCACTTAATAAATGTTTTGTTTGTTGGAGCCAGGACTGGTTCCAACAGACACTCATTCATTAGTGGCTTTCAATTAGAGCATGCTGATGCATTCCATTATAGGTGCCAATACACCCATTTTTATTAAGAATAATGGCTACAGCAATCTTCATCACAGCTATAAATTACAGAATATGAACCAGGAGCTCTGCGAGGTACTTTCTGTCTCTAAGAATTGCGTCTTACAGCAACCTGGCAAGATGGGCGACATTATCTCTAATAAAAAAGTTGAAACATACAGTGGTGTTTCAGCTTGCCAATTGATGCAAGACATAGGAGCCAAATATAGTCTGCCTGATATCTGAAACCTCAAGCCCATTTACCTCTCCTACCTAATGCAGTAGTCCCCTCCTTCTCCATGGTTTCCACTTTTTGTGGTTTTATTTGCCTTGCAGTTAACTGTGGCTCACAAATACTAAATAAAAAATTCCAGAAATAACAAGTCACATTAGTTTAAAATTGCATGCTGTTCTGAGTAGCGTGATGAAATCTCACTGTCCCACTCCATCCCTCCTGTTGCATGAACCATCTTTTGTCCAGTTTCCCACGCTGTATTAGCTGACCGTCTAATTGTCACCTAGTAGCCTTCTTGATTATCACATTTGTTATCAGAGAGAATGAGAGGGAAAGGGAGAAGGAGAGAGAAAAGGAGGAGAGAGTGGGGGAGGAGGGAGATACAGAACACTTTGACATAACATTTATTACAGTATATTATTATAATTGTTCTATTTTATTACTAGTTATTGGTGTGAATTTTCTATAAACTAAAGTTTATCATAGAAGATGTATATACATAAAAGCAACATAGTCTATGTAGGGTTTCCTAGTTTCAGGCATCCATTGGGGCCTTGGAATATATCCCTGTGGATAAGAGGGGAAGGCTTTACTGAATTCCCATGTTGATAACGAGAGAGAAGAGAGACAGAGGGGATCAGTGATGGCCTTCGGAATCCAACTTTACTTATTAGCCACTAACTTCTTTACCTTTGACTGTGAATCTTTTCACTGTTTCCAGCATAGCATTTCTCAATACCATTGCTCCAAATCTGTAAAGCTCACGGCATTACTTTTCTTGCTTAATCTCTGCAAGTTTTCACACATTGTCAATGCAATATTTTCCTTCAACACACTTAACATTTACTTTTATTTATCTGAAAGGGAAGGCAGCACTATGTGAAGGTGCAGTCAATCTTCAACCTAGGGTCTCAGCAAGATTCTGCTGCCCAAAACAGAGTGGAGCTTGAGCCAGACCATGTACATGTATATCATTATGGCCCCTCAGTGGACACCAAGGCCATGCCTGGTCATATTTACAATTTTCATTCTGATCCTGCTTACTAGTACACTGTAGGGGTGTGGGGGGAGAATCTTCTGTGATGTGTACATGAAATTTTCTGTTGTACTTGTGAGTTTGCAAGGTGGACAAGGGAGATCCCCATTTCTTTATTTCCTTTAAATAATATGAAATATTGCTGAGACTGGTTTGGATCAGTGGATAGAGCATCGAACTGCGGACTGAAGGGTCCCGGGTTCCATTCCGGCAAGGGCATGTACCTTGGCTGCGGGCACATCCCCAGTAGGGGGCATGCAAGAGGCAGCTGATCGATGTCTCTCTCTCATCGATGTTTCTGACTTTTTATCCCTCTCCCTTCTGCTCTGTAAAAAATCAATATAAAATATATATATTTAAAAAAATAATATGAAACATTAGCCATGTCCTTAAGGCACTTGGTTGGTGATTATGGGCTCTTCTAGTGAGCCCTCCCATTGCAATATTTTCTGCAACATTAATGGCCTTTAGCCAATGAAACTCCCAGAGAGCTCCTGCAACCCTATCAGTATTTAACTATACATTTTGTAATTGGTTATATTTCAGAGAGGTTCTTTGATGGTAAGGGAAAGGCCCTTTCTAAATATCACTCAATTAAAAGAGAGATTATTGCCCTGCCTAATGTGGCTCAGTTGGTTGAGCATAGTCCTGGGCACTCAAAGGTTACTGGTTCAGTTTCTGGTCAGCACAAAAGCCCATTTAGGGGGTTTGATCACCATTAGGGGGTGTGCAAGAAGTAACTAACTGATGTTTCTCTTTCATATTGCTCTCTCTATCTCTCACCCCCTTTTTTTCTCTCTAAAAATCAATAAAAATATTTTTTAAAGAAAGAGTTGTTAGGAGATAAGAATATTATCTTGAATATTCAAAGACTGAAAGTGAAGTCCATTGGGTATTTTGTTTGGAAGTGGGATTCATTCAACTCATCTTTTCTTGAATAGCTACTAAGTACCAGGCATACAATAAGTATTGGGGAGGCAACACTGAGCAAAAGTTCCTTCGCCCATGTCTAGCCTGTAGTTTACCAGGTTACAGAAATAGATATTCTCTCCTCGTCTGTCCATCTCTGCTCATGGTTTTTTTGTTTTTGTGTGTTTTCAGAGTCCTTTTCTGTACTTCTTTCTTTCTGTTTCTCACCATCTTTTCTCTAAGACCGTTCCAGCACATGCAGGGATGGCTCCTGCTTTGGCCCAGAACTCCACAGTCTTTTACTTCAAAGCTCACCAAAGGCTGATCTCCTAGTTCCCAGTAGCTCACCTATGCAGGGTGAATTGCCTTTGAATTAGCTATAGGACCCCTTTTCACCATGTGGCCAAAGGGTAGGTTAGAAGGAATGGACAAGCTCAAAGGACAGTAGGACTATTGAAGAAACAAAGTTTCTCCCAGAAGAACATGAAAGGAAGCCTAGATTTTTGTTTTAAATATTTCAGTCTGAGATAAGAAGTATCATAGAGGTCAGATTTATACAGGTCAAATAAAAGTGTTGTTAAGTCATTAAAGCAAATGATAAAAAAAAAAAAAGCCTGTCCTATACTTCACTCTTTCTGAAATGACCCAACTCATTGAAATATCTTTCCTATAAACCCCAAGTCATAAAGCTGTGTGAGGTAGGGGTCTCTTGTATATATAAAGTCAGGGAACTATGCTAAGCTCAAAGGACAGAATGCCCAGATCAAATCAAGTCTGTGAAGCCCAAGTCAGTTTTGGCCACAGAATCCTAGACCCATCCTCTCATATTCTTATGTAAGATTTAAAAAGAGTAAAATGAGGTTGGTTCTCCAATATAGCACTGGTCTGAGAAGACCAGCCCTGCTCTTTATTAATGTGGAAACTAACATTTATTTTCAATTATATTTTAATGGATTAAGATATTTGAATTTACCATAAAAATGAGTGCATTCTCTGGTGAGAAAATTTCTTTCTAGTTACCTAAAAATCATAATCACCAACAAAAAGTATACTTAATACTTCAGGACCCAGGGAACATACTACACTGGGAGGTATCTTAGATATCTGTTATGGTCAACTAAAGTCAACAGAGAGAGAGAACTAGCTCACAGAATGGCTTTAGAGAGAACATGGTAATTGACCAAGAGTTGGGATATCTTCTACTAATGTCCAAACACAGCTTTTAATATGGTTTCTCTCCTTGTGGATAATACAAGCTGAATTGATGGATGGATGGATGGATGGATGGATGGATGGATGGATACATACATGCATATATGTGTGATTGATAGATAAAGACATATGTATCTCTTCTAGCTCCTCAGCCTGATCTTTCTCTTCTTCCTTTTCTTCTTCCTCCAAAGTAATCCTTCCACTCTCCATTTCTCTGTTTTCTCTCTCAGCCAGCATTGGTCACCTCAACATAATTTTATAATATGTCTCTGTTTTCAGGAGGCAATTCAATGTGTGTCTCCAGGTTACCTGTCCATGAGGGACGCTGTTCATGTAAAGAGAGAGACGCAGTCTCCTTGAGATGCTCAGGAGGCATTGACTCTGGGTGACATGGAGAGTCAACCCCATGCTCTGGTGGAGGAAAGGTGCCACCTCCAGCAGGGGTGGCGGCAGCTTCTCCAATTCCAAGAGCTCCTTCCTGAATCCAGGCCTGTGTCTTCTCTGATATTGAGCTCAGAAATCTATGCCATGTTTCTGCTCACACCCCTCTGCTCATTCCATCAAGAGGTACTCCCAAAGAATACTTCAAGACAAAAAGTGTTTCTGGAATCCAATTCCAAATTCTGGCCCTATTTAGTTCCTGAATGCAATTTCATGACATTTTAAACTGACACTCTAACACCCACCATTAAATAGTTATGAGTTAACTAAATTTATTTTAGGGAAAAATGAAAAGGCAGTTACAAGATTGCATCAGTTTAGATAAAACTCTCCTTACTTCATTTTTTAGTATCGTTAAAAGCCATTTTCCCTGTGTGTGTGTACTTTTATTTTGTTTATCAGTGAAGGTAGTAGACCAGAATAAGAAGTGTCAGGTTTAATTCTCTGCTGTAGTTCTCAAAATAGATGTTTCATAAGTAACATGTGGCTCGCTCAGCTAAAATTAAATGTCTCAGTGTTTCCAAATGTTTTCCGTCTAGAATTTGCAACATACACCCTTTCAGAACTATCAAAAGACTCGGAAAAATTTATACTTAAAAATGTCACTCTATTTCAGACTGCTCTTAAGCTTTAAATGTGGTCTCTGGATAAAATTAAAACAACAACAATAATAGCAAACCCTAGAACAATCTAATGCCATAAAAACAAAACAAAACCCATCCTTCTCTCATTCATGGAAGTTCAGTTCAGCGAGAACCATATCAAAGAATACTATACACACACACACACACACACACACACACACACACACACACACACTAAAGGCCTAGTGCACAAAATTTATGCACTGGGAGTGGGGGTGTCACTGCTGCCCGGCCTGTGCCCTCTCACAATCTGGAAGCCCTCGGGGGATGTCCGACTGCCATGGAGCCCCTGCACTCTCCAGCTGTAAGGCCAGCTCAAGGCTTCTGGTTGAGCGGTGCTCCCCCTGTATGAGTGCACTGACCACGGAGGGGCAGCTCCTGCATTAAGTGTTTGCCCCCTGGTGGTCAGTGTGTGTCACAGCAACCCATCATTCTGCAGTTCGGACAATTTGCATATCAGCCTTTTATTATATATACACATACACACACACACACACACACACACACACACACACACACACTCATCTACTTTTGTGACATTCTAGGAACCAAAGCACAAGTCAAATCTTCTGAGATTATATAGCCTATTGATCCCTAATACCCCAAATCCCCTGGGAAGTTTAAAGAAAATGAGAACCTTTTTTTTTTTTACAGTTATGCTATTTTATTAATTCAAAAGCACTTTACAAGAAAATATAAGTATGGCTTCCAATAGAAATGTTATACCTAAACTTGATACCAAGCTCACATTTTAGTTTTGCAAGGAAAAACAGGCTTTCAGGTTAAACAACAATTTGTAACCAAAACTTTAATCCCAAGGATTCTCACAAAACATATTACAAATGACAGCATGAAAAAAATTCTGCACAGTAACTCAGAGTTCAGCTCTACAATGTACCTTTAAACTGGCAGGACACTGGCATCTTGAATAGTCTCTAACTTCCAAGTGAAGAATGTTACCAATAGGAATGTATTCAGATATAGCAATCACATAAGAAATTTATGACATAAAGTAAAGGTAAACTAATTTTAACAGGAGTATGTACAGAAAATTCAAGGGTTTTTTTGGAACCTCCTTTTTTAATTACCTCAATTTAGTAAATATGGAATAGGATTCAAGGAGTGGAGGAATCAACTGGTCTACCATGTTTCTCTGCCTCCACCACTAGTCATTCTAAAGTTTCATTTCCCTACTGGATACATAATAGTTTGAATGCAAGTTTCTCATTCCTCTAGTGGATTCTACAAGGCAACTAGATGAGATTGATAAGGAGAAAAATATATGCTCACAAAAATCTAAGGAGGAAGAAGGAAGAGGAGGAGGGGAAAGAAAGGGAGGGAGAGGAGAGTGAAGAGGAGGAGGGGAGAGTGAAAAGGAAGAAGGAAGAAGATAAAGACAAAGAAGATGGTAATGATGGCATAGTTGTAGATCCCTGACAGTACCAATATTTTGTGGAAAGGTGAGAAAAGGAGGAATTGATAAAAGCAATAAAAGATGATTAAAAGAGACCCATGGGAATACACACAAGTGGACTTAATTTCCAGGAAAGAGGGATGTATTCCATTGAGAGGAAATCCCAGTAGATTTTTAACAGTCAGCCCTATAGACCCTTCAGACAGGTTGAAATTGCAGCTTGGCTACTGCCCAGATGTGTGACTTTGTAAAATTCCCTGGAATCAGTGTTTCCATCTGTAAAATGGAGATCATAGTAGGACATAGTCACCCAGATGATTTTGAAATGGTATATCTAAAACACATAGAATAGCACTTGGGCATAATTGACACTGTAAGTACCATTGGGGTCATGCTAGAAAATAACCTAGTGATTAGTAGAAGTCAGGGGAAGAATGATGAGAAATGGGCTGGGAATTTAGACATTTTCAAAAATGCATTCAGTAAAAGGAAAGGAAGAAAGGGAGTTACAATTCTGAGGGCAACTGACAACTCATCTCTAGGGAAATTGCCATAGTGACAGTGGCCATAGCAATAGGAGCAGTAGCACACCTGTGGGGAGTACCAAGTTCTGAGCACTGAGTTTCCCATATCTGCTTACTGAGCATTAACAACGCCGGATGAAGGGAGCAAAGGGTGGGAGCTATTCCTATTTCCCATATAAAGAAACTAAAGCTGAAAAATAACTTGCCACTTGACAGAACTTTTAGAAAGTAAAGTGGAAATTCAAACAGGTTGGCAGTTTCCAGAAGCCCAATTTTTATCCACTAAACTATAAGAGAAAACTGCTGGTAGAGATTGGGTCATGCTCTTACAGATTAAAACCATTATGTGGCTTCCCACTAGATTGAAGAAAGTGACCAAATTTCTCATAAGACTTTCTCAGCCCCAGAAGTTCCAAGCTTCCCTACCACCTGTAGCCCCTTATATTCTACATCTCTGATCACTCGAGGCCCCACACTTCTCCCTTCATCACATTTAAATCAGTTATAATCTTATAGAGCTGTTATAACTTAAAAAATCTATTTCTGTACCCTACTGAACTACAGGCTGTACATAGGCAAGAGAACTTTTGCTCATTGCTGCCTCCCAAGTGTTTATTGTATGCCTGATACTTAGTAGCAGAAAAATTGAGTTGAATGAATAAATCTCATGCAATGCTCATGACCTGCCACCTTGTTGGAAAATCACACATAATAATTGAGGTTGCAGCCAATGCTATTAAGAAAGTTCATAGCCCATTATGAAATTTGACCCCATGACCAACCAACCCATCGATATCCAGCTCTGAATCCAGATGTGACCAATGACCCAATTCAAGCTGCCATGTGTCCCCTTCCCCATGACCTCTCAGACTGTTGCATCTGCCTGAATGGAAGGGGTCAGGAGAGAGGTGGGGTGAAGGCTGGAGAATGAGAGGGTATTGAGTGCCTCCTAGTCCCCAAAGTTTCAGCTTACTATAGAGAGGACAGTGGTAGGAAGCATTTTAAATCAGCTGTATCAATTATTTAAAACTCATAATTCAGTATATATTAAACATTTATTGCAACAAACTGAAAAATGAAGTACAGGCCCCAGGGAAACAGAACACGGGTGCTGCCATCAACGTCACACCGTGTATAAACTGCTTGTGTCAATGGGGCAACATAGAGAGAAATATTCTATTTAAAAAAAACACACACACGTTTCCGCAATCAGAAATTGAGCTGTGTGTGTGTGTGTGTGTTTGTGTGTGTTTGTGTGTGTATGTGTACACGCACCCATTCCTGTGTATGTTCTTGGGTTTCCTTGAATTCCGTTTTCTATTTGGCAGCAGGCGCATTCTCCTGCCCCAGGCATTGATTTCCTCTTGGTTCTGAATTATCACCAAGACTGGTTACATTACAGTTTTTCCATCTTCAATCAGCAGTTCATCAATCTGTCAGAAGCACTGAGTCTACTGCTTGCTATGCCCTCTTGAGGACAAAGTGTTTGTAGACAGGCTCTCTCTTTAAGTAGATATGAAACTTTGGGCACATGTCTTGGACACTGGGAGCCTCATTTTCCCAATCTGTAAAGTGGGGAAAATAAAAATATCCACCTCACTGAGTATTTAATGGAAATATGTATACAGATTGTCTAGCACATGGGTGTTCAAATCATGATCATTTCATTTTGTCATTTTGTGCTACCTTGGTACTAAAGGCATATTATCATCCTCAACTTTTATATGGATACGTGACATTATATTTACTTATTTGAAATATATAAATCCATCCAATGTGGTAGGAAACCAAATGCAAGCACAGACATCTTGTAAATAAATGATACTAGCATCCAGATGGAGTTTAGCAATAGAAAATATTTATTTTCCCTTGTTCTCGCCTCAGGCATTTGAGTCTTGTTTAATCCAAATGGCTGGATGAAGTTTCCGCATATATAAAATGAGGTGTGCATGTTACCAACTTCTCAGAATCATTGGGGAGATTAAATCAGATACTACTCATAAAATTATTAGCATAGTCTCAGGTACCTAGAAGGTTAATAAAAGCTAGTTATTATTTTATTGTTAGTATTGATGTTGTAGTTGATAATTGTCATAAACCTGTGTGGTGAATGGGATCCTGATTTAGCCATATCATTACCAAGAGTATATATACTCAAGTGGTCTATTTCTCACCAACATCCTAGTCAAAATTGGCATCATCTCCCACCATAACTGCCACAACATCATGGAGGATTTTTCTGTGCCATCCTGGACCCTTTTTCATCCTGCTTCCATTAGAGAGAAATTTCATCATGTTGCCACTACTTGCCCTCTCACATAAAAAATAAAAATGTTAATTGGTTTCTCAGTGTTCTTAAGATGAATGCAAACTCCTCTGCATGGCCTCCCATGATTTGGCCTCTGCCATCTCTACACACTCATCTGTTACTCATACTTTTGAGGCACTTTGGTCTGCTTCCAGTTCTACCAATGTGCTAAGCACCATAGCACATACTGTTCCCTCTGCCTAGAATCTCCTCTCTCCTTCCTTCACCTTTAGGTCTCAGAATCAATATCATTTTCTCCATGAAGGCTTTCCCATCTGTTGTGTAAATTGGGGTCCTCTGTCTAATATCTTGTAAGACCCTCTCCTCTTCCAGCACAGCACACAACACAGTTTATAACTAGTCACTTGTGCTATTATTGTGCTATGTCTGCTTTCCTCTCTAACAGGTGAGTTGCAAGAGACAGTGTGTCTGCTCATTGCTGTCTCCCCAGCATCTCCCACATGCTAGGTGTTGGAAAAATATTTGCCTTTTGCCTGAATACAATGTAGGGTTTCCCATAAAGTTCATTGGATCCAGAAAGAATTCTTGGCATCCCTTTCATGTGCCACTGTCACTTACAACTGGGGGTTGGGTTCCTAGCATGGCCACTGTACACTTCTAAGTTGAGCTCACCACCATGAATTGTAAATGATCTATTGACAGATTTAGTGTTTGTCATTTTTGTCATTACTGTCTCATTCATTTCTCCCATCACATATCTCACAGAGATACTCAATGAATGTATAGGGAGGAAGAAAATAAAAGAAGAAAGGCAGAGCAGAAAGATCAGCTCACTAAGTGTACAATCACTTCTTGACCTCTTGTAGCTAAACCCATCAGTCACCTGGGGTGCATTTTAGCAACATGGCAAGTCCAGAGAAGTTTCATCCTGGGAGTGCCCCACCTGGTGAGGAAATAAACAGGACATCTCCCCTGCAAGCGGAGAAGACCATAACCAGAGGCCAAGCAGGTAGATGGTGCCTAACCAGGACTTCAAGGGGGATTTCTCAGAGGAGGTGACTCAGAAACTGCCCTGGACTGACCTTGAGGCCATAATCCATGACCCAGAGTGTTAGCAAAGTTCATATCCATGGAAGCAAATCCGGATAAGGCTCTTGCTTATTAAATGAATGTTCAACACCTATTCAAGTACGCCGTGAGAGGCAAAGGAGAAAAACATATATTTTTGCAAAATTTGTTTCTGGCAATCTTCAATACATTAAAACAGTTGAGCATACAGAATTTTCTGTTGTTTCTGCAAAGAGATAATTTGTTACCTGGAAGCTCATTTGCTTGTTTGGAGTAAACCCTGCTTCAAACCCAGTAGAGATTAACACTCGGGTTGAGACGGATTGAGAAAGGAGAGGCACAATATTTCACTGTTCTATTTACTGTGTTAAATAGAGAATGGGAACTGGTGAAAAATGTGCCGAAGTTCCACGTGTGAGCCTAAGTGATGAACTGGGGTTTATTTGCCATCTGGCTTTTAAGGAGGGATTTTTTTTTTTCATGTCAGAAAAATGCCACCTTCAGAACTATCTCTTTACAGACATCTGTTTATCAGACCTTTGCCTGAATGAATTATTCAGAATATGCTTAAGGTTGTACTTTACCTGACATATGGAAATGGAAAGTTGCAAACTCAATGTCAGCACATATCTGTCTACATAAAATCGGGTGTCATCATTGAAGTGTTGCAACTTGGTAGGTGGCGCTTTAAGTACTGGGGATATTAATTGATTTGCCCTATGTACTTCTGGATTGTTGAAAATCAGTCTGTGGAAGTCTGTGTGACTCCAGGTTTCTGTATTAGTGCTCCTGCTTGTTCCTATGATGTTCCTTACAATCGCAATGGAAAATGAACTGTAGGCAATACGACTTTCATGGTAAAATCCCATTAGTAGTTTCATTAGTCACAAGTGGAACTCTGGCAATATCCAGAGGGAGGGCTTCCTGGGCATGAAGAGGACACCCAAGAAAGAGACATGTTTTCCATGCAAGTCAGACTTCAAAAGAACTCCAAAACCGACCAGGCCCTCTGGACACTGGAGCAATAATATGCACCAGATACAGGCTGTAGTCTTGCCTGCTAGATGGTACACTGTTCTCCATCATTCACTCCCTCCTTCATCAAACATTGATTGATAGCACCTACTATGGACCAGATTTTAACAGTGTACATTCTATCTACCCTATACTGTCATGAAACTTACAGGGAGCTGGGAAGAGGGACTTAAAGGACATCATCACTGTGATTGATGTGTAGCTTCAAACTGAGATGAGAGCTCCCACAGAAAGAAATGGGTCTGAGAGAGTCCACTTCAAGGAGGATTTCTCTGAGGAGGTGATTCTGAAACTGCCATAAAAAGGGTGAGCAAGGACCTCTTTTGACTAAGAAGGGAAAAAATCTTTCATATGGGAGAGAGGCAACTGGAGAAGGCCAAGCACATGGAGGGAAGCCCTATGTCAAAGTCGGGGTGCTAGAGAGCTCATGCAGCATTTCATGAACTATGCAGGGGACAGTTTAGTGCCATTAGGAGGATTCTGTGAAGAGAGGGTCTGATTGCACCTGGAAAGAGCAGAAGGCCCAGACTCCAGGGTCTTACAGGCTGGGGTAAGGAGGTTGGGAAGCCATTGCTTACATTCTGACAAAGAGGTAGATTACAGCCCTGGCCTTTGTGGCTTCAGTTGGTTGGGCATCATCCTGTGCATAAAGAGGTTGCAGGTTTCATTCACAGTCAAGGGCACATGCCCTGGTTACGGTCTTGATCTCTAGTAGGGGAGATACAGGGGCAGCTGGTTGATGTTGTTTTCTCACATTGCTATTTCTCTCTCCCATCTTCTTTCTCTAAAAATCAATATGTTATTTTTAAAAAGAGGCAGATTATGTGTTATTCTACTTTAATTTTCAAAATACCTCTAAATCTACTCTCATTTTTCTTATTTGTCTTTGAATTCAGTAATGTCTAGTGGTCAGTGAATACTTGTGGAATAATCCCTGATGCAAGGAACCACTTTGATGATACAGGAGCTCCAGAAGGGACATAGGATGAATTACCCACCATATATCTGGTGGGAAGTTTCAGTCAACTTGCATAAATGTCCCTGGGGCAATCCTTGAGATAACTTGGTGTTATCTTACATTAGGCACAATGAAGATTTACCCTTTAGAAGGTTTGAAGGCAGTGGAACAAACCCAGTGAGAGATGAAGAGCATGGCAGAGGTGAGAGGAATGAAGAAGGAGGGCTGAGTGCTCCTGAGAGCTGCCCTTCAGTCAGAGAAGAGAGGCCCCGTCCCCAACAGTGGGCTGCAGCCAGTGGAGCTCATTGCTTGGAGAGGGTAGTAGACATTGCAAGCAAAGAGCTTGTAGACCATGGAGTATGTTTGCTGTTCAAGAATGCTGGGGCCATTTGGAGGCACATTCCATTGTCCATATTCCAAGGAGCTCCCATGTTCTCACAAAACACAGCCTATATACAGCAATCCCCGCTTATCCTCAGGAGTATATTCCAAGATCCCACCCCCCGTCCATGCCTGAAACTGCAGATAGTACTGAACACTATGTATACTATGGTGTTTCCCAAGTTACATACCTTTTCACCTGGAGGAAGGACCTTCTGGCTTGCCTTGGCATATCCAAATTGCCAGCATCATGCCTCTTGTGCTTTGGAGCTCTTATTAAGGAAAATAGGGGTGACTTGCACACAGGCACTGTGATCAGTACTGGGGCAGCCACTCAAATAGCCAATCCAGTTACTAAGAAGCTAACAGGTGTGGAGCATGCACAGCATGGACACTCTGGGCAAAGAGATATTCAATGGAACAGGAAGGTGTGACATTTCAGTACAATACTCAGAACTGTGCACCAAGTTTAAAGCTTAGGAATTGTTTATTTCTGGAATTTTCCCTTTAATATTTTCAGACTGTGGTTACTCACAGGTAAGTGATACTATGAGATGTTGACAAGGGGTGTGTGTGTGTGTGTGTGCATGTGTGTGTGTTTGCAGGGGGCGGGGATTACTGTCTGTCTGAACCTGAGGCAGCACAGGGACAAGGCGTCCCAGGGGACTGAGCCAGAACAGAAAGTGGGATATTCTTATTTGCTTCTCCCACACCTCAAAGTGCAGATTTTTCTCAGATCAGTTTAACCACTTGATTGAGGTTTGTAATTAATATGCCCCAGTGCACATATGAATTGTATACAAATTGATGAGTTCAGGCCTGTGCATTCTCCCATGATATCATCACCACAATCCATGTATCAGATGTATTCATCACCTCTAAAAGTTGGTTTGAGCCTTTGTTTTTATGTGCTTTTTTGTTTTTTTTTTGGTAAGAATACTAACCATGATATCTTCCCTCCAAACAACATGTTAAGGGCACAAGGCCATTTTGTTACCTATGCGCGCAATGCTGAGCCACAGAGCCCTCTCTCACCTTGCAGTACCAAACCCTGATTCCCAGAGAACTGCACTCCTCAGTTCCCCCTCACCCAGCCACTGCCCATAGCCACCCTAGTCTCTGTGTCTGTGAGTTTGATTGTTTTAGGTTCCACGTGTAGGTGATATCATAAAAAGTGTGTCTTCTGTGATTGGCTTATTTCACTTACTATCCTCTGGTTCGCGCAATCACAAAGGGCAGGGCCACTTTGTTGTTAAAGGTTGAATAGCATTTCGTTGTATAAAATACATCCTGTTTCTTTGTCTATTTGCTTCTCAGATGATTTTTAGAAACAAAATGAAAAGGCTGTGCGTGTGTGTTTGTGTATGTGTGTGTGCATGTGTGTGCATGTGTGCGTGTGTGCGTGTGTGTGTGTCTGTGAGCATCGTGCTGATACACTGCTTGCATTAGGCACATAGGGTGTATTATCTCCAGGACTTCTGCTGTTGAACCATTTCTGTGTGGCTTGGGTATAAGTTTATGAAACCCATCCATCTCAGCCCGGGCTACTGTTTGCGGAAGCATCTCCTTCCACATCTTTTGTTCTCCTAGTGGTTCTGTTCACAGAGACCCTCAGCGTTGCACCTGCTGGGGAGACCAGCTCACCCACTGGAGGCCACTTACTCTGCAGGAACCTTACAGGGGATGAAATCAAAGTGCTTAATTTCGTTAGAGAAGAATTGTTTTGCTCAGTGTGCAGTGAAGTTTTTCTCTATTATACATTTCTACCAATTCCCCTGTTCCCAATTCCCTCAGACAACACAAGTACAATTTGCTGGATAAACAAAAGCAATGGGGATGAAACCTCCCCAGCAGCCAGTCTGTCAGAGGCCCTGTGCTTGTTAGCATGGTGAAGGAGTTAGAGGGTTCTTTCAAGTCCCACCAAATTGAATTACTTAATAAAGTTGGTATAACTTTCATCCCTGAAAGTCAGTACTGGGAACAGCAGCAACAACAACAACAATCCAATAAGACTATTTTGCAGCGTTAGCATTTTTGCATTGGGGCAGGGAGTTCAAACTCTATTTGTTCATTCCTTTGGATTTTTGTTGTTGTTTTTTGCTAAATAGCAACTATTTCTTAGCCATTGCTTCCTTGCCAATGGGTGTGACTATAACTTAAAAGTGACCTGGTTACCCATTCAAATCATACAGCTAATACATGGAACTTTCTATGTATTCAAATTATCCCCCCTTTAGCAACATTGTGCCACCCTATCACCAGGGGGGGGGGGAAGGCTGGTGGCAGGTTAATCATCGTGTTGGTAAGAATTGTACCAATGCCTGAGGCCTGTTCACTGCGGTGGATGGAAATGATGCCTGGACAGACAGAGCCAGTCAGCCACTACCTAAGAAATATGTTCCTGCCACATCATTTCATGAATCGCTGAGGGCTATCTGTTTATTCCCGGCCTCCACTCTTGCCTGGAAGTGAAGTCCGAGTCCCCACGCTTTCTCTGAAGTAGCACCAGTGTTCCCAAGCAAGATGTGCTCTGTCAGGAGGAGCGGGCTGCAGGGTTTCTCTCCAGCTTTCACTCATCAGGCAAAGTGCCCAATAGAATTAGGAGCAGGGAGCAACATTCCACCTGCTTTTTCATCTTCGCTAGAACACTTGATCATTTTTTTTTAGTCCCCCACTTAGAAGTGTGAATGGCATGTTGGAGAAAAAAATGAAAGTCAAACCTACAGAAGGTGCCCACACTCTGGGCATCCCCCAAAATCAATTTATTAGTCCCCCAAAAATGTGGAACAGAAGGATGAAATATTTATGTCTGTTTGCTGTGGTAATAAAATTGTATTCATTTATGTCACAGGCACAACCTAATGGTTGTTGAAACCTCGGTAATAACCCCCAAACTCATAAAAAATACAGGATAAACAATACCAGGAGAAAATTATGGGAAAATAGCCTCTAGCCTGTGGAAAAGTGGCTTTATCCTGAAATAATGTGAAATAACAACGTATGCATAAAAACATCCAGTTCACTTACATAACCACACCGTAATCTCCAGAAAGTTTATGTTTCTGTCAGTGGGTGTTTGCAGAAAATCACAAGCCACCCTAATAGTCCTGGAGCTCCCTAAGGATAGGGGCAGCCATTTCTTCACTGTTGGCCTCTTAACAATTGCATTGAACCCAACTCAAACTTGGTGTTTCATAAATATTTGCAGAACTGAATTCCAAAAGTAATTATTTGCTTGATAAATCTATTTCCTTTCTCCAGCCTGGTGATTCTCAACCAAGGGTGATTTTGTTTCCTGGTGGGTATTTGGTAATGTCTGAAGCTATCTGGGGTTGTTATAAGTTAGGAGAAGGTGGGGGTACTCCTGACATCTATTGGTCAGAAGCCAGGGAAGCTGCTAACATACCACAGGGCAATAGACAGACCACAGCCAAATGCCAGCAGTGGTGGGCTTACATTATCTATCCCTCTGCTCCCAGCACACAGTGAGCTTTGTGTTGAGAAGTACCGCGCCCAGCTATCCTCAGGATAACTGTCATGTCCACATATCCATTTGCTGGGGCTGCCGTAGCAAAACCCCACAGATCCAGTGGCTTAAGCAACAGACATTTATTGTCTCCCAGTTCTGGAGGCTAGAACTCTGAGATGAAGATGTTAGCAAGGCTGATTGCTTCAGAGGGCTGGGAGGGAAAATCTGCCCCACACCCCATCTTAGTCTGTAGCTGATTGATGGCAGTCTTTGACATGTCTTGGCTTGTGGAAGCATCACCCTGATGACCGCCTCCATCTTCACATGGCATTTTCCCTGTGTGTGTGTGTGCCTCTGTGTCCAAATGTCCCCCTTTCAGACGGTCGCAAGTCATATCAATGACCTTATCTTAACCAGGTTATCTGCCAAGACCTTAGAGTCAAGTTAGGTCACATTGGCAGGATTTTGCTATATTTTGGGGGGATATATTTTGATCTGTTAACAATCCCTTTCCCTCCAGCCCTGCAGCTCATATCTGCTCTTTCTCCCAAGCACTACACTGTCATATTCTCTTCCCACCTACAGCTCTTGGGGTCCTCTTAGGCACTCCAGGGCAAGACTGTCTAGGACAAGCCTCCCACCTTCGGCCTTGACCAGACCTGGTTCCTTTAGCACTCTACCTTTGTACTTGTCTTTCTGTGTGTGTGAGGGCAGCCTCACTCCCTCCCTCCCCCTCCCTCCTCCCTTCTTTCTTTCTTTCCTCCTTCCCTCCCTCCCTCCCTTCCTTCTTTTCTTCCCCACCAGGAACTTACCACCAAGACCCTGGAGCATGACCCCTTCCACTCTTTACTCCTGCACTGTCCAGTCCCCTATGATGGTATGCCCAGGTTGTGTCTACAGCCCAGAATTCACTGATTCCCCTCCCAGACCACATTGAAGAGCACAGGCAATATCTCATCCACGTTCCTGGCAAGAGCAGACCAACAATGAATGACTGTTGGACTAGGTTAGTGAATCCTGTTTCATCTCTTCCAGAAAGTTGTTCCCCCCCCCCAATATATGAATAGGAGCCTGTGGAGGTTAGGAGGGCAGGTTCCAGGTCAGAATGCCTTGTCCTGAGTCCTTGCCCACTACACTGACTCACTGTGCAATCTTGGGCCAGTCACGTTGTCCCATTGTACTTTAGTACCTCATCTATGAAGGGAAATGGTTGAAGTACCGACCTCACAGGCCTGTTGTGGGGATGAAATGAGTGCATGAACTTAAAGGATTTCAGAAAGCCCCAGAAACATGCTAAGCATTTGGCAATGTGGCCAATATAATATTTTAGTACAACCCGTGCTTGCCCTATCTCCTCTCTCAGTAGCTCCATTCTGCTTCTAAACATGCCCAGATCTCCCTCTCTGTATTAGTTTCCTGTTGCAGCTGTAACACATTACCAGAAATTCAGTGGTAATTTGAAACAACACAAGTGTACTTTTTCACAATTATGGAAGTCTGAAGTCTAGAATGGGTCTTGGTGGACAAAATCAAGATGTCAGCAGGGCAGCATTACTTCTGAAGACTCTCAGAGACAGCCCCCTTTCCTGCTTCTCCAGCATCCAGGAGCCCCCAGATTACCTGGATCACAGCTCCCCTCCCCATCTTCAAAGCCAGCGGCCCAGATTCTTGACATCTCTGATTCTGCCCCCACCTTGGTCATCACATCTCCTCTCTGGCCTTCATCTGCGATTACACTGGTCATTCCAGCATAAGCCAAACGAACTTCCATCTCCAGATCCTTCACCACACCGTCAAAGTCCCTTATGCAATGTAAGGTCCCATATTCTCAGGTTCAGGGGTTAGGATGGAGACTTATTTTGAAGGGGCCACAATTCTACCGACCATATTCTAAAAATATTCAGCCTGCCTGATGAGTTTGGAGCCAGTAAACATGTGTTTATATTCATGTTCTGGCCTTGCATAGGCCATGGGACTTCCCTGAGCCTGATCTGTCCTCTGAAAATAGAGGTGAGCAATCCTGCAGTGAGGAAAGGACAGCAGCAAAGCTCTGTGCCTGGCCAAGCTCATTCTTGGGGACTAGTGGTTTGACTCTCCTCTGTGTTATTCTCCCCAAGCCTTGCCCTTCCTTTATTGCCTGAAGCTCATAGCCTTGTCTGAAGCAAAGAATGCACCTGACCACCAGTGAGATCCTTTGCCTTTGCATTTACTGTGTCGCCTTGGCTAATTATGTTTGGGCAGGATTTGCTTTTTGTTTGCTTAGCAGACTTCATGAGGCATTTCCAATTTCTCATAGTGCTCCACAGGCAGTTCTCTCTTCAAAGCAAAGACGCTGTTTGTTGGGTCGGTTTACCTCCTGTTCATTAGTCTTGCCTCCGGAGGTCTCAAGTCTCTAAAGAAACATTCACAGAGATCAAAACCCGGGCATCTGGAAACATGGGGGCCTGTGGAGGGATTGGGCACACTCGCGGGGTTCTGATGGAACTCCAGGAAGGAGAAAAAGCAGACTCAATCAGAAAATGGGAAAAGAGAAATGCTAAGGGGAGTCTGGTGAGATGATTAACCTACATTTGCAGTTCATGCATTTTTGTCAAACTACCAGGATGTTTTTGGGAGTAGGGCGCAGAGCATATACTTAAAGGCAAACCCTGGATTTTCTGATTAATCAGCTGTACCTTTGACATTTTCACCGAGTTCCCAGGTGATGCTAACATGGGCAGGGGAGCGGGGATAGGGAAGGGGTGTTGCATACTGAGGACTACTGGGCTAGTGAGGTGAGATGTCTGTCCCAAGTGAGAAATGTTATCTCATGTCTCCGGACCCTTTTCAGCCCTAGGGCCAAAAGACAGATCAGCCGGGACCGGTTTGGCTCAGTGGATAGAGCGTCGGACTGCGGACTGAAGGGTCCCGGGTTCGATTCCGGCAAGGGCATGTACCTTGGCTGCGGGCACATCCCCAGTAGGGGGTATGCAAGAGGCAGCTGATCGATGTCTCCCTCTCATCGATGTTTCTGACTTTCTATCCCTCTCCCTTCCGCTCTGTAAAAAATCAATAAAATATATATTTATAAAAAAACAGATCAGATTTCATACTGCCAGGAATGTCTGAATATCTACAGTAAGTACTTTCCAGGTTTAGATTCTGGTCTGCAAAGAGTTTGCAGTCAAATCAGAGTCAGGAAAATTGCATGCCAGAGAAGCAACTAGAATTTCATACTCTCCAGACTACAAAACGGAGCTCAGGCTTCACTTTCTATATGAAGCATCTCTGACCACAGTCAGAATGTGAGCCTTTTTATCTGCAGTGTATCTTGGCCACTATCTCTCTTCATCTGGCTTTTGTGGTACACTGTGCATGCTTTACCCTGCTTAATGTGCTTGAGGTCTAGGATGTCATGCTATGCCTCTTAGTTGCATATAATAAGTGCTTGATAAATGCCTGAGAAGTGAATGGATACACGAAGAGTTGAATAACTAAAGGGGTCAATAAGCTGAACCAGAAGTCCCCTGAGGATAAGGGATGTGTGTTCCTCCAAATGGAGGAATTTCCCTTTATCAGGAAGCCTTTCTGGGCATCCTAAAGAAAGGAACAATTCATTATTCAGGATTGAGTCACCTGGCCCAATCTAGCTCAAAGGATGCTGGGAAGTGTAGTATATTTTTTGTTTATTTGCTTGTATTCCTATAGGGCAGTGTTTCTCAACCTTTTTTAATGCCATGACCCTTTAATACATTATGATTCATTAACAGTAACAAAATTACAGTTATGAAGTAGCAATGAAAATAATTTTATGGTTGGGGGTCACCACAACATGAGGAACTGTATTAAAGGGTCGTGGCATTAAAAAGGTTGATAACCACTGCGTAGAGTAATAGAACAAGTTAAAAAGAAGGAAGGTAGGAGTGGATATGGAGCCAATAGCTAGCAGTGGCTGCCAGATGAGGAATGGGATTTTGAAGGGTGGAGGGGATCCAGGCAGGAGAGCCAAGGCAAACAACAATGTCTATCTGCCTCCAAGGCCCCTGAGAGGATGAGGAAGGCCTAGGTCTCTTTGGGGGTTATAAGAATAAAATATTACAAAAACAGGGTTTCTAAAATTGTATTATGTTCACCTATTTTTAAATGTAGCAAGGTAGCATTTTTCATTTGTTTCCACAATTATAGGCTGTGTTATACTTTGTAAAAGTACTATACGAGCACAAGGCTCTGGTCACATTTAACTCTCCCTGAGAAAGCGAGGTCCAGGCTAGTGGCAATGTATCCATACTTCTCCCACCGTCTGCCATGGCAAGCTACCACTTTGTGTGATATTGTCCTTTTAATCAGTGTCCCCCACCAGACACTGACAATATTGACATCAAGCTTCCAAATCCAACCCTACTCTCCACTCCCAACCTTATATTCCTCACTGCCCAGCACCTGGCACAGTGCCAGGTACACAGCCCAGTCTCTGAGGACAAGATTCTGACTCAGCGACACCTCCAGACCTTCCCCAGAGATATTCAAATACAGGCCCTGAGTGACTGCAATTTAGAGGCTCCTTGGAGTGCCCTATGGCCAGTGGTTCTTTCTCTGAGAGGCCCTTTGTGCCCAGGGCTCCATGCCAGGCTGGGCAGGACCCTCCTTCTCTGGCATTTTCTCCTGCACAGAACTTCTGGGCAGCCAGCAGGGAAGTCCGTGGTGGGAGGCCATGGAATACGAAACGCACAGGGGCAGCAGGCATGCAAAACTACTTCCCGCCCTGCATGTGGCATAATTGTATTTTCAGGAAGGGCCCATCCATTAGGCAGGTGCAGGTCCCAACTGTGTAACTTCTATAAAGGAAGCACTAAAGGCCTCTTGGGGTGAGGGATATTATAATTACGGATGATTTATGCTCTCCGGCTAATGTATACATTGCACTTTGGGAGAATGTTCTACTTGATGTGGCCAGAAACATTAAGCAAAAGCAGAGCTGCGGCCTGGGTAGAAACTCATCTTTGGTTTTCCATCCAATCTACCCAGGGTAAAGTATTTGCAATGATATGTCTGCATGCTGCTGTGAAGGAAATATGAACATAATAAGTGCATTTCTGATTTCAGACCGCTTGTAATTTCCTTCTAAAATAACCGCGCTGGTTTAGCATGTTTATTCCTTGGTGGAATGTTGGCGGCATGTTGTAGTACAAAGAAAATAATACGAATATTTAATAATTTCCGGACTCAGAGGAAACTTAGTGGTTATCTAGCCCAGGGTGTCCCAACTCAAATCACAGTGTAGACTGGTAAGTGATCTGACTTTTATAACTTGGAAGCCAGCCATCAGAGAAAAGAGGAAGAGGAGGAGGAAGGAGTGAAAGTTCATAAAGAGGAATGCAGCAGCCCCTTTGCTATCTCCCGCTGGTTGAGAACAATCACACACAGGTGTGAGTCCTACCTCCACCTACTCACCTGGGCTACCTTTGATAGGTCACATAATCTCTCTGGACTTCGGTGTTCATGTTCCCTGACCCACATCACTATGCTCAATGCTTTGAAAGACCCAAACTCAACATGTCAGAGTTGAGAGTAAGGAAGAATGACTATAATTCAGATTGATTGAGAAGGTGCCAAGGAAGAAGATGGTAGACTTAATAGTGCCTCAATTCTGTCTTGCTGGCTGGACTAGGTGAAGAGTTTTAAGGGGTCAGGGGGACAGATGTGCAGAAGTGCTGGTGGGGCAAGTTTTAATTGGAGCACCTGGGAGCTTGGCCATTTACCATAATGGAACATCAATACCACACCAGATCTTCCTGGACAATAACCCTTTGCTTCTAAAAGGTGTTCAAGCCCCAAGGTGTCCTGGCCCTTTGTTTCTGTGTGTGAGTGGGGACTTTGACTCCTGGTGCAGCCAGTTGTGCCCTGGCCCTTTGATTCTGTGTGTGAGTGGGGACTTTGGTTCCATGTGCAGCCAGATGGATGTCAAAGTTCTCTCCTCTGCATGTGCTTTGGCCACATGACTTTCATCTTGGCCTGTTGTCTCTGAAAAAACAACTCAGTATCTCCTTAAATAGGATGCGACCATTCTTATCTGGTTCTGCAGTTACACTCAGCTCAACAAAAAGGGGATTATGCTCTGCACCAAATCCCAACGTGGGCCAGGAGGAGGTTTTACACACCATGCTCTTCTCCAGCACCCAGGGTGTCCTGCCTTCCAATTCACTCACTTCAGACACCACCTACCTGGAGTGAGTGTCACCTCACACAGATTAAAGGCTCAGTCCCACAAGACTGTCCCCTCACACACTCATCACACGCAGATATACAGTCAAGGTGGTCACCTTGACCAACAGGCTCTAGATTGGAGGCTCCCACAATATCCACCTGGAGTTCAATTAATTGGCTAAACGGGCTCATAGGCTCACAGAACTCAGGGAAACATTTCCCTTGCTTCACACCAGTTTATTGTAAGAGGATGTAACTGGGGATCAGCCAGGAAGAGATGCATAGGGAAAGGCACGGAGAAAGGACACAGCTTCCACACCACTCTTCCCACATCACAGGTGTTCCCCAGCCTGGAAGCCTTGAGCACCCTGTTTCTTTGTTTGTTTGTTTGTTTGTTTGTTTTTGGTTTTGGAGGCTTTCTTACTTTATTGGTCATAGGTGGTGAATTCAACCTCCAGGACCTGTTCCCACCCCAAGTGGGTTGAAGCTTGGGAATCACATGGTTAGTTCTCCAGGCAACCAGCCCCCCCCCCAAACCCCCACCCCCGCCCCCTAAATGAAGACCACAAATCACTCATTAACATAACAAGAGACCCATTTTCTGCTCTAATCATAGGGGCCATTCCAAGGGTTTAGGAGCTCTGTGCCAAAAATGGGTGTGAAGATCAAATATGCATTTCTTATTATAAATGAAAATATTACTGAGATCAAGACAACCCTCCCCTCACATGCCTGTCAGAGCAAGTGCCTAGGACCAGGGAGGAGAACAAGGGGGACCATCTCTGAGTGTTTGTTTAGCTAACACTCAGCACCTTGACCCTGGCTAGATAGAGCATGGCTCCCTCACTAATTAACTGGATGACCTTGGGCAAGTTCCTTCAGAAATACTGATCAGCTGCTTACTGCACACCCCATATTTGGGATTGAGCCCATAACCTGGGGATATGCCTTGACTGAAAATCAAACTGTGACCTCCCCACTCATAGATTGATGCATAATCACTAAGCCACCCTGCCAAGGCAGCAATCAACCCTTTTAAAGTGTATGATCCAGGGACCTTTCGTGCATTCCTGAGGTTGTGAAGCCCCCAACTCTTTTCAGTCTCAGAGCAGCTTCATTACCCCAAAGAATACCTCATATCCATTACAGTTATCACTCCTCATCCTTTCTTTCCTTGTTTCCTGGATAATCTCTAATCTGCTTTCTGTCTCTAGAAATTTGCCAACTTGAATATTTCAAATCAAAGGAATCACACAATGCATGACCTTTTATAGCTGGTTTGTGTCACTGAGTATGTCTTCAAGGTTCATCCAGGGTTTGCCATATATCAACACTTGATTCATTTTCATAGCAGAATAGTATTCCATTCAATAGATTGATGGGCATATGAGCTATTTCTACTTTTTGACTTGTCTGATTAATGCTGCTGTGAACATTCACGTGTGAGTTTCTATTTGGACATATATTTTCATTTCTCTTGGATATATATTTTAAAATGGAATTGCTGGATGATATGGCCTAATAAATTTTTGATTGAATGCGCTTTTTTTTAAGTTGTCATTCAGGATTATTGGTTGCACATATATAATTAAAGAAATGTCACAAATGATTACTACCAACATCCTTCTAAGGCTTTCCATTTGGTAATCCTATAAACCAGTTTATAGTCTCCCTGGAAACATTATCACAAGTTTTCCTGATCATATTCTCACCTGCCACAATCATATTAATTTCTACTGGCAAGCACTTGCACATGCTGTATTTTCTTCTGGCTCTTTTCCTCCCTTTGAAATCATACCCATCTTTGAAGGCTGAGGGTAGGTTCCTACCTGGACCATCATTTTCCCCTTCTCTGGCTCCCAGACTCCAAAAGTCCATTGAAAATAAGGAAGGCATTAGGTATGTGCCCACTGATAATTTTGAGGACTTAACTCAGAGTTAGATAGTGCGGTATGTGTTTACTGGGACACAATGTTGTGTTATAAATGGAAGTATAGACACTAACATAATCTATGGAGGTTAATTAAAAGGTGAACACCTGGAGTTTCATAAAACTTCACTACCTCATCCTTGTATCAATCGTGTTGATTTGAATGACTGGCTATATCATCAAGCCCAACCTGCTATCTCCCTCTGCAGAAAGCTTTGTAGTTCTTTTCATTTTCACTGCAGACACTAGTGCCAATCATAATAATAATAATAATAATAATAATAATAATAATGGCAACTATTTATCAGGTAGCATCTATCCAGATATAAGTATTTTACTTGCCTGATTTCTTTTCATCTTCATAACAACATAGCACATCTCCTCTGTCCCACACAGCAGCCAGCGGCCACGTGGGCTGTTGAGCATTTGAAATGTAGGTGTTCCAAACTGGGATGTGCTAGAGGGGTGAACTACCTGTAAGATTTCACAAACATAGTATACAAACAGGAATGAAAAAATATCCATAGTGTTCCTTTTATTTTGCTTCTGATCTTTTGTTGAAATTATTTTTGTTTTTCCCATCAACATTTACCCTACCTGTACCTTCCTCCACCTTCACCTTTCTCCCGTATTAGTTGTTATTTTAATTAAATGTTGAAATAATAGTTTTATTATAAGGCATTATATAACATATATTATTAAAATTAATTTCACCTGTTTTTTTCTTTTCCTTGGTGTAGCTAATAGAAAATTTAAAATAGCATATGTGGCTCACATTTATGGCTCATATTATATTTCTACCTAATAGTGGAAAATGATGCTGTAGAGTATATATTAACCCCATTTTACAGATCAAGAAATTGAGGTTTTATTCACTAAGGTCAGTATAAAGAGTGGACCCAGTCTAATCTGGATTGGACTAACATTTAGAATGCTCTATTCAATATATCTTTTATGATTGGTTGTTATTAGTAAGTACAGCACATAAACTGAATGTAACTCTCACCCCTTCTATGTTCCTTCATCGGATTAACAAGTTAGTTTCCACTATTCCTTTGCAAGACTTTCATGAATCTTTCAAACAAAAACCCCATGATTCTGAATTGGCCTCATACTGATTCTAGACATCACCTCTCACGATACAAGATACAGTCTATCCACTCAGAGCTACTTGATTTCACAGTATACCCATCAGCATCTTCCAGAAATTAGCATTCTTATTATCTTTCCAACCAGTAATTTTTTCAAGTGAATTTTTGTTGTTGTTGTCTTGTTTTTGAGACCCCCAGTTAAGCATGGACTCAGTCTATGTTCTCAATTTGTATTTAAATAGGAACCTCAGTTACAGCCTTGGTCCCTAGCCTTTCAGCAAAGAAACTAGATTGTATTAAGGGTGCATGTTCAGAGCAAACACACTCCACAGAGGATATTGCACCTGGTGACCAAGCCTGTCTGGTGAATAAGTACCTGGGATCATACATGAAACATGGTTTCTGCGCATGAGTGTAGCTCTCTAATGTATAAAGAAATTAAAATGCTTTCCTCCTTGATGCGTTCCATTTGGGGATTTCATCCCATTCTGTCTTATTCTTTGCTTCTGAAAGGAAGACAGTCAGTAGAAATTTTCTGCTCCAAAGGATGATCCATGCTAGTAATGCTCACTTCCTCAGTACAGCCATCTCCTGACATGAGAGTTAGGGAGATCTAACAGGGGCTCCTCCCTGTCCCTGCAACTAAGTGAGAGCTAAGACAGTTCAGACAGAACTTGCTCTTCTCACAGCAGGATCTCTATGGTATTTAAGGGTAGACTCTCCACTGCTTCAGTGGGAACATCAGCACCCCTTTTGGAAATATTTCACAGCCTCTGAGTCCTTGTCCTCCCAGTAGCAGACACCCAACTGCCTCTCACAGCAGTGTCCTGGGGAGGACTCCATGTCAGGAATCCTAAAAAAATACAAAGGAGGAAAGACAGCTGGCACAAATCTGCAGAAGGGCCCCAGAGTCCTGGGTATCTCCTTAGGGCTTCCCCTCCCCCACCCTTACCCTCTCCCCCACCCCCATCTCATGGTAGCCTGCAGGAGCACACTTAAGAATTTGTTAACAATGCAGATTTGAGGACTCCAGCACAGACCTATTGAATCAGATCATGGGGGCTTGGGGCCAGTGAATCTTATTTTTTACCAAACTGCCTGGGTTATTCTGTTAGCATAGATAGCTGGATATTAATAAAGACGGCAAAGGGAATCAAATATTGTTAAGCATAATAAACTAGGGAGCATAAGCCTGCTTGCTTCATTGGGAATTTACAGCTTCATGCACTCCCCAGGGCATCTTCTGTCCCCAGAACATAGTCCCCTGAAGCAGGCATACCAGCAGAGGAGCAAAACCAGTAGGATAAATTCCTCTGTGGTGCTCATGGCCAGTAGAAGTCAAGATGACAACCATAAAGGCCTATCAATCTTGCTGGGAAAAGGTTCTGATTGGATAAGAGGCACAGAACCCAGGAAAATCTAGGAAATAGATTGGTTAGGAGGTAGAATTATCAGAAGCCTGCAAAAGCCTAGCAATTCCACTGGTCAGTTAAAGAAGCCCCTGGCCTATCCCAAGCCTGAGATAATATAACGCAGCCTAATGAGGAAGCTCTCTTTTTCACCAGTTACATGAGCTCATCCCCTTCATTTGGGCATTTTTGTAGCACCACATGGGTTAAGCAGCCGCCTGGACCTCTGGTACGCCACGTAAGCTCCAAAGGACTAAGCTTTACTATGGACTCTCTGGATTCTGGACTTGATGAAGACAAGGGACTTTTTCCATGGAAGGGCAGATGGAGATAAGAAATTGGGATCATGGAGGCAGCCATCTATTTCCACCCAGATCAATCTTACCAAGCCACAGCGTTCTATACATGGGTCCCTGCAATGAGGTCCTTGTAACCCCATGAAAAAAAAACAAACATAATCTCCACCAGAAAGAACTTCAGTGCCTGCTCATGTATATGAACGGTGATTGTAGGATGACGTTATATAAACTGGGCTGGACCATCTTCAATCCAATCGAATTAATTATTAATCACATACATGTCTGCCTGGACCCTGGTTCACAACTTTCATGCTGCAATTCCCTCCCAAAGTCCAGAGGCACCCTTTAATGCATGGTAACCTGGGACATAAACATGAATTATTTACTTATTTCCCCAGCCCCCTCACCCTCATCAGGAAAAATGTGGCTGCATGCCACTGATAATCTCACCCAGTGGGAGAGATTTGTGGTCCTCCCCAAGGAAGGAGCTTTTCCTTGCCCTCACAATGCAGGCAGGATGGAGCACTATGTTCATATTTATATTGTGGTGAATAATTAATCATGGATGGGCCCAGAAATATGCATGAGCATTGACTACAGGCACGCTCAGTCAATACACATGTATTTTGAGTACCATAAATGCAGACTTAGCCCTTACCTTAAGTAAAAAATGGCAAAGAAAGAGGAGGACATGGTGGATGAGAAGATGAAAAAGACACATTAATGGGGTATAAGGGGTCTTATTTTAAATACTATTTCTCCATTTAATAACAACAGCTAATGTTTATTGAGTGATTCCTATCTATCATGTAGCCTACACATTAATTTATCCAAATTAATCCCTTCAAACAGCCCTGTAGGATAGTTACTATTATTAACTACTTTTAATAGATGAAGAAAATCTGAAGCACAAAGAATGTGGTAAACTCCTGGGCATCACCCAGCTAATGAGTGCGGTCAGTCTGGGACTTGAACCACGAAATTGCAGTCCAGAGCTCACTCTCTTAAACATATCTCTGTAGTTTATCTGCCTTGATGCTTGTGTTTTTTGTTTTGTTTTGTGTGTGTGTGTGCATATGTTTTTTAATATTGTATTTTCCATTAAATAACTAAAAATCATATGGGTTTCATTGACAGTGGGAGGTAGAATCTGTATTGATTATTGTATTAGGATTCTTCAGAGAATCAGAATTAAGAGGATATATCTAGAAATACAAAAGGAGATGTATAATGAATAATTGGCTAAGGTGATTATGGGGTTCTGAAAATTCCTAGTCTGTCTTCTGCAGGTTGGAGGTCCAGGAGGACCAGTGGTATAGTTCCAGTTAAAGTTCAAAAGCCCAAGAACGAGGAGCACCATGTCCCAATGCAGGAGCAGACGGATGTCTGCTCAAGTAAGAGGGCAAAGTCCTCTGACATTTAGTTCTGTTCAGTCCCTGAGGAGAGTGGATAAGGCCCATCCACACCCACACCCACACCCACTCCAATCTCTATCTCCATCTTCACATGGCCTTTTCCTCTGTGTCTCTTTGTGTCATCTCCTAGTTTTTACAAAAACTAGTCATTGTGTTTAGGACCTACCCTAAATCCAGGATGAGCTCATCTGAAGACCTTTAATTTCATTACATCTGCAAAGAACTTATTTCTTTGATGAAACTTCATTACTTTTGCAAAGATCACATTCCCAGGTACCAGGGGTTAGGACTTAGACTCTCATTTTTGAGGACATTATTCAACCCTCTCCAGTGTTTACCAGAGAACATATTCTGGCTTCTCTGGGTGAATTTGCACTTTACTGAATTCACTGCAACATCTCGGTGGTATCTGGTTGTGGTGAAGCCCACAGAATTCAGGGTTTGATGGCCTTGGTTCAGGTTCCAGCATCATTCTCTCTATTTGATCTTGGATAGACTTCCCAAATTCCCCACATCGCCATCTCTTCATTTGAGAAATTATGGTATTAATCTTGACTTTACTAAATGAATGCATTTTCTATTCTGTGTTGCAGATTGCCACACACTTTAGTAAATTTACATGTATTTATTATCTCACAGTTTAAATGGAGCAGGAGTTTGGCAGAGTTTAGCTGGATCCTCTGCTCAGAGTCTCATGGGGCTGCAATGAAGGTGTCCTGGGGACTGAGGGTCCTCCAGGGTCTTCTCTGGGAGAGGCCTGCTTCCAAGCTCATTTAGATTGTTGACACAACTCCATTTCTTTATAACCGTAAGTCTGAGGGCCCTAGATCCTTGCTGGCTGTTGTCCAGAGGCATCACTCAGCATATAGAGGCTTCTTTTAGCTTATAGAGGCTACCCACACAGAGATAACTGATAGATCTTATAATCCCAACGTGAGCTTCCATCACCTTTGCCACCTTCTATTGACTAGAAGCAAGTCATAAGTCCCACCCACTTTCAGGAGGAAGAAATCATGCAAGAGCATGAATATCAGAAGTCAAATATCATGGAGGGTCAATCATCTTTAATTCTGCACACCACACTGAACTACCTCATGAATTAGAATATGCACACAACTCCTAAAAAAATGCCTGACTCCTATTTGATATTTATTGCAAATAACTGCTGTTATCAAACAGTAGTTATCATTTTCACTGCTCTGATTTCAGGGTCTCCACACACCTCCACATAGGCTGTGCACTGCACAAATCAGGGGGTACCATATATAGAGAGCAGGATGTGAATGGATCCCATAGGATATGTGAAATTCAATTGGTTCTTGCTATGATAGGGAGGTCTGATGCACTGGAATAGACCTCCAAATGGCCTGATATAAACTGTAATTGATTTAGAAGTTCGAAAGTAGTGACTTTGGGTCTTACTGTTGAACAGTAATGACATATCTTCTTGAGTGCTGGCTTGTGCATTCTGACTTTTAGGACCCCAGCCAGCACACGGCAGCAAATGCAGTCTTTTGCTCTCTGCACTAGCAGACTGTAACATCTCTTCCTGAACTTCAGGGCGTTTGCCAATCTTGTTGCTTGTTTTCCTTGCAGTGTTTTTCCTACAATTGGCATCCTTTGTCTTTCTATGTCTGTGTTTGAATTCCCAGAAAAGAGCTGGCTTCTTTTTCAATGGATAGATGAACTTGTGATTATTTTGCTTGCTGCTGTTGAACGCGAATTTTATAGGCACTCTAGGCCAAGTGAGTGCTGGGTGAATTTAGGCCACCTTTGAATGTTACAACATCCACCACTTCAAAATTTTGAAAGCCTTCTGAGAGGTTAGTAGCATCTCCTGTAATTGCCTTATTGTATGGTGACTAGGTAATAGCTTAGGAAGCCAACATTCATCTCAGCAAGGATTATCCTATATAATAAAAGGCTAATATACAAATTGACCAAACAGCAGAAATACTGGTCTTTATGATGCCCACTGACTACCAGAGGGCAGACGCTCAATGAAGGAGCTGCCCCTTGTGGTCAGTGAGCTCCCAAAGTGGGAGCACTGCTTAGCCAGAAGTCGTGCTCAGGGCTGGTAAGCGCAGCAGCAGTGGCAGCAGCACCAAAGATGTCTGACTGCTGGCTTAGGGGGAGTGGCCCTAAGCCAGCTTTTGGACATCCCCCAAGGGCTCCAGGACTGCAAGAGGGTACAGGCCTGGCTGATTCCACCCCCACTCAAGCGCACAAATCTTGTGCACTGAGCATCTAGTGTTATTATAATGGTGCCACACAGCACCTTTGTTGTTAACTTTCCCATTTCAAGGTATAACTCTGTGACATTAAGCAAGGGGGCCTGTATTTCTATATTTCCTTATGGTTATTGTTGGTGATAGCTAATTAGACTATACCCAAATCATTTGATTTAAGAAGAGTTTAATAAACAGGTTGCTTGTAAAGCTATGGACAAAGGTATAAAGAAACCAGAGGCAGTACAATATCCTCAGCTATTAAAACAGGAAATGAATGTTATCACTCCTGAGACTGGAGAGCAGGAGAGAGAATAACCAAAAGAGATAGGAATGGATCTGGTTCGCGGTGAGCTTTGGAATTAGTGCCCTGGCTTCCCTCTCCTTTTCACTTGCCAGAACTCCCCATTGGTCCAACCCAACGGGCTGCTAGTTGCTGTATCTTATTGATGATGTCTGTTGATAATTCTCCAGGGGTGCCTGGATGATGACAGCACACTCTCTGTCCATCACCCCTCAATGCTTCTTCCCAGCCCTTAGGCAATAGTGGCCAATGATGTGGTCAATATCGCAGACATCAAAGCCTCATAGTTGAGCATTATGATTTGGATTCCAATTCTATTAGTTGTGGGGATTCAGGCAAGTGACTTAACTTTTTTGAGCTTCCATTTCTTTATCTACAAAATTATGTAATTAATACAAGTACTTATCTCTTGCCTTAATATGGTAAATAATCCAGTCTCCATCCCTTTCCCTAAATTCCTTTTATTCATTTACTTTTCATCTAATATAATCTAAATTTATTATCTCAAAGTCTTTACCCTGTAACTAGAGTGTAAATTTCATGAAGAATGGAATTGAGGTCTGTTTGATTCACTGACAAATCCTTGGTGGAAAGAACCAGTAGCTGTAGAGAGTAGGCAATCAATAAATATGTGGGGGCATCAATAAATGAGGAAGTGAACACAAAGAGCTTAGCACAAGGCCTGGACTGTATTAAGGGCTTGTTTTTTTATTATTATTATTATTAAGTATTTTGATAGCAAATATATCAAAGTTTATTTTAAACACACAAACACTGGCAGACAATAGAGAATGGGAAATCTCTAGGTAGTTCTATTATTTGGAAAAGTGAATAAAATAAACCTGCTGAAATGATCTGGGATGAGTCACAAAGTTATATGATTAAGGATACTCTATTTCTATAAACAGTTTCATTTTGTCATTAATTCTAATTCATTCTTTTTTTTAATAGCCTAAAGAAATCCTTAAATCCATAATCTTGGATGTCATATTTCTCCACTTTGTCCATAAACCAAAGCTGAAATTGTTATCAAATGTACAATTGCCAAGGACTCAGTCCATTGAGATTTGCAACAGGCACCCCACATGCAGAGAATTCCTGTTGGGTCCAGAACAGCATTCCCCGAGATGTGCTAATTTGGCATGTGGATTGTTTTGACCTGAAGGCGATTGAGACCCTGACTGCTCATGAGAAACTTTTACTTCCCCTTTCAATAATTCAAATTGTGGTCCATATAAAAGTTAATACCAGGGAAAACAAATACAACTTTTTAGATTTATCTATAGGGCAGGTAAAACTTTTAATTACTGAACATCTGCTCTTCTTATCATCCTACAATGATGTAGGCACTTTAATCCAACCTTAGCTCATAATGTCCTATATACCTCATTTTTACTTTTCGTCATTGAACCTCTGGTGTATGCAGGGTCGCTGACCCACTCATGTATGTGGGGTTCGCATATGTATGTATGGAATTAAATTTGGTTATTTTCTCAAGTTAATCTGTCTCATGTTGATTTAATTATTAGACCATCCAGGAGAACCTAGAAGGGCAGAAGAAAATGTCTTCCTCTCCTGCAGTCCTCACCATGAGGAAATGTGTCAAGATTTCTCTTTCTCTGTGGTCAAGCATAGATTTTAGGTGCGGGGGATAGATAAAGTTAATGACAATCTCAGTGGCTCCAGAGGCTGAGGGCCTTGGAGACCTTTTGCAAACTAGCAGGGAGGACCCCATTAGGCTTCTGAAAGGTAATGCAGGCTGTGTGCTTATTTATACAGTCTTCTCTCTCAGGAAGCTAGGTACTCCCTTTGTCTTGAAGGTGTAGAAGACAAAGCTTTGTAGTCTGAAGGAACATCTGTGCATATTTAAGATAAAGATGCCACCTAGCTCTTCTTCCCTTTAAGAACTGGTAAAAGAGAATACACATCTTAAGGTCCCAGTATTTAAATGCTCCTTCTGGGTCCCCTGAGTTCTTAAAAGAAGCATTTCAATCTGGAGCTCTCCATCCCAGGCCGATACAAAAAAAAATAAACAGATAAATAAATAAATACCCTCGTGGCTCTTTTTTATTTCTATTTTTCATTTAGACTCGGAGCATCCTCCTTGCAGGTATTCCCCCAGGACTCGCTAATCTGTGTTTTTTGTTGTTGCTGGAATGTGATTGTGCCTCCTTCTCTCCTCCAAGCCTCTGGCATGTTATTAGGCAGCTTTGCCAACAGCTGCTCTTCCACCACCTACTGTTATTAACCCTTGAATATATAATTCCAGGAACCTGTTTTCTCCTCTCACACTTGAGTTTGCAGCCGAGTCATCTGGAAGGCTTCATGGGCCCAATCCTCATAATTTCTGAATCCTTAGGCCTGAGTTGGGCTCAAGAACCTGCGTTTCTAACAAGTTCTCATGGTGTACTGATGCAGCTAGCCCACCATGCACTAGTGGAAGCAAATGCTTTCATACAACCTCATGTTAACAGGCTGATTGCCTTAAAAGTGTTTATCTTCCTGGTTTCTTTGAGTAAGAATAAAAGCAAATGTAGAGATTTATTTTTTTAATTTTTTATTGATTAAGGTATTACATACATGTCCATATCCCCACATTATGCCTCCACCCCATTCCCATACATGCCCTCACCCCCAGTGTCTTGCATCCGTTGGTTATGCTTATACGCATACATACAAGTCCTTCAGTTGATCTCTTACCTCTCACTCTCTCCCCAGCCTTCCCACTGTAATTTGACAGTCTACTCAATGCTTCTCTGCAGAGATTTCTTATGGCTCATTGCTGTGTCCTCACTGCCTAGAACAGCGCTTGGCTCACAGCAGGGGCTCAGTAGCAATGGTGGTGATGTCATCATCACCTGGCTTTCCTGGACCTGGAAGGATAGTTTTATTCATCCATGTAACTCAGAGCTCTTGTGAGGCATGAGGAATTGAAGTCTCCTTGTGAAAGTTTGTTCTGCTGAATTGAGCCAATTTGGAGAGTCCAAACCTAATTCTAAAGGAAATAACACTCTGTGGATGCCACAACAGATTATTTGGGTGTGTAAACTAATAATCTAATGCTATTGTGGTAAGCAGTTAGACAGACATGAGCAGAGCAAGGACATTGACCTAGTACAGAGGGGGCAGAAAGCCTTAGGTACCTAGCAATAGGCAAAACTGGAAAGAAAATGACCTGGCCCCCAGGGTAACCTTTACCCCTCTGGCATATAGGTGGTACTGTGGTTTGACTCCCTGACCTTTCATATCGAGGTCATGTGGTTCAGATCCTACCCTGACCTTTCCTCCTGTGGTGTGTCCGAGGAGGAGGAGCAAGGGGCTGAAGAGTGGCCTCACGAGACTCCCATGCGGACCCTTGCAGGACCATTCCCTTAAGCATTAACCCCTGAGGATAACATCTAGGCCTCAGGTGTGTTTCAGCTTCAAGCCCGGAGAAGCAGCAAAACCAGACAAATGATGCCATGACTGATCTCAGGAGCAGGTGCATTGACTGATGACCCTTGGCGGGACATTGACCAATCAGTGGAGACCATAGTTAAGAAAGCTGATGAATATTCTATTGGGACCTTCCTCTGAAACCTCTTGTAAAATCCCTACCCTTAAAAGGTCTTGGGAGGGAGGACCCATTGTTCTTCTTCAGGGGAACGCCATGCCTTTCCCCTTTCCCCTTTCTTCCCTCCCTGGTATGTTATCTTTACAATTCTCTCTCTCAAGCTCCAAGGGCCCTTCATTTGCCTCTGTAAATTGCTTCCTGAGCCAATGTCTTCTACAGCTCACTTTTTTTAACTTCTGTGATTTTCTAAATAAACTTTCTCTTATGTTTGAGTCTTGAATCTGAATACTTTCCTAGCCTGAACTCAAGTACAGAGGTTGTTGAAATGAGGTCTGGGCTGACTCCATGGGTCTAACACCTGGTGCCATTTCACCACCAACACCCAACTAATAATAGTGACAATGGTTGCAATTTCTTAAAATGCTCCCTGAGCTGCTGCTCTGCTGGTGCAGCTCTTTACCCCCAGTCAAACTCTCCAGATCAGCGGTTTTCAGCCAGTGTACCTCAAGACTTTATGAAACATGCAATACCTGACTTTAGTCAGAGGCACTGACCTCTTTTCCCTTACATTGTCAAATAAAAAAATCACAACAATAGCCATCTGGTGTAAATGAATCAAAATTATATCTATGTTTGTTGTTGTTGGATAGGCCAAAAATATATGTTTCCTGTGCCACAGAATTTCAGTCATTAGTTTATGTGTGCCATGAAATGAAAATGGTTGAAAATTGTTGCTCTAGATTTATGACTTCCCCCACTTTGGCTGAAACCCCAGCTGACTGGGAGCTGCTAGGTTCTCGGTTGTTTTCAATCCCTTTAGCAGATGGCCTATTTCTTAGTGTGTATGATTGGGATCCTTAATGTTGGCTGCACACTGGCACCATTGGCATTGGATGGGGAGTGTTAGAAAGGATGGACGTCTGGGCACAGTCCCCAGAGAGTCTAACTTAATTGGTCTGGAGTTCCCTGGGCACTGGACTTTTTAAAAGCTACTGCAAAGGTTATGAGCCACTGGATGAGGGGTGAAGGGGAATGGGAGGAAGAGGGAGTGGATTAAAGAGGAAGAAAGAGCCCTGATTTCTGGAGCCAGCAATTGGAACTTTCAGAACAGGAATAGTCGAATACTTTGCCTCCAAAATATGTCTCTTTGGCATGAGAGTAAATTTAAGCTAAAGGCAATCCAATCTCAGCAGATTCAGGTAAAGCTCTTTACCTCCCCCTCAACTGCCTGTATTTCTATTGGAAAGGGGACTATACTAAAGATACCTTTACACCTAACCAACTTATCTGCACATCAGAGCAACCTTTGTTTTCCAAGCATCTCCTGTGCCCTCCTGTGAATGGCCTTCCTCTTCTATATATTAAATCCCTACTCCTTTCCTTAGCTTAAGATGGAATATAAGCCTCAACTGCTTGACTGCCTTTGATTATTTCTTAAGTGTGACCCCCCCTTTTTAAATTGATTTTAGAGAGAGAAAGGGAGAAAGAGAGAAACATGGATCCATTACCTTCCATAAGAACCCCAACTGAGGATGAAACCCACAACTTGAGTATGTGCCCTAAATGGAAATTGAACACATGACCTTTCAGTGCATGGGACAAAGCTCTAACCAACTGAGCCAAACAGGCCAGGGTTGATACTTTATATCTTTATTGGGCTCTTGTATGTAGAAAATTTGTATGTGTTTTCTTTTAATTTATCTTATGTAAATTTGTTTCTTAGACCAGCCAAAGAAATAAGAAGGGTAGAAGGAAAATACTTCCACCCAATCACAGGATAATGAAAGGTGACTGGCAATGCAGAACTTGGGACACAGCTGAGAAAAGAACATGGAACTCAGAAAGAAGCCTATTTTAATGTGTTGTCTTCCCTACTCAGTTTATTGGGGGCAACCTCATTGGCCAAGGAGATTATAAATTCCTTGGAATCAACCAGGTGTTAGTGACTCTGTGACCCCTGAGACCTCTATTGGCCTTGCATTCATGTGAGATTCTTCAAAAAATAGCCCTCCAATAATTGAAGAAGCATCATGTCAAAGTGGGAAATGAAAGAGTTCAAAGTTTGCCAGTCAATAACAGTTCTGTGTATCTGTTTTATCATTGCAAGTTGTTTGCTTTTCCTCTATTTTTCTCATATGAACACGAGAGAGAGAGAGAGAGAGAGAGAGAGAGAGAGAGAGAGAGAGAGAGAGAGAACAATAAATAAATATCACACCTACTATCACTATCATCACAGCAGAAAGTTAGAAATGCCAGTGGATGGTCCATGTCACATAGCTAGGCACCAGTTCCCCAAAGCAGATGCCATGTCATGTCATTAGGAAGTTAAGATGTTCACAGTGCAGCAGACCTGCAAATACGTGCACGCGCACTCACACACACACACACACACACACACACACACACACACACACACACACATATACGCTTGAGTTCCAGGTGAGCAGACACCAGCGACTTAGGGAGAAGCCAGGAGAGCAACATGCTTCCCCCAATCCCTAGTCTAGTGTTTTATTCACAGGCTCATATTGCAACCCTTCAATACTTTATGAACCACATCTTGCCTCCTGAATTCCCGGCTACCTACCAAGCAGACACGTTCTATGCTGGCAAGCCAAGTGTGCTCTTACAACTGCTTGGCTCCTAACCTTCACCGCAGAGAAGGAAAGGAGAGCTAAGGGTTAACTAGGGACAGGAAGTTGGGAAAACTTGGAGAGGGATTTAGCTCATATTTCTAATTTGTGATATGTATATAGAGGGGGTTAGGATCCCAAGGTGAGTAAGTCACTGTTGTCAAGGTGACAAGCCACAAGCCATATTGATGGCTCCTCCTGGTAAACAGCAGCCCTCTGGTACTGATCCGAGGCATGCTTTTTTGTATTCTAAGCAGTTTTTGACACAGTGTTTTGCTTTATTGCAAACCACAATGTTTTCAGAAGGCTTAAAAATCCAGTTATGACTATAGCTGTGAGGGAAAAGGTCTGCATGGTGCCGAGGAAATTTAATTTTTAGCTTAAAAAAAGCATGACCAAATTCAATTTTTCTCACATTTAGGGATTCTTAGAGTTATATCCAGCTTGCATAACTAGTATATTAGAAAATGTGTTACTACGAGGTTATTTTTTAAACACATTAATTATTTATGAAATGCAGAGGAAATAGTTAGAAATGATTGTTTCATGGAATATCCTGTAGCTTTTTTTATTGTATCCAAAGAAGTTGCTCATGCTGTTTTAATTCAAACATTAAAAGTTAAATCTCTTTTCATCTTGACCTACATTTTTAAAATGCCATTTTAGCCCTTATTATAGGGAACTGGAAATGTGGTGGCAAAAAAATGCCCACTGTGCGTTTCTTACGCCGTGGTTTGTAGGTAATCAAGCTGATTCTGGCCAACCTGCCCAGGAAGGTACAGGACAAAATGGAGTGAGATCGCTGTCCTGTTCCATCAGCATCTTGTGCAATCTCCCCCAGCCAGTTGTGCTGGTTACCTGCCTGCTCCTAAAGGAGAAGAGGCTTTTCTGCAGCTCACTCTGTGCTGGGGAAACACAGAGGAGAAGAGAGACATAATTACATATGTGACAGGGGACTTATGCCCCTTCGATGACCCACAGAACTCTTAAAACTCAACAAGGAAACCACTTGATTAAAAAAATGGGCAACGGTTTGGAATAGACATTTATCCAGAGATGAAAAGATGCTCGCCACTGCTAATCATTAGGGAAAAACAAATTGGAACCACAAGACACCATTTCATACCCATTAGGATGGCTATTATAAAATAAAAACAAACTGAAGTTAAGTGTTGGCAAAGATGTGGAGAAATTGGAATGTTTGTGCCCTACTACTGGGAATGGAAAAAGTATGATATATATGATTTACCAATTCCACTTCTGGGTATATACCAAAAGAATTAAAAGCAGGATCCCAAAGAGATCCTATATGTATGGCAGAATTATTCACAATAGCTAAAAGGTTTAAACAACCCAGGTGTCTAACAGTGGATAAGCAAATATGTTACGTTCACACAAGTGAATCATAATCATTTTATAAAAGAATGGAAATTCTGACATATATTCCATGGAGATATTATGCCAAGGGAAATAAGCCAGTCCCCAAAAGACAAATAATGACTGCTTCCATTTATGTGACATACCTAGAATAGCCAAATTTGTGAAGAGAGAAAGTGGAATCGTGGGTGTCAGGGATGGGGAGTTGTTGTTGAATCGGTATACAGCTTGAGTTTTGCAAAATGAAAGGAGTTCTGGAATAGGTAGTGGTGATGGTTGGACAACAATGTGAATGTACTTCATGCCTTAGAGATGTACATTTCAAAAGGGGTAAAATGGTAAATTTTACATTATGTCTATGTTACACAATTCAAAAACACTGCTGCATAAAAGAAAAAGTGTTAGCCAGCCTTGAGAGGTGTCCTGCCACCTTGGTAACATGAGAAACCATCAGACTAAGATGGTTGCCCGGATACTCAGGCAGCCAATGGACCAACCTTGTGAGGAGCAACTGAGGCCTCCTGGCCAGCAGCCAGCTCTCATTTGCCCACCATGGAAGACACGTTGTGAGCTGATTCCTCCAGGTGGGTCCACCTCTAGTCTTTAAGTCTTCCCCTCAAGACCTCAGACATGGAGAAGCAAAGGCCATCTGTCTCTGCTGTGTTCTGTCTGAATTCCTGGCCGACAGAAACCATGAGATCAGAAATGATTTGTTGTTGTTTTGAGCCACTAAAAGATTTGGGTTAATTTTTGTCACACATTAAATGACTCATCATTGTACAATCAGTCAATATTTGCAATCAATGTAATTATTTGCCATCTTTGAATATTTGGAAATGTATACTCATCACCTGCCTACATGGCTCACACACACATTCACAAACACACACACTTGGTTTATATCTTATTCCTGAGGTTGACTGCTTTATTCAAAGGTGGTCAGAGGATCAAGGTGGCAGCTAAGTGAGATCCTACCTCCTTTTCACCAAAAGGATGTGAAATGTCTTATAGAAGAGGCTGCATGTGTTGGCAACTGGAGAGTGGGCTCATCTCCGAAGCCTGCCACAGCAGGTACATAATTCTCTGGGCCTGGGTCTAGGTCTTAGACAGGAAGGGTGCTATCTCCTGCTTTAGCTGCTAATGGAACCCTTGGGTTTGTGTGACTGGGGACCAATCTGCACCGATGTATAACTATGTCTGCTTTACTTACACTCAGGCACTGATTGCATATCTAGGGGTTAATGAGCTAAGTGTGAATAAAGGCGAGAGAGTGTCTTCTCAATGCCCAGAGGTGTTCTGCCTGCATCAGGTGACTCCCTGCGTTTCCTTAGATCTGAGGACCACTCTCTGCTTGGGGTTCAGCTCTCATGCACTTGATGGATGCTGGCCTTAATCTGGTGTGTGGCAGCCACTTCGAGCTGTGGAAGAATATTACCTTAAGGATATTCTTTGAATATTAAATTAGAATAAATTAAGGCATGCTGCAAATTAAGCCTACATCAGAGTTGAGTAATTGCCTTTCGTTTTATGCCACTAAGTTTTTTGAAAATGCAAGATATTTGTTTTAATTACCTAGTTCCTGAACTGACTCCCAACAAGAGGGTGTCCAAACAGAAACAAACAAAATCTTTTCTATGTCCTTGTAAAATTTAGGTAACACCTAATTGGATATAATTTATTAGTATCCTATTATGATTACTTTCTTCCATCAGCCAATATTGACTAATTGACTCCCCACTATATGTTATAATGTGAAATGATCTTAGGGTGATATTAAAAGTTACATATTTTAACACTTCCTGGATGCTCTGATCTAAGCAGTTGACATGCATATAAAATATACTTAGTAACATGATAAGGCACATGGGATCATTACTCCCATTTTGTAGATACAAAAATTAAGTCACAGAGAGGGTGATATCAAATTAATAATCTAAAAGACTCACAGCTAGAGATAGGATATGAATCTGGCAAATCCTAAATTCTCCATGCTCCATTGATAATGCAAAGCTGATAAAAGTGTTGCCCCTTTAATGTATATAATGCTTAGAAAAGATGGTTTTTGGAGTTGATTTTAAGCTGGTCTCTGAAATATTTGAGACTCACTGGTCAATAAAGTTTCATTTTAAGTGTTAACTAAAATAATAATATTTTCCAGAATTTTATTCTTGAAAATTCCAAATATATCTATAAAAAATTAGAGATAATAGCTTAATGAATAGCCATATACCCATTACCCAGATGCAACAATTACCAACAAGTGACCAATGTTGCTTCTCTTTCATCCCTTTCATTACTCATCCTCACAACCACCATACATACAGAGCTTTTCTTTTAAAGCAGATAATTTTTATTGATATTTTATTGTATATTTCTAAAAGATAAGAATGTTAACATGGTGATTTCTTGATGAATATCTGGCCAACTGATTTAGCACATAGGAGCTGTAAAAAAGCACATTGGATCTCCTTTAGGAAATCTTCATTCATATGAGCTTTATGATTTTTTAGTTTTAGAAGTATTGACCATTCAAATGTCTGTGGAAATGAAGCTGATAATAGTGAAATTGAGAGCCCTGGGTTTATGCTTACTCACTTGCATGAAAACACTACTCAAACACCTTCAAAAAGGGATCTAATATGGGCATCTTGGACTACTTAAGTTCATGGTTAAAAAAAATATGTGAATTTACTCACCTGGTACAGAATATAATCTGCTATTTCTCAGTTTAGCCATTGTTTTAGAAAGTCCAGGTTGGTTATAAATATCTTTACAGGGTGGGGCAAAAGTAGGTTTATAGCTGTGAGTGCAGGAAACACAGTTCATTCATGTACTAGAGGTCCAGTGCCTGATTTTGTGCACAATGGAATTAAATTATTTAGAAGAAATCTATATATATAAAAGCCAAGCAACTGGAACAACTAAATGACCAGAACAATTGGAATGACCAGTTGCTATGATGCACACTGCCACTGCCAACTAGCCCAATCAGGGCCCTGATGGCTCCCCCAAACTCCCGTGGCCCCCACGCTGTTGTCCCTGCCCCCATATGCTCCCTACAACCTCAATAAGGGGCAGGGCTGGCTGATCAACCTCCCACGGCCCCTCCCCTGGCTAGCCCCACCCTCACCAGTCCCCATTGGGGTGGGTGGTCGGACCCTACCTATGCACATTGCAATTCACGCACCTGGCCTCTAGTATTTTAATATCACTATTTGCCCTTTATAATGGAAGTGTCACCAGATTCATGATTGACAGTGACAGATGGAAAAACACAGTTGGTGCCAGTGAGAGCTTTAGATAGATAGATAGATAGATAGATAGATAGATAGATAGATAGATAGATAATAGATAGATAGAGATAAACTTACTTAATTAGACCTGCTTTCTGATTTAGTTAAACTTTTTTCCAGTCCATTGAAGCACCTCAACTTCTTTTTCAGGTACTTGTCAGCAAAACAGCAGTAAATATCAACATAAAGCACATTATTATTATAGATCACACAGGGAGAACAAAGGGTAAAATATTTAACTGCAGCAGTGTTTGACTTATATTCTATGGCATAAAATATATGCAGTGAGAAAACCTGAAGTCATTTCCAAAGTCTACTATTTCTTACTTCTTTTCAGTCAAGTCAAGTTTCTAAGCTTTCTAAATCTCTCTTTTCTGACTAATGAAAGAAAATAGGTTTCTACCAGTAGTTCCCTATCTACCTACTCCAGGACTTCTGTGAGGATCAAATGAGATGAGGCATGGGAAAATGCTTCACAGACCTTTGGTTAAAGTGTGAAATGTGTGTACCTGGCTATAAAGCACATTGTGTTCCTGGGCTGAAGAAACTCCAAGAAGGCTAGCTGCAAGGGAACAGAAGCTAGGCATTGCTATGTGATGGCATTACCCAGCACCCACAGTGACCATTTCCAGGCTGGGCTGGGCTATGGATTGCATTTTGTGCTATGGCGTCTAGGCAGCATTGGCTGGGATTTGGTGGGCTGTTGCTCTGGGTGGTATAGGGGCACACGTCTCACTTTGGGGAAGCAGAGTGTTGCTTTATCAGCACCAGGTCCATGGTGCTGTTTCTTTGTAAATGGCCAATGCACATAATAGCAACCAGTGGGAGGTTCAGAGAGACACTTACCATATTAGTCTTTTTTATATGTATAGATTGTTTATTAATTATTGTATTATTTTACACATGAACAACTGCAAGCCTAGGTTTACCCACCCTGTATTAATCACTTCTATAGGAAAACATATCTTGTGACAAATCCACCATGAAAACGCTCAAATTGTGGTATGAAGCAAGTTTGTGTAGGGTTATTTGGGCATAGTTCTTTGCCAATATTAAACTGATTTTAAAATAATTGCGTTTGTCCCCAAGTCCAAAGTGTCAAATTATTGGAAATAATCCAAAGCACAAGTTATCTTTCCATGGAGTTTTATTATATCAAGTTTTGATCTGAGTAAAGGGTAACTATGGTCTTAGCTTCTTTATGTATTATTAGCACTTGGGTTTGTCATATTTTCCTCCTTGTAAATCCATTTCACAGGCTATGATGGACCCATTTGGTCTGTACAATCAACTCCTCTTAACATTCTTGGACTCTCTGAAGAGTGAAACTTTCACAGAATATGAAAATTCCCTGTATTGTTCTCTTACATTGAAACCAGGTGGAATGGAACTTTCATCCATAATGTTGGAGTCACAAGACAATGGAAAGAGTGTTGGGTTAATAATTTGGAGATTTGTAGTCTCAATTTTTTTTCCACTAACTCTATGGATAAAGCATTTATTTCTTTGAGCTTCTTTTTTTCTGGAAAATGGTAATAACAGTACTTTCCTCACTGAATCACTGTGAGCATCACAGGCAGGATGGACCCTACAAGTACGGAACTTGAGTGCCCTTCTGCCCCCAGGGCAGACATTGCTGACAGAGCATTGCACCTGTTTATTGAGCCTGCAGATAGCTTTCATGAATAGATAGCTCTTCTGCCCACACTGTTTTTCACAATCCTCCCAATCAACTAGAAACAGACTTCAGAATGGAACAAATGTGTCATCCCTCTATTGAATCAAATGATGTGCATAGAAGGACCGCTTGAGAAACTATTTTCAAAGCACGACACCAGTCTAAGTCACCATTGCCGTGATTACTGTTTTTAACATCAGGATTTCACTACATACAATTGTTGAGTTAGAGAGCACACAGTGTCTCCCAGGGGATATCCAGTGACCTCTCCTTTCTAAGCCCTGATCTTGAGTTTGCCTTCTCAGAATTGTTTGGTGTACCCTGTCTTTTCCTGAGCTCTGTATGGATAACATTCAACTTGCTTCTGTTTAAAATTTGTTTAATTTTTCATGTACATACCCAGAAGTATGCTGGTGAGAGGCAGGGCAGCACACAACTACAGAAAGAAAACACCTTTTCTCCTTTTCTGCTGCAGCAAAGACCTAACTCAAAGCCACCACTGTTTCCTGGACAGTTTGTTAGTCATTCTAGTCTTTGGTATCCTTGTATGTAAAATGGAAATAATATCAAATCCAGGTCATAGTGTTGTCCTGAATATTAAAGGGAAGATAAAGTACTTAGGGCATTTCTGGGATAATAGTAAGGGGCCAGGGAATATACTTACTACTGGTACTATTGTTATTTTTGCTTTTCTTGTCATCATTATTTTTATATTTTTTATTGATTTCAGAGAGGAAGGAAGAGGGAGAGAGATAGAAACATCCATGATGAGAGAGAGTCATGGATTGGCTGTCTCCTGCAAGTCTCTCACTGGGGATTGAGCACACAACTCAGGCTTGTGTCCTTGACTGGAATAGAACCTGGGACCTCTCAGTTCACAGGCCAACACTCTATCCACTGAGCCAAACCTGCTAGGGCTCATCATCATTATTATTATTGGCACTTAAAATCTATCAGCCCCACTCATGACATGGGGATATACTGAAAAGATGAAATGACATACAAGCCCAACATCCTAGCATTATCAGACACTCATTGGATGTTGTTTGTTTTTGCTTTTTCTTGGTTATGTTCTAGTGTGTGGTGGGAATAGCCAGCTGGGTGTGCTGGTGCTATTCTGGATTGGAGGACAGGAAACAGAGAATGGAACTTTGATCCTGGGAAGCATGGTGACTGTTAGTCTAGCGACTTTTCCTGGAGATCCACCTTGACATATAGTGAGCTCTGGACCATTAAGACTGGATGAATTTTAACCTTTTCCTGCCATATTACTTCAAAAGAAACTGTGGCCCAGCACAATTTACCAATCAGCCAAGGGTCACACCGTTAGTTAATGGTGTAGCACAAGTGAGACCTCAGACCTTCTTATCATTGGCACACTCTTTTCATGGGAAGGAAACATATTTGAACTACTAAGTTTTGAAATTTGATGTAAGAAAAGCCTGGCTTTTCCTTCACTTCTCAAACAAATATCCCAGTATTCAATATAACATGCGTCAGTATTTTGGGCAAACTTTGTTTGAAATACAATAAAATAAATTACCCAGAGTCACAAATAATATAGAATTTGGCCCAGTGTTTTGCTTATCTTTTTCTATAAATATATGTCTATAAAATATATGTTTGTGAATATACATAAAATAGATGTTTGCTGCATGTATCATAAACATCTGTCTTTATCCAGGTTAAAGACTGTGTACTTTTCTTCATGGAATTTAGACCAAGCTTCAGGTTTTCATTATGAGGATTTCATGTGGCTGGTGGGAGACAAACACCAAGGCTCCTGGTAATTTATTGTCTATTACTGAAACCCACTCCATAAATATATTATTTAATCAAAACTCCTCTTTAAATGAGACAGTCAAAATGGCCTGGGTAATATTTAGACTTTGCATAGTTTATACCATGAATAGCATTTTTTAAAGGTGAAGCCAGGGAAGGAGTTTGAGCTGGGGCCCCACTTGCTGCCCCTCTGGGAAGAGTCACAGGGAGTTGCTGTGGTCAGGCTGAAACCTGTGTGATCCTTCAAAGCCAAGGCTCAGCCTCCATGCCCATTCTCCTCAGACAGTTCCTGGAACTTAATACTCAGATTCAGCTACAGCTCCTCTAATCTCCTCTCTGTCCATACAGCAGAAACTAATGAGCGGGTGATGATAATGGTGATCCAGGTAAATATTCATGAGGGGAATATAATTCTTTGAACCTTTAATGAAATTTCCCCAATTCTAATCCATTCTCTTGGAGAGAAGCAAAAAATAAAATAAAATTGGGTAGTCAACCATCTTCCCTGACAGTGACTTGGACATTGTGTGTATATATGTGTGTTTGTGTGTTTGTGTTTGTGTGTGTGTGTGTGTGTGTGTGTGTGTGTGTGTGTATGTTTGTGTGTGTGTGTAGTGTGTGTATTTACATTAATAATTAAGTCTTCTTTATAATATCACCATGTTATAAGCATCCTTCCTATTACTGTCCATTGAAGGATGTCTACAGCAGCTATCTGGTCATTACTTAAGGAAGCATAATATAATATAAAGCTCCTAGTTTATGGAACCAGACAGAACTGGATCTAAGTGAGATCTATCTATCTATCTATCTATCTATCTATCATCTATCATCTATTTAATCTACAGAGTATTTGACTCTACAGAGCCTGAAACATATGCACCAGGCCAAGGCTAGATTCTACTTGAGGCTACCTCCTTGCTGGTTCCTTCCCTGCTCTGTTCTGTTTCTCTTTTCTCTTGGATGATGATGGCTTGGCTCAGAGTGGTGGCAGTGGAAGTGCCCAGATTCTGGTGTATTTCAGAGAGCTTCTTTTAGGAAATGTGTGCATTAGGCGATGGGATCTGATGGACCTCGGGTTCATTATTGAACCACTATCAAATTTTTCTAGGGGGTCTGGCTATACACCTCAGGATCAGGCGTGCAAGACAACCTTCCGCAGGGTTTCCATGGCTCAGTTCTTGGTTTTCTGTGCACCCTTTCTGCCCTGTTCAATGCTTGGATAAATCCCAACATCATAGCTACCTCAGATGGAAGTATCTCATCCGTGCAAACTGGAAAAAACCCTGAGGACTAGAAGGTTTAGATATGATTTGTCAGACTGCAATTAGCAACTGCAGTTGATTGGTGATGGCTGATCCCAGAGTGGGTAGGAATTTGCAACTCTCAGCTATTCTGTCCATGAGAATGAGGGCAGGTAGAGAAGTGGCTGACTGTTGTACTGAGTAGTCTTTGCTCCTCCTGGGTGAAGAGGGTCATGACTTTTGGCAGCATTTATTCTTATCTTAACATTCTGTATCCGTGTTCTAATGCATTATTCAGGCTTTGAGAGGACAGAGCAGAGGCCAGCTCTGCACCCAAAGATCTTTCACTGGGGTCACTCAGAGGTGCTGGGATAGTAAGTAGGGATGAGAGTGTGGACAAAAGAGAGCTGTGACCTCAAACTGCTTAGGGAAGCAAATTGGCAAAAAAGTTCTAGCTTAGCCACTTCTCACCTGTCCTTGGGCAAGTCATGTAACCTCTCTTAACCAAGGATGATGGTGATAATGTGACCATCAGGGGGTCTCAAACTCAGATGCTTACCTAGTATCAGGAAGTTAATATAATCAGTCAAAGCTGGCCAGTTGCTGACTAGACAATGCATGATATTTCTAAATGCTCCTACAGCCATGTAGTCTCAATGGTGCCAGGTGTTTTTGTTTTGTTTTGTTTTAAAGAAAGGCTTGATATTTGGATTTTTTTAATGGAAAATCTCCTACTAATTCACATTTTTGGAAAGCACTGGTTGGTCAAGCAAGCAAATCTTTTGTGTTATGGGCTACAAATTTGCAACTTTGAAGCTTGCCTTTCTAACACAGGCTGTTAGTTCCCACCCTTTATCACCCCCCCCCCCCATCCAGGGAGCACATCCTACTTCAAGGCAGTCTGTCTTCTACATGAGTCTTTCAGTTTGAGGTTTCTCTGGAGCTTCTGGAGCCAGCTCTGTCCATACAGATGTGAGGTTGGGAGAGCCAATAAAGTTGGGCACCCTTCTCCTGGTAACCTTCAATGTGTGACCAAGGATTATGTATATAAATACCACAGCTTTCTTGCCTCTCAAGAATTAACAAATATTTTTTCAATAAAGGACCAAATATAGTAAATAGTTTAGGACTTGGGGGCTATATGATCTGAGTTGCAACTACTCTACTCTACCATTGTAGCAGGAAAGCAGACATGGGCTTGGCTATGTTCTAATAAAACTTCATTTAAAGAACAAACAGTGGACTGGATTGGTTCAGCTGACCCAATTTGGGCCCTACGTTACCTATCAGAGCTGTAAAATATGCTTTCTTTTCTCAGTCCTTGTGTTCTCTGGTGGAAATAAGCTCCACCCACAATGTCAATTCCCTTGACAATTGACTTACATAGCTCCTCTTCCTCTCCCTTTTTTACTTCCCTCACCCCACCTTTACTGGTTGGTGCTCCTGAAAACCATCTTCCCTAAAACCTCCTTGCATTTGAAACTTGGTTTTCAAAACCCTGAAAATGTTATTATTTGGGTGTGAGTTGGAACCACTTGAATGGCATTTGAACTCCAGCTCTACCTGTCCTACCTGTGTTGCCTTCAGCAAGTGATTTAAACTCTTTTGGCCATGGCTTCTCATCTGAGAAGTTTTGAGGATTTCATGACATGCTATACTCTTAGCACAAAGAAGTTTTGAGGATTTCATGAGATGCTCTACTCTTAGAACATTGCCTGGCACATGGTTAAGCTTCAGTAGATGAAGGCTGTGATTGCTGTTCTTGGTATTGAGGATGGAGATTCAAATTCTGCCCAAGCCCTCTGGCTGTCTTATAGGAATCTGCCAAAATGCTGAGTCTAAGGGTAATCTTTTTATTTATTTATTTGCTGTACTTTGAAATAAGGTCACCCCTCCCACTGCTGGGACAGAACTTAACTGTCTCTAAAAGATAAGATTATAAAGACACCTGGGTGCACATTTGCAACCTGAGCCTTTTGAGTGTTAATCATTCTCACTGGTTCCCTAAGAAAAAGAACAGATGGGAGAATGGAGCTTCTGTCTTCCACTGGCCTTATTTCAACTGTCTGTGAACATATGTTCTTAGGAAGGATGTAGGGTTGTGCTTAAATAAAGGCTTAAGAGCCGGGAGAGGAGAGGAATCCTCTAGTATGTGAAAGGACCACCTTCCTGCTGTGTCCTCACGTGGCCTTTTCTCTGTACACACACATCCCTGAAGTATTTTCCTCTTCTGGTCCTATGAGCTTAGGGCCTCTCCTGTATGACCTCACTTAACTTGAAGGTCCTCTCTCCAAATACAGTCACATTTGGCATGAGAGCTTCAACTCATGCATTTTTAGGGGGACTCAGTTCAGTGTATATCAGAGAGATTGTCCAATTCCTTCTTCACTCTTTCTGTATGTGCTCAATGGAAGGAATACCATTCTCACCTCCTCTGCTTGCTGAATTATTCTTCCTATAAAACTGACTCCATTCTTTGCTTTGGTAGAGTGTTCCCTACATGCCCATCCTTACCTAAGCAGACTCACACACTCCTCTGTATCTAACAGCTTCCAGTATACATTCCTTACATTACCCCATTGAATTGCAGTTACTTGTTCAGATGCATGTCCCCCAATCCACCACCCACTACTTCCTACTCACTATACCACATGCCTCCTGAAAACAAGAATAATGGCTCAGGGGTTAGGTGTCCCTAGTGCCTGGAACAGAGTAAATGTTAGATAAATGTTAGATGAATTGATTGGATTGAAGCTGAACAAACAAAAAATGCATTTGGCCATTTTTCCCTGGCTTAGAAATTATATGTGAGCTAGGAAACTTATTTCTATAACATTGCGGAAATAAAATAGACATCCAGGTGCTCAGTGTCTTGTGTAGAAGCTCAAAGTCTCTCCCAATGATGCAGGAGGAAGCAACGTGTGGGCTGAGCTAAGTAATGAAACCAGAGAAGGGCTTAGGGCAGCTACCTAGGAAACTGCTGTTGTGCAGGAAAGGAGAGATGCATGTATCTATGAGACTCGGTAGATGAATTTCATTAAATACCAGGACAGAAGGTCTCTATCACAGCAGACATTAGTGGGTCTACTCCCTACCTCTGGAAACCAGGGTGGTCTTTTATTATTATTTCAAAGTATTCCAGCCAAATGCTGCTTAACACATTTCCCTAAAGTAATGGCTTAAAATAATAACATTCACTTAATGTTGCCTAATAATCTGGCTATTTAGATCAGCTCAGGTAGACAGGTCTTACTCAAAACTTATTTTGTGGTTCTGGAGAGTAACTGGGTCTGGGTTGTTTAGAAGACTCCCTCACTCATATTTCTGAGCTGAGAAGACTCAGAGAGTAGGAGCTGGTCTTATTCTGTTCAGTCAGCTGTAGCAGAATACCACAGACTGGGTGGCTTATACACAACAGAAATATATTTCTAATAGTTCAGGAGGCTAGAAGTTCAAGACCATGGCTGTGGCAGGCTCAGTGTCTGGTGAGACCTGATCCCTGGTTCATAAACAGCCATCTTATCACTGTCCTCACATTGTGGAAGGGGCAAGAGAGCTCATGTGGGGGCTCCACCCACATGACCTAATTATTCGCGCCCCCCCCAAATCCTCCACCTCCTCACACTGGGAGCTACATTTCAATATATGAATTTTGAGAAAACACAAACATTCAATCTATATCAGTGTCAGAATATTTGGGACTACTCAGGTCTCTCTGTCTCTCTGTGTCATCTCTACATGGACTCCCTCATGGTAAAGAAATGGCAGGAGAGAGAGGTTAGCTAGATGTCTTACCTGTGCATCATTTTCAAAACACAGACTCAATGAGGTTTACCCACATCAAGGTGCAGTAGATTCCACCTCTTAATGGGGGAGGGGCAACATTATGGAAGGACATGTGAGGGAAATGCTGTGGAGGCTGGTGAAGAAGACAGTCTTCCATGTGCACATACATGTTTCTTCCTGGAAACTCGTGTGCCTCATTTGATATTTCCTGGACGTCCAATGGCCATCCTCAACATGGCACTTCTGATAGCGAAGTCCTTCCAGCTGTCTTCATAGGAAGAATGGAACCTTTGTTTTCACTTCTGTATATTCCTGATACCTTGAAAAAAGGAAAGTCCTACTTTTGAAAAAAAATAGTTTATTTAAGCCAATTAGAAACTAAACTTAGGAAGAGTAAGTAGCTTTGGTAGAACATCCTCACTTAGCCTGGCAATGCATATTGAGCATTGCTATTTCTATTTTGTAGGTGGAGAAACCAAGTTACAAATGTTAAAATATTTTGTGAAAGGCTTCCAATCAGTACAAACCAAGATGTATGTTTATTTTGTTTTGTTTTTAATCCTCACTTGAGATTCTATTTTTTAAAAATATTTTTTATTGATTTTTTACAGAGCGGAAGGGAGAGGGATAGAAAGTCAGAAACATCCATGAGAGAGAAACATCGATCAAGCTGCTTCTTGCACGCCCCCCACTGGGGATGTGCCCGCAGCCAAGGTACATGCCCTTGACCGGAATCAAACCCAGGACCCTTTAGTCTGCAGTCCAACACTCTATCCACTGAGCCAAACCTGTTTCGGCGAGATTCTGTTTTTATTGATTTTTTTTTTGGAGGGGGACAGAGAGAGAGAGAGAGAGAGAGAGAGAGAGAGAGAGAGAGAGAGAGAGAGAGATGTGAGAGAGAAACATTGATTGGTTGCCTCCCATACATGCCCTGATTGGGAATGGAATTGGAACCTTGGCTTAAACCCTGACCTAGAATTGAACCTGCACCCTTTTGGTCTACAGAACAATGCTCCAACCAGCTAAGCCACCCAGCCAGCATATTGTATGCTTTTTTTAATTGGAAAAAAATATAACCATGGCAATTCCTTTATAATTCGCTAAGCTGGATGTGCATGTCCAGTGCTTCCTGACTTTTATTTTCCATAAAAATAAATGAGACCTTAAATTTAAATAAATAGAAGATAAATAAAACAGAAGTACTTTGATACAAGTGATTTAAAAAGGATCTCCAAAAAATAATTTAGTAAAATTTAGCAGAGACCAACCACATTGCCTTTCATGAGTATGTTATAAACACATGCAGACATGTACACATGCAGGCACACACAACTTATATATTTTATATGCATAAAGGATGGTGATTAACTTTATAGGCTTCTAAGTCGACATCAAGATGTCAACCCAGTTTCCAATATTCACAACAGACAAGAATGATTGCTCAGTGGATTAATTGAATCTGTCTTTGCACCTTGGTAGTCTAAGAAAATAGTTTATGTGAAGTTTTCCCCCTCATAATTGTATCCTTCTTATGATGGAAGAGTCACCTCTATATTATAAGTGTTTACATTTTTACAAATATGATAGGTTTACTCAAAAATCAAGACAAGTTGCCAAGCCAAGTCCACCCACTGCTCAAATGATGACAAGAGAGAAATGAAAACCCTGTTAATAAGGCTCTAACACACAATGTCAGTCACCTTTGCAGGCATGTTTGAAGTTGGATGGTAGATCCAGTTGCTATGATTTATTCTGTTGTCAAAAAGTTATTTACATATTTATGTGAAAAGAAAGTTGCAGGTCAACAGGGTGTTGATCATGAAGTATATAAGCAGAGTGCTTCTGGTCATCTTCCCCTATTTGACACAGATATTTGTTTATTTATGACATTTTAAGGTCTGAGCCGTTGATTTACATTTGCAGTAACTGGGCCCATGCACTGGCAGTTCCAGAATGCTTAGATGCATTGCCCTTTTTCACTTAACAATTGCAATTTTAAAAATTACATGACTATAAATTGTCAGGCAGGAACAAACCTTTGTTTAAAACATAATTTTGTTTAAACATTTGTTTGTTTTAATTAACAATTTGATAGTTAAGATATACTGAAATGCATTACTAGTAGGATCTTCACTATTGTCCTTCCCATGCAATGTTAATTATAATCTTACATCTGAAGAATAGCTTCCAAACAACCACCTCCTTTTGTAGGTGGGGAAACTGAGGCCCAGAGAAAGATGAATTTTCCAGGGTGATTCTCCAACATACATCTGGTTTATCTGCCCGCCGCCACAAAAGCCAAACTCGAGAGACACGTGCTGGTTAAAAACAGTGCCAGACACCTGAGAAGCTGGGGGATCTTGCCACTAAGCCCTTATAAATGTCTCAGTGCAGGCAGACAATTTTATAAGGAGGAGAAGGGAAGTCAAACAAAGAAATCAGGAGGATTGAAAAGTCACTACAGGCAGGCCATTTCCATAAGAATTTTGAAACTGGTCAAGTAATTGTCTGGTGTGCATCATCCTGGTCTTAGTCATCTGGGTTCTCTGTCATCCTGGTTTTATGTCTGAAGGTGAACAAATCTCCCAGAACTGAGATGACTGGGATGACTGAAGGTCAGAGTTTGTATTTTCTGAAGTAATTTTCTATGATTCGTATATAAACATGCTGTTTGTCTACAAGCTAAGTATTAGTCAGAGTCAGCATGTCACAAGAATGGTGAGGGGAGTTACAATTTCCCACTGTTGCAATACTCCATTGTCAATTTTTCTTCCATTTCCCTGAAAGTTAGAGGGTTTTAACCAAAATATTTCAGAAAACTAGAAAAATTTAGGATTCAATCTATTATATAGGCAAAAAATAAAGTTAATAGATAATTAACTGAACTTTAGTCCAATAACAACAACTGTGTTATAGATTCTATTGAAACACAATTTTCCCCTAACATTACCCTCATTTTTATTAAAGAGCCAAGTCAAAACCAATTCAGTTACTGCTTAAGTCCAGTTTCAATTTGGCCTGTTTATTTGCATAAACACAACAGGAATAGCAATTGATCATACAGGCTTTCTTAAATCTGCTTTGCTGGTATCTTGTAAGAAAGTTTCCTCAGGACAAAGGAGCCAAGCCACACAGTTGCCTTGAGGCTTTGCTTGCAATACCTATAGGTTTGGGTAACTGCCTCAAGTTCTTGAGGTTTCCCAAATGTCTGGAGGTTCTTTCCTTTGACATATCCCAGGAAAGCAAACTTCATCCTTTTCCAGGAAAGACTGCCATAAGCCATGTGAATAAGCAAGGTACCGGGCCATTTTTCCAAGGGGCTTTTATTGACTTCAAAGTCAATCTTCATTCCTTAAAGCTTTTTTGCTGACATTCAGAGTCTTAGACATTTCATTCCAGTCAAAGTCTTGGTTAATAAACTACAATTGGAAAATGGCTTTATGTGACCTGTTATGAAGAAACCAGATTCCTATTGGATTGAGAAAACCAAGCATATTGCCACAAAAATAATAATACTCATCAAGAGTGTTTAAATTCTGGAGGGATCAAGTAGGGAGGGAATGCAAGTTCCTTCAATATTGCTTACCCAGGTATAATTCACCACATTGCTCTAAGAAAACAATTAAGTGTTTAAAATGAGCAATATTTGGAAACAAAATCATAAGAATAATAATTATTTTCAATTTATTCAGTCTCATAATTATTGTTTCTCCTGATTATTACCAGTCTTTCAATGAATCCAGTTATTACTTAGAGTTTCAAATTTTTATCCATTCAAAGGTATGATCTAAAACTTTTTCTCAGAAATATTTCAGAATAAGTCAGAGTCCTTTCCATGAATCAGTCTGAAGATGTAACGTTTTTGCAAATGCATCGTCAAACAATGACTGTCTCTTAATTACAAAAAAAAAAAATTAAATGACATGGTGTTATATCCGATTACAATGCAGTTGACAAAGGAATTTACTTTTCTGTAACATTTGAAGATACCACTCAGAATTACAAATGAAAGTATATCAGATTAAGAGATAAATTAATTTATTCCCTACTGTCAGTTGTACCTGGGGTTCTTTGGGGGAAATTATAATTGGTTTTGAAAATCAAAGGGGGCTTCCTGTCCTTTTCATTTGTTATTAAAATTACCACTCTGCTTTACTCTTTATTTATGTTCTTTTGATTATTTTCTTATTTGGTTTTTCCCCATTTTCTGGAGTTTCCTTCTCCAGTGTTCTTTCTTGTCACCTTTTGTACTTCCTCAGCTCTTTCTCTCTTTGCTTCTTCCCTCTACACAATCCTTCTTCAGCTTGCACAGACCCTCCTCTGTGTCTTACAAGAGCCTTCTGTGACTTTCCTAATACCTTTCAGTTTGTTTCTTCTTAACTCATTCAGAAATAATTTAGAATGGCCTACATTCAATGTGATGTTACCAAAAACCATATACGTTTTTTCACCTTAATTAGAATTCTTATTTCTTAGAAACCTTAATTTTTAGTGCCATCTAAAAGTAAGTAACTGGATTTTTTTTTTTTAGATTGGCAAGCTTATCAACACATTTTATAACTTTCCTAAATAGTATGTTCCATTGGAAAATAATCTCACATTTTTAAAAATTTAATAAATCTTTATTGTTCAGATTATTACAATTGTTCCTCTTTTTCTCCCCTATATCTTCTCCCAACCTGGTTCCCACCCCACCCTCTGCCCTTACCCGCCCCCACTGTGTATGCTTTTTATCCAGTCTCTTCCCTCACCCCCCACACTCTTTCCCCCCGAGAATTGTTAGTCCACTCACCTTCTCTGCCCCTAATTCTATTATATTCACCAGTTAATTCTATTCATAATATTTTTATTCACTTGACTTTTAGATTCACTTGTTGATAGACATGTATTTGTTGTTCATAATTTTTATCTTTACCTTTTTCTTCTTCTTCCTCTTCTTAAAGAATATCTTCCAGCATTTCATATAATACTGGTTTGGCGGTGATGAACTCCTTTGCTTTTTTCTCATCTGTGAAGCTCTTTATCTGACCTTCAATTCTGAATGATAGCTTCCCTGGATAGAGTAATCTTGGTTGTAGGCTCTTGCTATTCATTACTTTGAATATTTCTTGCCATGCCCATCTGGCCTGCATAGATTCTGTTAAGAAATCAGCTGGCAATCATATGGGTGCTCCCTTGTAGGTAATTAAGTGTTTTTCTCTTGCTACTTTTAATATTCTCTCTGTCTTTTGCTATTAGCATTTTAATTATGATGTGTCTATTGTGGTCCTCTTTGGATTCCTTTTGTTTGGGATTCTGTGCGCTTCCTAGATTTGTAAGTGTATTTCTTTCACCAGGCGGCGAAGTTTTCTGTCATTATTTCTTCAAAAATGTTTTCAGTATCTTGGTCTCTCTCTTCTTCTGGTACCCCTATAATTCAGATGTTGGTACTTTTGAGGTTGTCCCAGAAGCTCCTTACACTATCTTCAACTTTTTCGATTCTTTTTTTTTTCTTTTCTTTTTCTGGCTGAGTGTTTTTTGCTTCTTTGTATTTCAAATCTTTGACTTGATTCTTGCAGTCTTCTAGTCTGCTGTTAGGTCTCTGTATAATATTTTTTATTTCAGTCAGTGTATGTTTAATTTTTAGTTGGTCCTTTTTTATATCCTTGAGGGTCTTGCTAAATTTATCGGCCTTTTCTAGGAAATTCTTGAAAAACCTTATAACCATGATTTTGAACTCTATATCCAGTCTTTTGCTTTCCTCCATTTCTTTCATTTGTGATCTGTTTCTTTGTCTCTGTATTTTAGCTGCTTCCCTGAGTTGGTAGCTTTGTGTGGTAGGTGTCTTATAGGGTGCATGGCTCATCCTCCCCAGTTACCTGAGCTGGACACACTTTGTGCACCCCTTTGTGGACTGTGTGCTCAGCCTTGTTGTAATTAAGTCTTGATTGTCATTTGTATCACTGGGAGGAATTGACTTCCAGGCCAGTTGGCTGTGAGAATCAGCTATGTCTACACTGGGAGAACTTCCTGTGCTGGAGACACTCTTATGAGATAAGACTTGCAAAATTGCAAAGGCCTCTGTGCTCAGCTTGGATGGGGCAGAGTTTCAGGGCAAATCAGATAGCTTTGGTTTCCCATCATCCTTTCCCTAAGAGGCCCCTGGGTCTCAGTGACCCTTGGTAATAACTATAAGCACCTCTGAGAGAAAGCCACCCTTGAGTTTAGCCGGCTACCAGACAGTCCAATTTCTCCACAAATAAGTCAGAGTTCCCAAAAACTTGCCTGGAACTGGAGTTCATCATTGTAGGGAACTTCCTCTCCCTCCCATTTTAAAAAGCTAGCTGTGCGGTCAGATCTCTGAGTGTGTGCCTCTGGACCTCTGCCTTCCACAGTTCCCGAGTCTCTGTGTGCTTTCCATTTTCCTCACAGTCCATATTGCCCCCAAATGAGTCTGGTTTCCCAGCGTCTCACCAGGGACTTGAGTTCAGTGCATTCGGGAGCTTGTCTCCCTCCCGCTTTAGAAAGCCAGCAGTACACTCAGCTGCCCATGCACATAGCCACCCTTCCTCTCCATGTGCGCATCTCCGTACCTCAGAATTTTGAAGCTCCTCTGAGTCTCAATGTGCTTTCCTCTTTTCTTCCAATTGTAGAATTTGTACTCATCCAGCTTTCCTGTGGGTCTGGATATTGTATGTTTTGTCTTTTAGTTGTAGTTTTGATATTGTTGTACGAGGCAGCAGTTTAGGTGTTTGCCTATGCTGCCATCTTAGTTTCTCCCCCTTTTACTATTTGTTAAGTAATATTCATCTTGAATTACTCATCAGACTTCCAGATGGTCATGAACTGGTCTCTGAAATATCTTATACCTGTCCTGGACGTTGTGACCTGGGCTGTGGGCCCTGAGCGGAGCCGGCATCCGAGGCTGGAGCTTTCAATGGGGTGATGCTGAGTCAAACTCTGTTAGAGGAGAGGATTCTGGGAGGCTCAGAGACCCCAATCCCACTGGTTCTGGGTCAACCAATCTCAGATATACCCTGCCCAGCAGGGATGCTGCCTCCTACACCTCCTCCTACTCGCCACCAGAGCACTGACACTTGTGAGTCTGTGAACCCACAGAAGAGGCCTTACACGTTTTTAAAGAGGCATAACAGAGATAACATAAATCCTTTCTGAAAAAAACAGGCAAACATAAAACATATTTTATGTTAATAATCTTTAAAGGCATCAGTTAAACATAAACTACCTATTTGTATTCTTGATGATTACTATATTCCTCTAGTGTGCTCAAAAGTGAGTTGTTTCATTATCTTGTGTACTTGGCTTCCTCTAGGACAGTGGTCGGCAAACTCATTAGTCAACAGAGCCAAATTTCAACAGGATAACGATTGAAATTTCTTTTGAGAGCCAATTTTTTAAACTTCATCTTCTTCTAACACCACTTCTTCAAAATAGACTTGTTCATGTTGTGGTATTTTGTGGAAGAGCCACACTCAAGGGGCCAAAGAGCTGCATGTGGCTTGCGAGCCACAGTTTGCCAACCACTGTTCCAGGAGGATGTAGAAGAGGAGAGGGGAATTTCAGGCCCCATGGTTGTTCCTGAACTGCAGCAACTCCTAGGCCTCCAATGGTTTTCACTTAAAGGTACCATTTTTCCCTCTTTATATTGCAATGGGGAAGTGGCCCTGCTGCTACCACAGCCTGCACATGGTTGGGGAGTAGCATCAATTTCCCCATCATTCCCAGGCCTCTAGAAGGAGGATTTAGAGAGTTATTTCCTGACTTTTTTTTAACTCTCTGGAAGGGGAGTGAGAACATTTTCCCCTCTTTGAACCATCAATTCATATCCTTCTGAGTAAACACATTATGATGTAACAACATGAAAGTTTGCCCATACCAGTCAGCTGAATGTGACCTAATAGACTCTCTGTTGGACCAAAACTGAATTGCCCATTTCAAAATAGAAACAAAAACTGCATCTAAAGAAAAAATTCAAGCAAATAAGTACTCTCAAACTAAACCTTAACAAAAATATCCCAAGTTAAATACACAATTATCAGGATACCCCACAGGATGTAGGAAACAAGAAACACGAACAATACCCCAAATTTCACAACCAGTGGAGTGCTCCAATCAAATCTCACACTGGGGAACTGGGAATTTTCTTAGTAAATGAGGTGTGCCTAGACTGTGCAGTGCCTATTGATTCCTACAGTAACCTAAATAGTTCAAAGAACCTCAAATGGCAGGGTAAGGGCACCTGCTCATGCATACCAGACTTTTACACTGTCAGTGGGGCTCATCAGCCCACAAACAATCCTTTTTCTTTCCCCATCTGGAATAGAGGGCAACCAGAATTAGAGAGAGTGAAGAACAGACCTCGAGTCAAATTACTGGGCAGCTGTTAGGGACTCCCAAGTTTTTTCATGGGGTCAGTCAATCACAGGCAGCCTATGAAACAACCTTCAAAGTCCAAAGACTTACCAGGGGGCTTCCATTTGCTCCTGACTGGATCTCCAAAACTGTAACCAGAACCTAATTTTAGCTGCCTGCCACCAGAAAAAACAAAACAAAACAAAAAACAAAAAAACAAACTCATGAGACAGACACTGGTGAAAAAGGAATGAGGTTTATTCAAGTGCTAGACAGCTGAGAAGATGGGGTACTTCTGTCCCAAAGTCCACCTCAACATTTCAGTGCAGCCAGCGGATTTTATAAGGAAGGAGAGGGAAAGCCAAGAGAAGGGGGTTGAAAAAGTCTCTACATGCAGGCCAGCACAGCCCTTTCCAATAAGTATCTTGAAACTGTTCAAGTGATGGTCTGGTGTTAGTAATCCTGGTCTTTGTCATCCTGATTCTACATCATCCAGGTTTTACATCTGGAGGTCAGCAAATCTCCCGAAACTGGGATGACTGTAGGTCAGAGTCTATATCTTCTGATGTTTGTTCCTAGGATACTTATACAAATACTAGGGTCCCAGTGTATGAGTTCATGTACCAGGAGAGGAACTGTGGGCCATGAGGCTGTGGTGGGCACAGAAGCCCCTCCCACTGCAACCCCAGGTCCCCTGTCTGCCCGCAGCCCTGCTCTTGCCACCACAGCTCCCATGCACAGAAGGTTATGGCCCTGCTCACACCCGCTGACAGCCTGAAGTCACTGGGGCTGGTGTCAGCAGCAGGTGGGGGTGGGCCAACACTGTCAGTGGGTGTGAGCAGTGGCTCCTGCCCTGACCACCCCTCAGGAGCAGGGAGAGTTGGAGAATCCCTCAGGGGCAATCAGCACCAGGGGCTGGCAGCAAGTGTAGTGTTCACTGAGCAGGACAGTAGCATATAGGAAAAATGAATGTTCAGTAACCACCAGAGGCTTGCACCAATGACAGTAACCAGTGCCCTGCCTTGGTCTAGTGTTCCCACTCACTTGCTCCACCATCCAGCCTTAGACAATGCCCGCCACATTCCTCGTTCTGCCCCCTGCTGCCAGTGTCCACCATGTTCCCTGTGCATCCCCTGGTGGTCAGCACACATCATAGCAATCAGTTGTTCGGTAGTCCAGTTGTTCAGTTGTTCTGCCTTTCGGTCTATTTGCATATTAGGGTCTTATATAGAGACCAATGGTATTTATCTACAAACTACATAATAACTAGAGTCAGCATTTATAGAAAAAGTGTCCAAAAAGAATGATGGAGTAGGTTACAATTTTCCACTGTTACACTATCAGTGTAGACTCCCAAGCCTACTCTTAGGTGAGGGGTTGAACACAGATAACAGACTCCAGAGATCAAGTGGAAAGATGGCCTATTTGGAAACCAAATTGGGAGGCCAATGGAATGAGTTAAAACCCCATTTCTACTACATATGAGCTTTATAACTGGGGTCAAGTCATCTCTTCTTTTTTGAATCCTGGTATCCTTATCTATTGAATTGGGAAGTCCAATTATTACAACCTTACAAGGCTGTTTTAACAATGCAATTTAATACAGGAATCCCTGGCATGACATAGTAAGTTGTCAATTAACTATTCTTTTTCTCTTTCACCTTTAAACTCTCCCAGTGCGTGCACACACACAGACACCCACACAGACACATCACTCTGTATTCTGCACTAATGAATTAATGTTATTAGATTTTTGTTCTACATCCCACTGGTTAAAGTGTGATCTTTAAAATGATCACAGTCGAGCAAAGTGTGAATCTCATGGAATTAGCTCAGTTCAGTGTTTGCTTTTTCAAAGGGCAGTTTTAGCTGTTCTGTGAGTATCTCAGTGTGATATTCTATTCCTCATGTGACAGCGATTGGAGAGAAAAATAACAGTATTTACCGCCTTTCCCCACCCGAAGCCCTTGTAATGAGGGTGAGGGCACCTTTTTTTATTAATCTGGTTTCCTTGGCTTTGTTTTTCAAATCTGAGTGAGGGCAGCAGAGGCAGGGGTTGTCAAAAGGGCCTGGACAAATTGCTAAATCAGAGAACAGATGGAGAAAGTGAGGACAGGGTTGAGGAGTGTACATAGGAGAACCTACAAAGACCCCGGACCAGCAGAATTTTGGGAGAGTTGGCTGGGAATAGTGGGACTTTCTATAAAGGCACATTTCAAGTTGGGGATGAGTTTTTATAAAGTATTTCCCTGGATTCTCCATCTCTCATATCCCACATTAATGCTTCACCCCCAAGTCCTTTGGCATTCATTTATTCTGTGTCAAGATGGGCCTCAAGAGAGGAATGAACAGGCTTGATTTTCTTCTAGGTAAATTTGTATTTGTCATGAGAAAGCACATGCAGGACACACACTTCTTGGAGAGATAATATTAAAGACCCTAATTTAGGAATAAACACAGAATGGGGAAGTACAATTGAAGGCCAAGGACTAATAGGGGCAGTTTTAGATCTTGCCTCTGCTCAGGTGTTGGAGATTCAAGTGAGTAGTTGAAAGCCCCTATTCCCTGCCTGCTATTTATAGAAGGATATTTTTATTATTCTAGTGCATCACCTGAAAATGTTGCCAAATAATGACTTTAACTAATTTTTCATCGTCTATCTTGGCCCTGTCCTAGGTTGCAATCAGAAAGCAGCTAGGACTGGTGTCCTCAGAGGGTGGGAATGGGCTCCAAGGGAGCTCCCTTTCTCACTTGCCCAGCATCTTGACTGGGTTAAGTCATGAATGGCCAGTGTTTCAATTTTCATGACACCTCTCCCCTTTGATAACTTGGGTTTCTCCATAGTATGGAAGGCTCAGATCCTGTAAGTGGCACCTGACTTTCCCCAGATTGCGTATTTCAAGAGACTCATGTGGAAGCTGCAAGACTTCTCGTGACCTGCCCTCAAGAGTCACATTGTGTCACTTCCTGCACATTCTGTTTTGCAGAATACCAGCCCAACCACAGTGTAGGCGGGACAAGACAGAGGTGAAGTTACAGAGAGTTGTGGTTCATCCAGAGGCCATCTTTGGAGACTAGCTCTCCCTGATCTTAAAGGCTAAGCTGCAAAATGGGTGATGCGATTTTATATCTTTTTTGAGAAGCAAAGGGAGGGGAAAGTTAACTTAATATTGGGAGGGCTACAAAAGTTGAGGCACAGCATTTTTTCCAGTAAGCTTGCCATCTTTGCTGAGCCCGGCACTCTGTAGCCATTAGCAGGCGAGCAATGCTTTGCTTTATGAGGCAATTATTCCAACACACTCTATTCAAAGTACACATTAGAACTTAACCTTCTGAATCCTGAAGTAGCATTTTTATCACCCAACATTAGAAAAGAGACAGACTCAGCATATCTCCCCCCTCCCCCTTTATGATCTGGTATCATTAATAAAGCATTGGGAAAGGACCTTATCACAATTCTTCCGGATAATTTGTGACACGAGAGGCGTTCTGTGATTTAATTGTCTGTTGACTTGTTCAGTAACAGACGAAACACATGGATCGTTTAAAAAAACAAAGCCAGAGAATTAAACAATCAAAAGGAATTTTCCCTCCTACTACGTGGAGCAGGTCCAGAATAGAGATACCAGGCTACTGGATCTGCACAAGTAGGAATATGGGAAGTTAATATGGAATCTCTAATTAGAGTCACATGCTAATGAACTCTCTTCATGTTAGTTTTATGCTGCTTCAGAAATTTTTTATCATATGCTTAAAAATTTATGGCCAGAAACATTAATGAAAATGAGGCGTGAATTGGAAATTGTGTCATTATGGAGATGAGGGTGGCCTGGCATTGCTGATTTTCAAGGAGGTATCTTTTATTGCCTTTTTTGAGAACTGAGAAATGATACAGGTGGAATTAATGGCAAGGCATATTCTCTCTCCTGACATAGGCAGTGTGGTTCTATGTAAAGTTATAAAAGTTTGATTTTAATAAGATTTTGAATTAATTATAAGGAGAATATTAATCATCATTGACCGTCATTTATCAGAATAAAACTTCACCATATAAGTAATATTATAGTTCTTAAGTGCATGAAGATATGCATTCTCTTTTTCCCTCAGCTTCTCTTTTCGGAAATTAAAACCCACCTTTTCAGAACACCGTGGTTTGGGCAGCACGTGCTTCTCATCTGTGAATAGTCACTGGGATTCAGGTTGTATTTTAAAAGGGCCTCTGCTTGGGAAGCTCAGGGGACAGACAGGTTTTGTGAAACTGTGTTTATGAGGAGGGGAAAGCACACAGGCATATGAAACTTTCTCTGTTTTTAATCTTTGCAAAACTATTGCTTTCAGTACATCTGATAACTGTCAGATTTGAATGGATTTTCAGAAAGGTGCATTTCGAGTTGGTAAAAATTGTATCTTAAATTTATCACAGCAGAAGCTGGAATAAAATCCTATCTCCAGGCTTATCTTCAGGGAGTGACTTCTCTCTCTCTCTCTCTCTCTCTCTCTCTCTCTCTCTCTCTCTCTCTCTCTCTACATATATATATATGGAGATATATATATATATATATATATATATATATATATATATATATATATATGTATATATTTCTCTGATTCTATGGGCATTTGAGCCCAAGGCACCAGGCACTCTTCATGTGCTACCTCATTTCTGCATGCCTTCCTCTGGGCCCTTCTCTGATCCATCCGAACTTGCTCTTCTTGTCTGCAGTAGAGACCACTCCTTTATTGTCTCCTTCCTTCTCTCTGCCTGCCCCATTCCCTTCTCTCCTTGCTTTTTAAAATGGTTCTAGTAACCAGTTTGAATATGTGGGTTTTTCTCCACACCAAACAATTCTCTTGCCTTTGCTTGGTGTCCTACAATGCAAATCAATTTTGACACCATCTACCCAGAGAGCATCAGACCCCAAAGGTTAAGGGCTAAATCCTACAAGGCTGTCTCCTCCCCCAACTTCAGATGCCAATTTCAGGTCCATGCTGCTACCTGTGCATCTGACTGAACCACTATAGATGGGAGGTTCCCACAACACTTACTGGGTTCAATGAATTTGCTAAAGTCACTCACCGACTCAGAGAAACATTTCACTTACTAGATCACTGGTTTATTGTTATAGGACATCATTCCAAAACAGTCAGCTGGGGGTGGAGGGGGGGAGGCATGGAGCAAGGTGTGTAGGAAGGATGTGCAGAGCTTCGATGCTGTCATGAGCTTGCCCCGCTCCCAAAATCTCCATGTGTTCACCAACCCAGAAGCCCTTTGAGCCCATCCTTTTGGGTTTTTATGTAGGATTCTTTACAGAGGCGTGATTGATTAAGTCACTGGCCGTTGGCACCTTTCTCTTCCTGGACACCAGGGATGTGGGGATGTGACTGAAAGGTCTGATCCTCTCCTCATATGCTTGGTTCTCAAGGCAGCCAGCCTGCATCTTAGATGAGGGCCAGAAGTCACCTCAGGAGCGTTAACAAGAGAGCTTTGTTGCTCTTTTGGCTTTAGGAATTCAGAAAGTTTGAGGAGCTCTGTACCCTAACCCAGGACATAGACCAAATGTAAATTTATGATTATAAATCACAGTAGCCCAGGGAGGACCAGCACCTTGTCTCCCCTTGATTGTCCAGTCTTACTTTAGAGGACCAGATGGTGCAGAACCCGACTGCAGACTGGTTCAGGGTTAGGTGAGTGCTACAAACCAGGCCTGTAAGACTGAGTGTCTGGGAGGTAAGCTGGAGGATGGAGCCTGAGCTGTTGCGGAGAGCTGTTTCTGCACCACTGGGGGAGCACCTATCAGAGAGGGAAGGTACAGGCAGGACAGCAAAGTGAGTGGGGTGGACCATACATCAGTGTCCCTGAGTGCCATACAAATTACCTCCCAAAGCACACAGATGCATTACTTTGTGGTTCTGAAGACCAGAAATAAGATGTCTGCAGGACCACCTTCCCTCTGAGGGCCCTAGGAGAGGACCTCTTCTTGCCTCTTGTAGCTTTTGGTGGCTCCAAGTGTTCCTTGGTTTATGGCAATCTCTGCTTCTGTTTTCATGAGGCCTTCATTCGTGTGTGTGTGTGTGTGTGTGTGTGTGTGTGTGTGTGTGTGAGAGAGAGAGAGAGAGAGAGAGAGAGAGAGAGAGAGAGAGAGATTATGTGTGTATGAAATGTCCCACTCCTTTCTCTCACAAGGACACCCTCAGTGGATTTAAGGCCCACCCTAATATAGAATGAACAGTCACCTTGATAATAAGAATTTAGGACTCGGATGTATATTTTCTGGGCACACAATTCAACTGCCTATAAGCAGTGTAACTTGTTCTGCTGTGTCACTGAGATATTAATACAATTGCCCCTACAAAACAACCAGACCCCTCAGCAATGTGTATGGCTAAGGAAGAGAGGAATGCTGACTCCAGGGCAGGACTTCAGCACTATAAAACTTGGATGTGAAACACAGTCATTGTGCAAGGTGCCCAGACAAGTGATCCGGGGACAGTTCCCTCCCCTGCTTCATTGAGGAAGCAGAGACCCATTCATGGCTGATAACAAGTTTGGGCTCTGGCCTCTGATTCGTCCCCACCTACATTTTTAGAAAGCCACTTACTGGAGAATTTGGGGTCAGAGGTAACATCAAAAGCAGCTATTGGGTTGCCATAAAGCTAGAGCATCCCAGGGGTCTTCCATCTTGATTATTAATTTTTTATGACTGATTTCTCTACTTTGCAGTAGTGGGTATAAGAGCCTAGCACCATTTTAAGACTTTTAGAAACCTCCTGTGAAATCACAATGCTTCACTTTCTGCAGGACTTTCAGGCAAGTGGTGGTAGCCCTCATTATCTGGTGTTCCTCTGAACCACTGGTCCATAATTGGATGTACTTTAGATAATCCCCTGTCAAAGGAGCAAATAACTCCATGGAAACTTGAAATGTACCTTTTGGTTCACAAAATTTCTGTTGAGAAGCATGTAAGAACTTCTCAGCAGGGCTGTTTGGAAAGCTTAAAGCTAGGAGGGCCTTGGTCTCACAGACCGGGGTTGGAATCCTTGCTCCCCTGTTCCTTACTGTGTGATCCTGAAAAACTCACTGCTCCGCCTGCCCAAGTGGTTCCCTCCTTTGTAAAGTTAAGCCAGGCTAGTCCCAGCCTCTTGGGATGACAGGAGGTATCCAGTGCAAAGCACTAAGCACAGTGTGTGGCTTATAGTAGGTGGTTAAGAAATGATAGTTGAAATGACTAGAAGGGTTTATTATCTCTGGACTTCCCTCCTTCCCTGGAGGGTGGGGATACAGGTATGATTTGGCTCCTCCCTGGGGCAAGAGGCAGGTTTATGCAGGCTCTGTATCCATGTGCTTGGCCAAGGGCAATAATACTATAGACTTATCCGTGTGGGGGAATTAAGGGTCGAGGAGGGAGGGCGAACCACTGATCTAAAGGAAATTGTTGCTTCCTTGGAGGGTACTGAGGTGCAAATACTACTGAAATGTGAACATTGGAAAGTTCAAGGCTAGAATGACTACACACAGAGCTAATCTCCCTTGTGATTTTTGGAAATATGCATAGAGGGACCACATTATCTTAATTTAAAGTGGCTGATGTCATTGACAACAAATGGGAATGATGATAATAATGTTTTGGTTTGCTGTGGTGTTTTCAGCATCACACGCCCTCTCTTATGTCCTGTGTTATTGGAAGCTCATGTTATTGGCATTGAAACAGGTGCTACTGCTGACTCCATTGCATTGGCGAGGACAGGGAGGCACAGGGAGAGTAAGTTGTTTGCTGGAGAAAATGAAGGGAGACCGCAACAAGCAGTGAGGCTGCAGTGCCAGGGTATTAATTGGTATTATTTGAGACAAGAAACTTTTTCTCTAAACTCCTAGATTCTTCGTGCTGGTCTAACAATTAAACCAACATGAGACAGATTAGTAAGAGAAAATGACCATCTTTAATGACATGTGTACTTATGGGAACCTCACATACATGAGTGGTTCAGGCAGAAAGTTAAAATGAGGGGACTATGACATCCTGAGATAAGGATGGAGTGAAGCACCTTGGAGCTTCAGAAGGGAGAAGGTCATCACCAGGCAGGAAAAAGAGCAGATGGTCAGTAATTAGAAGCTTGCCCTGCCCTGTAGAGAGGTCATTAATACTTATTTCTTATAATGACTCTTATTATGGGCAAGTCCCCTAATTGAAGTTATTTAAGGGAGAGGTAAAATTTCTTACCCCAGGGTCTCAATTACCTTCTGCTCAAAATAATCCACACGCCAGAGTAGCATTTCCTGGGGAAGCCCGTTCTGAACCCTTCAGTATTCATAGGGCCTCCTAATTAGGAATAAATGCTCTCAAAATAGGCAGTATTTTAGGAAATCTCAGATATGTGTTTCCTCTAGGGCTCTCTGGATAAGTGATTTATGGGATGATCCAGAGTAGAGTAGGAGCTTACCCAAGAGAGGTATGGCTCTGCTAAAAGCACCCATTTATACTGTCATCAGAGACTGTGCTATCCCTGTGAGCCAGTCACTTTTTCTTCTCTATCCCTCGCCCCTCCTCACACAGAGTCAGGCCAGGCCCAACATGTAATTAATAAGCATCACAAGTTGCCAGGTGCTGTGCTAGACCCTGAGGATATGGTGGTGAGCTGTGTCAGAATCACTCCTGGCTCTTGCAGAGCACATAATCTAGTCAGAAAGACACACATGAAATAAATCATTTCATCAGTGCTGGGAGAAAGGGTGCACGACCCTATGAGCAGAGATTCACCAAGGTCCCTGATAGAAGTGAGCAGGAGACCATGTCTCTTGCCATCAAAGTAGCTGGGACTCAGAAGTGTTCATGGCTTTAAAGGAGATGGGTGCAGGGGAGATCCAGAGAGATGGGTCCATTGTTCAATGGCTTTGGTTTAGGCAGGAAAAGAAAAAATAAACAAATTATTTTAAATCAGGAACTAGAAAATATGGGGTCATGGAGCAAGAAGTGAAGTGGAAATGATGCTGCTGCTGTTAGGAATCAGCTTACATAGGATGGACAAAAGTAAAATATTTTGCTCTAAGTCACTCTACTCTTTTCTGCCTTCCTACGTCCCTCCCTTCATTCTTTCCTCCCTTCCTTCCATCTTCCCTTCTTCCCTCCTTCCCTTCTTCCTTCTTTCCTATCTTCCTAACTGTCTACCCATCCATCATGTCCATCTTTTCATTATCTGTCTATTTATATACCCATTAATCTATCTACCCATGCATAAAATCTCTATCTATCTATCTATCTATTTATCTATCTTTTTCTCTCCCCCTCTGCTCTTTGTCTCTCTCAATGTCCATGTATTCATCATTCAGCATTGGAAAGAGGGTATCGTTTTCCATGAACAGAAAGACAGGTTGGACTGAATGAAGAATCCGTGGGCAGGCACACGGGGGTTACAATAAGAAGTCATGGAGTTTGAGCTAGGATGGCGGCAGAGAATAGATGCCAGAAGCAACCTGACCCTCATATGTGTTCCCCCACATGGCTTTAAATAGCATCTGCTTTCCCATTGGCCCTTGCTTCCCTATGCTAAGCAATGGTTTTTGAACAGGGAAGAGTTGCTCAAGAATTCTGTTGCTCTCTTCAAGGGTTGTGTCCAAGATGTTGGACACAGCAGATCTTAGTCAAAGTGGGTTTTCTTAACCCATCTCGGCCCATCTGCCTATAGAGCAGTGGGTCTTTGTGGATCCATGGGCAGCTGCAGGTGACCAGACCATGACACTATGAATTGAAGGAGGGAGATTAGAACAACTAGACACACTTTATGAGGCATTGCATTGTCAGTCTGAGAAAACCCACTCTTTCATCCCTGCTCCAAGTCCTTCCACCAACTGTTCAGCCGCCCAAGTGTCAGAAGGATGAAGTGCTCTGGGAGAGGGGTTGGCAGTTCTGCTGATGACAGCGTCCAGGCCAAGGCTGCATGTACCCTTGTAAGGAAGCAGTGTGGCCGCCAGGCTGGGAGGCATTGGGTGCAACCCTGGAGTGTGTAAGGCCCCTGAACCAGATCTCTGTGCTCTCACCCTGCACACAGCAGGCTTCCCTCTCAGCCTTGGGTGGGAACCTCTTCTTCCTGGATCAGCCCTAGTTCGCCTTTCAGTTCTGAGTGACTGGCAGTCTCTTCCCCAGGATACCTTTGACTCAGTAAGGCCCCCAGGCGCTGTTATTCTGAGACAGGATCTTTTAAAAGCAGCCTAGCAAAATGAGCAGTGAAGGAAACCATGAAAACGTTTCTCTTTTTTTCTTTCCCTTTTCTCCCCTCCCTCGACCCCTTGCATTATTTCTCATGCTCTGATCTCCTAGAGGCCTATTTGGACATCTGGTTGTCCCTGTCCTAAGAGCTTCGACTTTTTCTGCCTTCAACTAACACCCCCCACTAGCATTTTCATAAAGCAGTCATATGATTTAGGAGTGGAAGTCTGGCACAAAAAGATCTCAGAAGGATGTGAGGGTGTGAGTGATGGGTTCCTCCCAGCCTGTCAGTATCAGTTTGCATTTACATAATGTGCTGCATCCCAGGGGACTCTGAGAAGCCCTCAGGAGCCTGCCTGCTTTCTAGTGTACACCCCTTTCTCGCAGCAGCTGCTCCTCTCCCTCCTCACTGCCTATTACTTGGTAAACCAATTGATACCTTCATTACTTCAAAATGTGTTCAACCAGGTGCCTTTTTAAACAAAACCTGTGGCCCTTCTGGCTGCTGAAGGCCATTTGTGACTCCTGGCTCTGTATCAGCCTTCACTTAATAAGCTCACTACAGGAAAGCTCCAATCCCCAAGGGCCAGAAGGGTGGGTGCCCAGAAAGTGTACTTTGAGAGACACAAGACATCAGAGCAAAGCTGGATGTTGGAATCTCCCATCCTCTCCTGCCTTTCATGCAGCCCTCTTAGTCTGGATGATCAGAAGGCACTCTCATGCATTGGCCAAGAGCACTGATTTGGGAGATATCCAGACCATCTTAGCTCTGTGACCCCCAGATGGTTAACTTAACCTCTCTGGATCCCTAGAACCTTCACCTAGAGCCCACACCTGTCAAGTGAGAATGACAGTAAAGTCGTGTGAAGAACTTGGAGATCAGGCATAAAAATGCGACGGCAGTTTACTCAGCAAATATTTAAAGTAGGGCTTGAGTAAGGCAAGTAAGCAAGGCCCGCAAGGACACAGAGAGAGCCTATCTTTATTTAAAATGTTGACATTGTGCTCACTGTGTATTTTGTACACTAATTTTGATTTTGTAACAGATTGCACTAAAATATGGTTTGTCTTGATCAAAGAGTTTTCTGGTGCCCCTTCAGGGTTTGTGCCTGACCCTAGTTATGGGCCTAATTGTTAGTATCAACCAGGTGGCAAGTGGTTCGCTAATTGTTGGGTGTAATGGTGTGAGCTCAAGATTCTCTAAGTGGCCTGAAGTAGCTTTCCCAAGAAAATCAAAAAGGCTATTTGTTATCTGGTATCAGGAGAAGTCCTTTTAATGAGAAGGGGATGTTCAGAGACTCAACTTCATCATCAAAGAGTCAGCAGACTCTTTCTGTCTAGAAATTTACATTTTCTTTCATTTTCTACACACAGTGGCTTGGCCCTTAGGCTTGGCCCTTCTCATTTCCAGGATAAGTATTACAGCTCCAACCATGACACAGATGACAAGTTTGGCTTTATCAACACCCCTCTCCCCCAGGGGCCTTCTCTTGAAGTCTCATTGGCCAGAATTGGGTTGAATGCATGAAGGAATCCCGGTGAAAGTGACTACCTGGGATTTTCAGCTTTTGCAGAAGGAAGCAGGCTCTGCCAGTCTGAGAGGACTACATTCAGGCTATAGGATCTTGGTCTGTGCTGTTTTTCCTTCCATCTGAAACACACACACACACACACACACACACACACACACACACACAGAGCTTTTTCTGCTACCCACAATGATCCATAGAATTGTATAGGAAGAAAAATAGATTTTTCCTCTACTTTCCTAAGTTCTCTGGCACTCCTGTAACAAAAGACAGATTCACCAGAGAAAAGCATATAGGTAGTCAATATAAGTTTGACATGCACAGGAACCTTCAGAAGGATATGAAAACCCTGAGAAATGGTTAAACCTGAGTCTTTTTGACTTGGCTTGATGGAGAGTGGGAAGCCATGGACAGCAGTGATGGGAGGAAGAATAAGAAGTAAGTGCATTAAAGGAGGAACTTACCAGGACCTGTTCATCCAGGTCCTCTATCTTCAAAGATAAGGAGGCTCTTTTCCTCAGGGCACGGGGAGGGCATCTCTCACATAAGGGTTGTATGACTGCCTTCAAGGAAGGTCAGATAGTCCTTCCTGTGCATGTCATTTCTCAGATTCCTTCAGCTTGAAACATTCAGTTGACCATGGTGCCATATTTGGGGACATTATGCTCTAAGCTTCATCAGAATATTCACCAAATTTATTCAACAATGTGGTTTGATGTTGATGCCATCTGCTCCAGATGTAGTGATGAACAGCAGATCCAGTTCCTGATCACATGGGACTTGCAATACAGTGGGGGTGCAAGGGTTGACTGACATCCAATACATGAAGAAGCCCACTGATAAATAGGAAGGCGTGGTCAAAAAATAATGTTTGCTGTACAGAGATTTAAAATACAGAGATGTGTTCTGAAGGGCTGCTGAGTTGTCACTGTAGGCTGGTTTCTCCTGGAAGACCCCTAAGACATGGAAACTGAGGTATAAATGAAAGGAAAGCACAGCCACAGAAACAAGGAAGGAATAGTTCAGTTACAAACACCAGGCACCACTGCAGGGAGTGGAGAATGGGCTGGATTTTATGGGGAGTAGAGAGTGAAAGGGCAGGGGATGGGTTTGGAAGGGTGACAGGGGCTAGGTTACACAGAGCCTTCTAGGTGGTGATAGAGTGTGTGTGTGTGTGTGTGTGTGTGTGTGTGTGTGTGTGTGTGTACCACAATCTAACAGAATAACTTTCCAGCTTGCATATTAAAGGGTCATGCACTGCTATGGGGAATATGATGAATGAAGACAGAGATTCCAAATCAGAAGTGCCAGCCAGGGATGACAGTGGTTGTGACTAGAACATTTGGAGTGGAGATATAGAAAGGAGTATAGATTGGGGCTATGTTGTTCCAATAAAGGTGACAGACCTGTTCATTTAGGATGTGGGAGAGAGACAGAGAGGAAACAGGATAAGAGCAGAAAAGGGTCTAATGTGCGTATCCAATCACCAGTCGTGATTCACTGATAATCTTTGGCAGAGCAGCACAGTTTGGGGCAGATGGAAACTGGGCTGGTTTGGGATGAGAACAGGGTGTGAGCTGAGCAAGAGGCCCCTGCTATGCTTGTACAATAGTTTTGTTAGAAAATATAGGAAGAAGGAAGCATGAGGTCGGGGTCTTTTTTTCTAAGAATGAAATATTACAGCATATATATTTTTTTCATTGAGGTAAAAAACACATAACATAGCATTTATCATTTTAACCATTTTAAAAAAATCCTCATCCAAGAACATGTTTTTATTGATTTTAGAGAGAGAAGAAGTGGAAAGAGAGAGAGAAACAATGATGTGAGAGAAAACATAGATCAGTTGCCTGCTGTATGCACCCAGGCCAGAAATAGAACCCAAAACCTAGGTATGTGCCCTGACCAGGAATTGAGCATACAGCATTTTTGTGCGAGACGATGCTCTAACCAGGGCTACCATGCTAACCATTTTAAGTGCCTTCCTCAGTGGTGTAAAATATATTTACATTATTGTGGAAGAGATCTACAAAACTTTTTTATCTTTTAAATCTGAAACTCTGTAACTGCTAACCCAAAACAGTCTATTTCCCTCTATCTTCAGCCACTGGAAACCACTATTCTACCTTGTTTCTATGACTTCAACTACTTTCAGTACCTCATATGTGTAGCATCATGTAGTGCTGGTCTTTTTGCGACTGACTTAGGTCACTTAGCATAACATCCTTCAGTCCATCCATATTGGAGCAGATGGCAGGATTTCCTTCCTCTTGAAGACTGAATAATGTTCCATTGTGTACATATTCCACGTTATCTTTGTTCACTTGTTGATGGGCATTTGGTTGCTCCCACCTCTTGACTATTGTGACTCATGCTGCTATGAAACTTGGAGGCAGATATAGCACCACACACTTTCTTCCTAAATGGAATGAAGGGTGTGTGTGTTGATAATTCAGGATAATAAGCAGAAATTGCCAAAGAAAATCCCTTGAGAACACAGAGTCCTAGTGAATGGTTGTCCCAGAAGGTACAGGAGAAGGGGCACCTCATCCATCAAGACAGGTGAGAAATCCAGGAGGCAGGTAGATTGGGGTCAGGTGATTAAGAAAATTCCTGCTTACTCGCTTGTATTTCCCAAAGAAGTTAGAGATGAGGCCACCAGGTTTAAGTGTGTGTGTGTGTGTGTGTGTGTGTGTGTGTGTGTGTGTGTGTGTATTTGTGTGTGTGACGGGGGTGGAGGGACATCAGAGGTGCCTTCCCATTAATAGACTAAATGGTCAACATAAGTACTTGGAATCAAGTTGATGCATTTCTTCTGTGCCATGCAAACATAATAAAGCTGGGCTTTGTTGTCAGACAAAAGTGGCACTTTTATAATGGCTGGCATTTCAGAGATAATTCAGCTCAAATAGATAATAGCACATCAGTCAGTCCAGAAGCTTTTCACCCAGTAATACCAATGCTACAATATGCAAGTCACAGATTGTGCTGGACACAACCAGGAATTTTCTTTGCCTGAAACACTCCTATTTCTAGCAGAAGTGGATTTTTTCCCCCCAGCTTCTATTTGGAGAGTCTCTTTCTTTCTTTCCTTCTTTCTTTCCTTCTTCCTTTCTTTTCTTTCTTTCTTTCTTTCTTTCTTTCTTTCTTTCTTTCTTTCTTTCTTTCTTTCTTTCTTTCTTTCTTTCTTCTTCCTTCCTTCCTTCCTTCCTTCCTTCCTTCCTTCCTTCCTTCCTTCCTTCCTTCCTTCCTTCCTTCCTGAGGGAATGGTGATATTGTAAATGGTGAGGACTTTTTATTGTTTTTGACAGTTATCAAAGATATTTTAAAGACCTGGACCACCAACTGAAAAATAAATCTGTTTGGGGTTTTTGAGTCAATTGTGTTGAATTGTGTGTATAATTGTCACTTTCAGATTTCAGGGGGCCTCACTGTACTTATTAATGGGGGATGATTGTAACCCATATGAGTTTGGGGGCCCATGTCTGGATGGAAGTTCCTAAAGGAAACAACAGTCCAGTTTCTGGTGATATAAATGCCATCCTTTATTTCCATTTCTGGAAGACCGCCAAGAAGAGGGAGCTTGTACTAGAGGCCCCTTTGCTTTCCTTTTCTGGTCCTAGCCCTTAACTCTCTGGAGGCTGCCAGGCCATAGTTCCCAATGTTCTCCTTTCCACACCTCCTAATCCATACTCACCGGGCCCACCCTTTTATCCCTGCCATCCTCACGGTCAGTGTTTCTCAGAGGCACTTCTTCCCACAGGGCCATCTGAGAAAGCAGCTAGGCCTTCACCCTCACTCTATTTTTTAAAATTATATATATTTATATTAATTACAGAGAGGAAGGGAGAGGGAGAGAGAGAGACAGAAACATCAGTGATGTGAGAGAATCACTGAATGGCTCTCTCCTGCATTCCCTACACTGAGGATAAAGCCTACAACCTAGGCATATGCCCTGACCAGGATTCGAACAATGACCTCCTGGTTCATAGGTCGACACTCAACCACTGAGCCATGCAGGCTGGCCTCTATTATTTTTTTTTAATAATCATTCCAAAAGAATTTTGTTCTCCTTCTGTCATTAATTCGAGAAGGAAGGGAGAGGTCAGACATGGGATATTACCTTTTCCCTTGCCCCCATTCTGTAAGAATATGTGGGGGAGGAAGAGGCACAGAACACTGGCTCAGCAGCTCCTCTGGGCTCAGAGTGACCTGGAAGGAGTTTCCTTTGCTCAGCACCCAGCACCAGTCTTGCTTATCCATGCTGTGGGGCTAAGGGAAGCAGAGCCAGGCGCTGCCTTTAGCGTACACTTTAAGAGAGCACCAAACAACTCAATAATCAAGGTAAATCATATATATTTTTCTAATATTTTTAGTTGATTTCTAGAGGAATGAAGAGGGAAAGAGATATAGAAACATCAATGATGAGAATCATTGATTGGCACACCCCATACTGGAGATACAGCCAGCAACCTGGCTATGTGCCCTGATGGGGAATTGAACCTTGACCTCTTGGTTCATAAGTTGATTCTCAACCACTAAACCATGACATCCCGGCGAGGGGAATCGTATTTTAATGTAAATAAACAAGATTAATGTGAAAGTCCACAGTACCCTGATTATCAAGCTTTTAAATTATGACAAGATCTGACCGGATTCGGATAGAGCAAGCCTGGTGCGTCAGACAGTGCAGAGTTGGATCACATTTTCATTTAAAATTTTGATATTGATCCCCATGGATATTTGCATTAATTTACTTTTATTACATAGCACTTAAATAGCATGCATCTTGATTCCTAACTTTTTTGGTGCCCTTAAGTTTCATGCCACAGGTGACTCCTCTGTCGCCTCACCCCAATCCTTCCCACCCTTGGCTGGACTTCCCCTTCCCCCTGCCTCTCTCTAATGACAACTCCTTCTTACCTCACTGCCTAACAGCTGGCTGAGGCCTGCCAGCTGTCATACCACGGAAGACATCTTGATTGAACTGACAGATTGGCCAGCCCATGGATGGTTGCCTTTGCTCCTGGCAAGTTCCCCGATCCAGTCAGACATGTCAGGGTGGAATCCTATGGACTCACCAGGGCCAGTAATACAAACACTCTTCGAAAGAGCGATAGAGGGTGGCAGTCACTGCTCATGCCCATATACTTGGCCTCAGTACAGATTTCTTGGGGGCACCTTTCCAGCGGTGCACGCATGTGAATGACACCCAGGGCAGCATTGGGGAGGTGTGCATTTCCCATCCTATCCATGAGAAAACTGAGCTACATGAGCAAAATTTCAGCCCTAACTCCACAGACTGCCTTCCTTGGCTCATCAGCTTGGGGATAGTGCTGCTCCTTTGCTCACAGGCTGAAAGCTTCTATACAAATCGGAATCTTTTAAAGTATGATCTTCAAAAGTCTTTTCGTAGGTATTTAGCAACTTCCTGAGTAAGGAGATAATTGCAATAATGGTAATGATAATAATAACAACAATAACAATAATAAAATTAGCATTGATGACTTCCTTTTCCTAGGAGTTCTGCATGAGGTATCTCTACAGTTCTATGAAATAAGCATTATTATTATTTCAGAGAGGGAAACTGAAGCACAGAGAGGAAAAGAGACTTGCTTAGCTATACTGAGAACAGGAATGTGGAGCTCGACCTCCTCGCTTCTCCTCCCAACAAGCCCCCTCCTTCCCATGAACACATGAAGCTAATTTCATTTTCAGAAGCCAGTTTCCAGAGGCAGGTGTCTTGTAGCGCCATGCTGTTTATTGGACACCCCTCTGTGTTCCTAACTCAGGACATCTCTTCCTGCTGGACCCCAAGACTCTGGGCAGCCTGGGCAATGGTCCTCACCTCCCAGCACTCCCCAGCTCCTGCGTTAGCCCAGCACCAGGCACATCAGCAGCCTCTGGGTGAATGTTGTTGAATGCCAAATAGAAGCCACATTTTAAATAGAAAAAGAAAAGTCCCCTCTTCCCATAGACTAGATAGATCAAAGGTACCTGAGGCTTGTTTGTTGTAACTGGAAAACCTGCTTCCCAATCTGGTCTGAGAACAAACGTGTGAGCAGAGGGGCTCTCAAGAGAAAGTGGGAAGAGGGGCATATCCCAGCCTTCCCAGAAAATAACTTTCCCCCAGTGCAGCCTGGTGTTGTCTCGCAAGGTGCTCTGCACTTTCTTAAGTCTTTGTTTCCTGGTTCTCCCAAGTCCCTTCCCCCCGCCCCTTAACCTTCCCCCCTACTCCCCCTCATTCCCTCCCCATGCCCTGGTGTCAATTACAGCTGACTTAGCAGGCTCCAGCCCCCGACACAACAGCCGGGCATGCTGCCCAAGGCCCCATGGCATAAGGCAGTGCAGCTAATGAGCCAGGCTTGGCTGTGCCCACTGCTGCAGTTTGAAAAGCTTCGTGGAAAACAAGTTTCTGGCGTTGGCGTGCATTGCCTTGTACTTTCTGCACGCTCTAAATGTCTCCACCGTGGGACTGACAGTCGCACTTCATACCAAAAATCCTCTATTTTTGGTGTGAAAAAGAGATTTTCATTCCTGATGCTCCAATTTTAGCTGCTCTTTGAAGTTCCTTGTGGCTGCTCATAGGTGTCATGTTGATGATAATGACAGCTAGCTCTTACTCAGCAAATGGTACTTCCCCAGAAGAGTGACAAGCCCTCGATGCATATTCACACATTAGATTCTCATGGCAGGTAGGTTGTATTATCATCCCATTTTACAGCAGGAAAAGCTGAGCCTTACACAGGTTAAGTAATTCACTTATGAGGATGGAGCCCCTGCCTCCTCTTGTTTTTGTTCTATGCTGTCCCAGGTGTTTTGCACACATCATCTCTTTTAACACTCTCAATAAGCTGTGGTATTACAGGCTCCTTTTTGGGGGTGGGGCATTGAAAGTTGAAGTGTTGTGGATTTCAGTAGGATGCTATAAACCACAGACTAAGATTGGAAGCAGGATTCAAACCCCAGTGGCTTGAGTCTAGAACTGAAGCTCTGTGGCCACATTCTGCTCTCTGTGGTTTTGCCCCTGTAGATAGTGCTGTTCCATGACCTGTGTCCAATGATGCTGGGGCTGCTGCATGCTCTTCTGGGGAAGGGGGGGGCGCGTGCAGGGAGACTTGGGCACCACTCACATCTCTGTGGGGATCCTGCCTCTGCCACCTTTCCGCTGTGTGATCTCAGCCAAACTGTATACCCTCTCTGACAGGTGTAACTTCTTGGAAAATACAACAGTCATTATGAAACTCAGAGGCAATCTATGTAAAACAGTACTCACCACAATTATTGTGAGTTTAAATAAAAGTGTAGCAAAAGTCAGATCTGAATTGAGATCTTGGCTCTAGTATGAGCAGTATTTGGAACTTTGGGAATTTAATTAAATCATCATGTCTCAGTTTCCCCTTCTTTAAAATGTGACTAATAATAAAAATACATAAAAACACTATGAGGCACTGCAGGATTAAACACTGGGAAATATGTTTGGCCCAGAGTAGCCTTTAGTGTAATTATGAATGCATTAGTGGAATCAGAGCAGCATCAGCACACAACAGAACCACTGAGCTCAAGGTGAAGGAAAGCTCTCTGAAGAGAAGAAATAATAGTGATTTACAGCTCTGTTCTTCCCCTTATACCTTCCTATTGATTGAAGTGGCCCTTCCTTGTGATTAATTAAAATCAATACCTCCAAGGGGACATATGAAAGAAGAGGAGGCAGGAAGGGGTATGACTCTTTTGATTCCAGTTTGGGGAGCCCACCACTTCCCCTCCGGCTGCAGAAGTCACTTATGTCTCAACAGAACCTTAAGGAAATAAGCACTTATGGCCTTGTCATCTTTAAGACTGGAGGGCCCTGATCAATCCTCATAACAGTGGATGGTTTTCCAGAAATGCCAAGTTATCTTGGGGAGTACGTCACCATTTTCTTATGTTTACAAACACCCCAGAGTCACTCAGCCTGAGCATATGCTCAGCTAGGTGTTGGCTCTGCCAGTCTCCTGAGCAGCTAGGAGTGGCCACATGACATGCTCTGTTGGAAGACCTGTACCTGGAGGTTTGCTGTTGGTGTCCGGAGAAGCTTTTTTTTTTAATTTCTTTACTGATTAAGGTATTACATATGTGTCCTCATCCCCCATTACCCCTTCCAACCTCCCCCCTCACCACTTATGCCCTCACCCCCCTGGTGTCTGTGTCCATTGGTTAGGCTTATATGCATGCATACAAGTCCTTTGGTTGATCTCTTCCCCTTACCTCCACCCTCTGCTACCTTCCCTCTGAGGTTTGACAGTCAATGCTTCGCTGTCTCTGGATCTGTTTTTGTTCATCAGTTCATGTTGTTCATTATATTCCATCAATGAGTGAGATCATGTGATACTTATCTTTCTTTGACTGGCTTATTTCACTTAGCATAATGCTCTCCAGTTCCATCCATGCTCTAGTTTGAAGCAGCCACCTTTTCCTCCTTTTCTTCTTCTTCCTCTTCTTAAAGAATACCTTTCAGCATTTCATAAAATACTGGTTTGGTGTTGATGAACTCCTTTAGTTTCTTCTTATCTGTGAAGCTCTTTATCTGATCTTAAATTCTGAATGATAGCTTCCCTGGGTAGAGTAATCTTGGTTGTAGGTTCTTGCTATTCATCACTTTGAAAATTTCTTGCCACTCCCATCTGGCCTGCATAGTTTCTGTTAAGAAATCAGCTGATAGTCATATGGGTGCTCCCTTATAAGTAACTAACTGTTTTTCTCTTGCTGCTTTTAATATTCTCTTTTTGTCTTTTGCTGTTGGCATTTTAATTATGATGTGTCTTGGTGTGGTCCTCTTTGGATTCCTTTTGTTTGGGGTTCTCTGCACTTCCTGGACTTGTAAGTCTATTTCTTTCACCAGGTGGGGGAAGTTTTCTATCATTATTTCTTCAAATATGTTTTCAGTGTCTTGCTCTCTCTCTTCTTTTGGCACCCCCATAATTCTGATGTTGCTATGCTTGAGGTTGTCCCAGAGGCTCCTTACACTATCTTCAAATTTTTTTATTATTTTTTCTTTCTGCTTTTCCGGTTGAGTGTTTTGGCCTCTTGGTATTTCAAATCTTTGACGTAATTCTTGTGTTTCTCTGGTCTGCTGTTGGGTCTCTGTAAAAAAATATACATTTTTTTTTATTTCAGTCAGTGTATGTTTAATTTCTAGTTGGTCCTTTTTCATATCCTCAAGGGTCTTGCTGAATTTATTGGCCTTTTCGAGGAACCTCTTGGAAAACTTTATAACCATGGTTTTGAACTCTATATCCAGTCATTTGTTTTTCTCATATTCTTTTGTTTGTGATCTGTTTCTTTCTCTCTGCATTTTCACTGCTTCCATGAGTTGATAGGGTAGCTTTGTGTGCTAGGTGTCTTGGTTGTGAAGATCAACTGTGTCTATACTGGGGGACAGCCTTATGAGATAAGACTTACAAATTTGCCAAAGCCTCTGTGCTCAGCTTGGATGGGGCAAAGTTTCAGGGTGGAGCTGACAGCCTTGGCTTCCATTCAGCCCCACTCCAGGAGGTCACTGGGTCTTAGTGTCTGTAGGCAATTGCTGCAAGCACCTCTGAGAGAAAGGCATCCTCGAGTTTCTCCCCCAGTGAATGTGGACTCCCAGATTTTCGCCCAGCACTGGGGTTCCATGCAGTTGGAACTGGGTTTCAGTGCTGTCCAGAGCTCCTGTCTCCCTCCTGCCAGATCAAGCCAGCATCACAGTCCTCAGTCTGCCCTCTCTGCTCGCACTCGCGAGCGCGCCTCCAGAGCTCTGCCTTTGGCTGTTCCCCTGAGATTCTGCCTCATAATCCAGACTGTCCCTGTATGTGCCTCGGTCCCCCGGGTCTCGCCCAGAACCAGAGTTCAGTGCAGTCGGAACTGGGTTCAGTGCAGTCTGGAGCTTTTGTCTCCTTCCTGCTAGAGCACACCAGCCAGGCACTCAGATGCCCCATCCTCTCAGGCCCATCCTCTCTGCTCGTGTGCATGTCTCCATACCTCAGGTTTTGCAGCTGCTCTGATTCCCGTGTGTAATTTCTGTTTCCTTCTAGTTCTAGAATTTCCACTCAGCCAGCTTTCCTGTGGTTCTGGATAATGTCCATTTTGTCTTTTAGTTGTATTCTTGAAATTATTGTGCAAGGCAGCAGCCTATGTGTTTACCTATGGCACCATCTTGGTTTCTCCCTGGGGAAGCTTTTGATTTCTTCATGGAAGGTGGCACCTGCAGGTAGCACTATCTCTTCTCCTACCCTTGCTTCTTCTCATCTTTTATGGGGTTATAATAGCAGGGTTGCAGCAACCAATTCACATTCATGTGGGACATCATGGATTCTAAATAGAGCAGCCTAGCCAGTAACAGGAGAAGCTGCCTTTGAACCCACATCATGTGCAAAACATAATCCTTTATGTATTCATTTCTCTGCAGTTAGGACTTCTATATGCAACCAAAAGAACTTAAGGAGCTATTGCAACATTTTATTTCAGATATAAATGGGGTTGGTGTGTGTATGATATGGGACATTAGTTTTCCATATACCCTACCTATTAGAGTTTTTGTTAGATACAAGGATCTATTATCATGTAACCATTTGTCTTGTCTTCTTTTTTTCCTCCAAGAGCTCATTTGCCATTTTTCAAACAGAGGGAAGAATATTAAGGAAAGCACAAAAGTTCACTTTTTACTTGCAGAGACTTCCATCTTTATCTGCATTCCTTGGCCCAGTGGCTACCCGCCAGCATAAAAATGTTCCCCAAGCTGATATTTGACACAGGAATCAAAACAGAATTTTGAAACAGCTCTAATATATTTGAAATGGCAAGTTTTGCTGAAAACTTCCAATTATCTGGAGTTGTTGATATTTCTAAAGGAAGAAAAACCGCACTGCAAAGATGCCAACATCCCTGTAGTGAATTTGGAGAGAACAATGAAATCAAAATTTAGAAGAATCTGTTCAATGCTGATGGCAGCCAGTTCAGTTGTCTTTTAAGTTAACCCTTTCATGCCAGAAGAAAATATACACACACCTCTGAGTGGAGTGTGATATAATTTCTTTGAAGCCTTGTGCTTTATCTTATGTCACCATGCAAAATGTTCATTATTTCCTATCATATCCCCAATTTAGTTTATACAAATAATGGGGGACCTGTGCCAATCACTGAGGTGAATTAAGGATTCAGAGGGCTGTCCTTGTTGACTTTATTGCCTTATGTATAAATTGGCAATGGTTCCAGGACTCCGAGAATCATTCTGTAGCCAGAAAGGAAGTCCCCAAAACAAGGTTAGCTGCTCTCCATTGGAGAAGCCTCTTCCAGATAACAAGGATCATTCACATATGTCACCCCATTTTGATCTTGATGGGAACGTCTTTGCTCACTTGCCAACAAGTTGTTTTGATTTCTGAGCATCCTATTAGTGAGAAAACTGTGTCTAATTCCAGATCATGGCTTGGATCCTGGGTTCTTGCTCTCCATCCTTAAAGCCCCTTCACTGCTGCAGGCACTTCTCATTTGTTGATGCACATCAGTGATGGAATGGTCTCAGAGGTGGCTTTTCCTAGGTAGAGTTACTGGGAGTTGAACACTGCTCTGTGCAGAGGCTGAACTAAACACCCCCTTTCACATTCATGGTCACGTTTGATATTCGCAGTAAGGGGGAGAGGCAGGTTTGCCAGTGTCCCATTTTGAAAGACATGGAAACGGAGGCTCAGAGACTTTCAGGAACTTCTGAGAAGTAGCCAGGCCAGGACTTAAACCCTCAGCCATTCCCACTGCTGCTGTTTCCTAGCAACCAGGGCTCACCAAACCTCCACCTTTTGCTCCCACATCCCCCATCACCGGGCCCTGCAACCTGCTATATCCTGCTGGTGATTGCAGACGGACTTGGAATCACTCCTAACTTAATTAGAGTGATTCGCTGTGTCTGCCCAGTGAGTTTAAATAATCCCTTCTTTACCTGTAAATAAATTATGAGGAAAGTGGAGAATTATGAGGGGGGATCCTCAAAAAAGCCAGGGGAAACGTACCCAGAGTGATACAATTATCTATTTGCTGCTTCTGGTCCACAGATTTTTTTTTTAATAGGATTATGGAAGATGAAAAGGAAACGCTTACTTCAGCTTTTAAGAGGGATGTAAGCAATTTTGCATTGCACTTACTCCCCAGGGGTGGTGTGAAAATGTTTCTAGTAAATTAAAGTATAATAAAAGCATTGGCAACCCGGCAACTTTTATATTAATTTCTTAATTTTTCTCAAGCTTAATTATAAATCTCTTGTGGGGAAGAGGCGAGGTCTGTGAGTTCTTGGGGACAGAGTGCACACGTCAGGGCGTAGAGGTCAGGTCCCCTGGGGAGAGGTGTGCGCTGTGGTGTTGGCTGCATGAAGGCTGTGGGAGGCACATGCTGTTCTTGGCTGGTGGGTGGTGGTCCGCAGTGGACAAGGACATCAGGCTGAGAGGCCCAAGGGTACTGATACGAGGGAAGGGTGGCATTAGACATGTTGTGGGCCTCCTTGAACGGCAGTATTGTGTCATGCGTTATCACACCCATCTCTGCAGTTTGACTACCTGTGTTTCACATACTGGCTCCTCTGTTACCCAGAGAAACTCAAGGAGCTTCTTCCTCTGAAAAAATGGAGATTATGAGGGTATTTATTTTTGCCACATGGGAAGTGTGAGCAAAAGCCTAGGGCCTAGGTCCTGCTGACACTGTTGAGCCACCAAACTGACCTCGTATCATCTCCTACCAGATTTGAAATCTGAAAAACCATAACTATCCTCACCAAAGAAGCCACTGTTCTTTGCATTCTAAAGCAGCTTCCTTCATAGCCACCAAGTCAGAGTGAAGCAGCAGTTGCATCCATTCCAAATTCATTGATTTCAGAGAGGCAGGGAAAGAGAGAAACATCAATGATTAGAGGATCATTGATCGGCTACAGTGCCCTCAACCTGGGCATTATGCTGGGCAGGGTTTCAGGTCTTTCCAGTGAATTTTCTTCATTACTTATTTTTTTTCACCAATGAATATGTTCTGAGGAAAATGGAGATAGAAAGAAAGAATCCTCAAGAAATCCAGGGGAAAATATCCAGAGTGAGAAGATTTTCTGTTTTCTGGGTAAAGCTGGAAGGATTACAATGAATGATTGCCTCTGGACTTCTCTTTAATAGACACAAGGACTTCCAGGCAACCTTTTAGGATATAACTGATATTGCAAGCATCTTCTCTTGGACAGTGGTTTTAGTTCCTCCTCTCTCCTCTGCACTGCTGTATCATGTTGTGGTTTCAAACACACACACCTTTTCTATTTTAATTGTTTCTCCCCCCTCTTACCTCTCTGTCATCTGGGCTGTTACTTATAAACTAGGGACCTGGTGCACAAAATTTGTGCACTGGGAGTGGGTGATCCCTCAGCCCAACCTGCACCCTCAATGGGGCCGATGGCTGGCTCTGCCCCAGCCGCCTCAGCACCACTCCCCCAGGCCAGGCTTTAGCCCGGCAGCAACCACCCAGCCCTGGAGGCACCCCACAATGTGACAGCCTTGTGCGAGCTGCTCAGCCGCCACTCAGCCCTGCCCCTCTCCCTGCACCTCAGTGGCCCCGCCCCTCACCTCGTGCACCTTGGTGGCCCTGCCTCTCGCGCACTCACCCCCTGCCTTGGCTCCACACCCCCACCACCCAGGCTGCCTTAGCCCTGCCCCCTCCTGATTGGCTGGTGGGCATGGCTGGTGGGTGTAGCAAAGGTATGGTCAAATTTGCATATTACTCTTTCATTAGATAGGATATGGAGTATATCTTATAGTTTTGTATGTTTGACACATAGTAAACACTCAATCAGATAAAAAAAATCAAAGCACGAACAAGTGTGTGTTTCTGAAACATAGATTCCTTGGTAGATTGGTAGGTTTTACACACATATGCATGCACACACACACAGTTCTATGGTTTTGAAAGCAAGTATAGAACACACTGAATAAAAGAAAATGAAAAAGATTTTATTTTGCAGGACTTCTCAGTGCTTTAAAAATGCTAATGAATGCAAATCATAAATCTCTGAGATGATGGTACAGATAAAACAGTTTCCAAACTTACTGAGCCAAATAAATCTTTTTGCAAAGAATATCTTTCAGGAACACACTTTAAGTATATGATTATTGCCTGGCTGGCATGGCTTAGTGGTTGAGCATCCAGGAGGTCACGATTCAGTTCCCAGTCAGGGCTTATGCCTGCATTGACGATGTGGGGTATGCAGGAAGCAGCTGATCAATGATTCTCTCTTCATTGATTTTTTTTCTCTCTCTCCCTTTCTCTCTGAAATCAAAGAAAATATAAAGAAAATAAAAATTAAAAAAAACAAACAAAGAAAACATAGAAAGCTTTCACTTTAAAAAATAAAGGATAGGATTATTCCTCAGTTTATTCCTCAGTTTAATTTTCTGTATTTTTTGAAAGTTTGAGCCATTTTTCTAACTTTTTATCCTAAACCTCTGCAGAAATGCAAAGCTAGCACAGTAACACCTGTATATCCTTAGCCGAATGTCCAGTTTTTAACATTTTAGGACATTTTCTCATTTTGTCTCTCCCTTCCTCCCTTCATCCCTCTCTTCAGTTTCATTATGGGTATCTTTTCCTGACAACAAAGGGTCAGCTTCTGGATGCCATGGGGCTATACTTCTCTGCTTGCCTTTAAGAAAATAACTGAACATGCTGTAGGGCAGATGCCTGCAGGCTAGGAGTGTCTTTGCTGATGATTTATTAAATCCAATCCTAGCAGAATCCTAGGATCTCAAGGTGTAGAGGGATGTGACAAGGCATCCTATCTAACCCCTGCTCATCTGCCCACACCTCCTGCATTCTGTATCCATATTTCATGCCTTCAGGTGCTATTTATTTGTTCCTTCAGGGTTGGTGAGTCAATTCTGGGTGGTATGAAGCTTGCAAATGAAGCCTGTGGAGAGTCTGCCCTCTCCTTGGCAACATCCAAGTGGTCTATCAGCTGCTTCATGGATCAAAGTCTGGAGTGGGTGTAGTCAGCCCAGTAATAGAAGCACAAGAAGAGAACAGTGTTTTGATAAGAAAAGGCTGAAGTGTTTTGGCAATTCTTGACTACCTATGATAATAAGAATGAGAACTTTGCCCCTGATTTTCCACAGATGCAATGAATCATGGAATATTGAAGCTGAAAAGAATCTTAGGGATCATGTGGTTCAACCCCACATTTTTCAGATCAGGAAGCAGAGAACAAGAAAGAACAAAATATTTGCCTAGTCTCATAGCTATATGGTTTCTGATTTGGGGTCAAGTTATTCCCCAAGCCACTGAGCTGATCTCAGAGCAGTAACAGAAAACTTTTAAGACAAATTCACATATTCACATATATGTGCACACATGTGCACATGTATACATAAGCATACACAGATCTACCTGAAACCACATTCATTGATGGACTTTCTGTTTCATCCAGATATTATTCATGATTGGAAGTTATAGTGCAATCTAGAAATGTGAACTTGGTCACGGAAATTTACCCATGAACATACCTTACTCAGTTGCCTAGTTCCTTTTGCAGCTACAGAGGAGAGGAGGCTAACAGCCAACATCACAAGGCTGCTTGGATGACTATCTGCTCAGTGCAATGACCAAAGAAATATAGAAATGCAGCTTTACAGAGAGGGTAGCGCATAGCAGTCACATTTTTTCCTTACTCAGATCAAAATTAAAATGTGTCCAGTGGCTAGAAAGAGATCTCAAAGGAAACTTGAGTTTACCAAGTGCCAGCTAAGCATTGTGTACATGCGTTATCTTACTTAGTCCTTATAAAGGCCATACCAATGGTTAAAAAAAAAGTTCAAAGAGGCTATATTTACCCTGTATCACACAGCCTGTAAATGATGAAACCAATTATTAAATGGTCTAGAAGTCCTTCTTCTTGTGAAGTCTCTACCTGGTTGTTAGGGTGGTGAGAACATAGCATGCAAGAAAAGCAACACATTTCAAGCAGAAATACCCAAAGAGTCCATAGTGTCCTAACAATAAACCTCCACCCAAGTTTTGGGAAGTTAACTTACATTTCCCTATATGTTTCTTAGGTGAGAATAGTTTCTCTTCTCACCAAAGCTCTACAGACCAGTGCTATCCAGTGGAATTTATTGTGATGATGGAAATGCTCTATAATCTTGTTGTCTAATATGGTAGCTATTAGCCCCATGTTGCTATTGAGCAAGTATAATATGCACTCCAGATTTCAAAGGCTTAGTACAATAAAAGAGGGTAAAACAGCTCATTGACACATCTAAAAACTTTATTACACATTGAAAGGATAAAATAGTTGGCTAAATTTAGTTTATGTTGTTAAAATTAGTTTTACCTATTTTGTTTTTACTTTTGAAATGTGAACACTAGACAATTTAGAATTGCATATGTTGGGCACCACAAATCTGCATAGTTTATGAAGGTGCCTGTATACTTACAATTATATGTGTCTATATATGTATACTTATATCTATTTATTACCTAATTATGAAAGGCAATTTTATTTTTAATAGAAAACAGCATCGTATAATATATCAGGGTTTTAAATTGTTCTTATCATTTAACAGTATATTAAGGACTTTTTCCCCTTATTGGTATATATAAATCAACCTTATTATCTTTATTTACTATCTGGCATTGTTTAAACTTATGGTTTGCTATGTATTTCTATGTAGTGCCGTGGGTAGATATAAGGTACAAGAAGATAATCACAACCATTTAAGTTCTGGAGAGCACAACCATTTAAGAGTTGGCTGAGCCTGGCCAATATGCCTCAGTGATTGAGAGTCACCGTATATAACCAGGAGGTCATGATTAGATTCCTGGCTATTAACTCAATACCCGGTGGGAGGCATGCAGGAGGAAGCCAATCAAAGATCCTCTCTAATCATTGATGTTTTTATCTCTCTCTCCCTCTCCCTTTCTCTCTGAAATGAAGAAATTTAAAAAAAAATGAGTTGCCCAGAAGTTATCCTACAGACTACCTTGAACATAAAGAGGAGACAGAGTGACAGGACTTGTGAGACATAGATAGTGATGGAGGTAGAAGTCCCAAGAAGGGCCAAAGGCAAGAGATATGGAGAGGCCCTATGAGAGACCTTTTGGAAGCTGAATACTCATCCAGGAAGTGAAGAAACTCTGTATTAGCATGGGCTGTGGACTTAATAGGAGTAGAGGCTTCAGAAACTATGAATGTAGACTTACTTCTCTGTGTAGAATCTGATAGAATATTTCTATAACCTTATGTTGTCAAGCAGCCTTCCCAGGATGAAAATAAAGTGTTTACATTTTGGGGGTATTTAAAAATGCACTATAAATAAAACCAAAAGACAGAGGCAGCCTGGAAACAAGCTTACCACTTAGATGGAATACAGTTGTTCATTTTTTAGTTTTTCTGTGTAGAATATAAACTTCAGGAGGGCAGAGACTATATGCTTTTGCTCCACATGTATCCCTAACAACTAACCAAGTTCCTGGCACACAGTAGGCACTCAACAAAGATTTGTTGAACAAATGAATGGCCTGGAACTCCCAATTTTTATTCCCTGGCCTTCCCTTTTTACAAATTCTGACATTTCTCACATAGAAAGGTAACACTCTCTTCCACTAAAGTTACCAGATCTACCGACTCAAAACGTCATCAGATAGCTGAGGGTGTGACCTGAGACAAGTTATTTAAGCCCACAGATCTCATGTGTGCACTTCAGGATAATTCCAGCCCAACTTATTTATCAAGATCCAAGGAAAGAATATGCATCTAAGACATTTGAAAATGGGAAACCAATGTATACACAGTTGGAATGTTTTTTTGTTTGTTTTGTTTTGTTTTGTTTTACAAAATAAGGCATCTATTTTCCATGCTAGGTGGCATAGATGAGAAAAGTGGTCTCACAATTTTGTTGTGAAAGTCGCAGAGCTGCTCATGGAGCTGCCCAGACATTCTACTTCATTAGACCCAGGGTGGGTTTTGGCCACCTGTATGTCTTCAATTCAACTCAGCAAACATTTACCAACGTACATATAAGGCACCACAAGGGATGGCCGGGATGTAGCAGTGAGTAAGGTATCTACACCTTAGGAGGCTTACAGTGTCAGAGAGGTTTTAGCACAATAATTAGCACAAATAAATGAATATCTGTAAGAAGTTCTCAGGGGACTGGCATGCTCTGCCCTTATCTCAACATGGGCTCTTCATAAGAACCACTTGGGGATTTTGTTTCAAATTTTGTCTCTTGGGGGGTCTACCCAGAGTTTCTGATTTAATCACTAGGATGGGGGTCCCACAATCTGTGTTGCAACAGAGTCCCCGACATTTCAAATTCTGGTACTCTAAGAAGTACCCTTTGATAGCTACCATCAGGGAGTATGACTTCCTTCTGCAGCCACAGCACATGCCTTTGCTGTCCAGCACATGCCAGTGCCCAAGGGAACGAGGTCATGGGGAGGGAGTTTGCTACCAGGTTCATCGTCCTTTCAAAGCCGGTTTGGATTTCATCCGCAGCCGTGGCATTTCTCTGTGGTGTTCAATGCAGAGAGAGGGGCTGGCATGAAGACGAGGTATGCGAACAGGAAAGGATTAAAGCTTCAGAGTGAGAACCAGATACCGTTAGAGACACAAAAGGGCTTTGGAAGCCAGCTACTGAGTTTATGGATCAGGTGGCCGTGTCCAATGAGGTCCCCTTAGCTACCCCAGCTCACACAGGGAACCAGCCACAAGGCCAGTTTCTCTGACTCTCTGGTATCCAGAATTCTTTGTGACTGATGGCCATTGACTGGAAAGCCTGACTCCTCCCCTTTCTAATAGAAAACAAACAAACAAACAATAACAACAACAAAAAACAATTCTGATATTTTATCAAAGAATCACTGCCCATTGTCCAAGCAGGGGGTCCTTCATGGGAAAATGACAAAGGTTTTCTTGTAAACCACAGAATCTTGTTTCCCCAATTACTTCTTTGCTTTATACATAAGGTCTGGAGCCTGACAGTGGAAAGTTTCTTGTCCGAATTTCCAATAGGTTTTAATTTGTGGCTGTCCTCTGGCCCTCATTGTGATCCCCTGAATTCCTGTTAGTTCACTGCGCTCCCCTTCCGTCCTACAGTGGCTCCATCCATAGAGGGAGCTGTGCGCCCACTCCCCTTTCTTTGTTTTGCTTATAGAGTAGTCCCTTGAGGCTGGGCAGTATCCAGGGCTGGTGGTCCTGCAGAGAGGTGCTGGATGATAAGCCCCAGTGGCACTCACCTTTTGGGAGTCAGGTTTATTATTCAACCCACCCTTTGGAAAATCTGAATCTTCGACTTAACAACAACAACAAAATTTTGTATTATTAAAACACTAAAAAGGGCAAACTTCCACGTGGAGCCTCCACCACGACGGCAGTTCCTCTTGTTGGAAATTTGTTCAGAGCTTTCTAAATGTCTTATAGACCAAGGGGTCTTTGATGGGGCGGTGGTAGCAATGGCATTGCATGGGACTCTGTGGCTGGGAAACCTGGTAAAAGGCTTTTTCTGCTCCTCATTTCATTCCACAGAGGAGTGCTGAGCTTCTTGGTTTAATTGTTGAAATTCCGCTCGGCCAGGCCACGTCTTCCCTGCGTTGTGCACTATTTAGTATTTGTGTGCATTAGGTAATATATTTAATGTTTCTCACTCCAACCCAATTTGACTGTGTTTGGCAGCCGCCCAGTTCCACAGGCTGGGCAGGGGGGCGGAGGCAAGGGGTGGCAGGGAGACCATCCATCTGTGCTGGTGAGTACAGAGGCAGGATCCCTGCATTTGATGGTTGGTTTGCATGCTCAGTCCAAAGTGCTAGTGAAGCAGCCCTACCTCTTCCCAGAAAATCTCTCAGGGACACAATTAATGTTTCTCATATTGTATTGATTGTAGCCAATAAGTGTCTTAATGATTTGATGTAAGGCAGCGAGATTATGCAGGGAAAAGGGGGCCGAGGCAACTTTGGAAGAAGTATGTGGTTTAATTACTGGCTGGATTTCACCAAACCACCTCCTCCCTCAGGAATTTAACAAATAGGCATAAGTGCACTTTAGCTGCTCTTGACATCTGTTGACATGATATCTGCCTGCATGGAGGGAAGCAGGGAATTATGCCTGGGGCATTAGGGAGGGTGGGCGGTCAGGAAGCCCCAGGAAGCTCCTTTGCAGTCTGCAGAATTAGGAGGAGGAAAATACTGCCTTAGCACTTCAAGGTTAAGCTATGGAGAGCAGAGCTTCCTCTACTCGGAGTCTGCCCTCTCATTTAATAAAGCCATCTCCATCTCCAATGTAAGGTTAGATATGTGTGTGCACATTCTAATGACCTTAAAAGCCCTGGTGCTGACCTAGATGCAGAACTGAACTTGAAAACTGGATGGTGGATGGGCAAATGCTTGATACACCTGATGGAGGGACTACGTAAAGGGCCTTCCTTTTACTGCAGCTGTGAATTGCTGGGAAATTTCCTTTTAGGTAAACAACAGAGGGCTGCTTTTCCCCTCTTCTTTTGTTAATGGGAAAAAAAGAGAAGCCAAAACCCAACTACAAGTGAATGTTGACCCCAGCACAGGGAAGACTGATGTTGTGAATCTGCTAGTGTTTTGATTACATCAATAATTCACAGAAAGTACCGTCCACTTAATCTCCTTTTTGCCTCTCCAGCAGAAGCCCCTGGTTTTATTCTGAAAGTCCTAAAGCCATCATTTTCCTCAGCGCTTTCCAAAGTATGTGTTTTGTTATGCTTGAAACATTTATATGTGTTACTGGCCAAGTTGTGTGTAAGCCATTTGGTTTCACGGGCTGATAAAAATCCACTTTAGATAGTAGACGCAAGGGGAGATGTTATCAAAACATAATTCCAAATTCAACGTGGCTATCCATTTATCAGGACCTGTCCCTGATGGGGCACTCTCGTCTTGTTTGTATATATCAGCCAGTCTTAAAAATCTGTATGTACTAGTATAAAAAGCCAGCGACCATAATGCTGTCACAACCAGAACAACCCGTTACGATGATGCTCACTGTGGCCAGTGAACCAGCCCAATCAAGGGGCAGGGCTGGCTGGCCAACTTCTTGCAGCTCCTCCCCGCACTCAGCCTCACCCCAGATTCGACCCCCCTCCCGCTCAGGGGCAGGGCCTTCCAGCCAACCAACTGATCTTACTCATGCACAAATTTATGCACAGGACCTCTAGTATATGTATAAATATAGTATATATACATATATGCCTGTGTGCTTATATGCATATGTTGCCATGCATACAATGTCAGATAAGTGTAACCAAAACTCTCTTTGGTTAAGTAGAAAATTAAAATTCAGACCAACCATAGTTTATTAGTGGGCACTTGTGATTTAGGCTAAGATCTCTACTCACTGATATGGGCATTTTTCCTAAAGTGAAGCTTTTCACAACAGGAATGGGATGTATTGTGATCAGTTAATTAAAGGATATGAATTGCATTACTCAACATTGTAGTGATTACAAAGTTCCTATGATTTGGAAGTAGCCCTCTGTGTTTGTATATGTTAGGGGTAATGGTTCTGTTCTTGTACTTGGCTGACTTTGAGAGGGTTTTTGTACTCCATTGTTATTATTAATATTATTATTGCTATTATTACTATGTGGTAGGCCTGGCAAAGATGTTCTAAAATGCCCTTACTAATAATTTTGCTGATGGAGAGAGAAGAGGAAGGTTTTAAATAAAAGCTAGACATGCTCACATAATAGATTGGTTCAGGTTTTATAGCAGGACACGTAACTATCTGCTTCTCTCCATTACCCCATGAATGAACCAACAAGTTATTAGAGCATATAGATGGGAAAAGTAACCTAGTTCCTATGGGTCTGAAACTTTCTAGCCCCTATTCACATTTTCCCACTGAAACTATCATTATAGCATAAAAAGCTACACTTCTAGACTTACCTTGATAATTGGTCCCCATGTTGATGGCCCTGGGGCATGTTGAAGGACCATCAGCGATCCAAGTATATTCAATTAGATATAATGTCAAGAGCATTTTATTCTCCCCTGATTCTCCCAAAATCGAACATGCAGGGTCCATGCACTTCTGATGAGCCGTCACACTTCACTTTCCTGTGCCTCCATAGAAGAAAGTATACTCCAATCCCCTGCTTTTAAATGATTAAATGATAATAATCAGTATTTCTAGTGTAGAGCAGTATTAGAATAATCCTGAAATTTTTCCAGTTTTATGTTCAGACAGCTTTGGTATGTGTGTATATAGATAGGCACATATGTAATATCTGTATGTGTGTATATAGATAGGCACATATGTAATATCTGTATCTATCTATCTATCTATCTACCTATGTTTGTTATAGATAAATATAACTCACCTATGGCTCACTTTAGGCACTGTTGTGTTTTATAAGTATTTAACTTATTTAAATTACCTAACATCCTTATTATGCAGGCACTACATCCCCATTTTGCTGATGGGACCAGTGAGGCAGAAGAGACATTAACTTGTCCAAGGTCACAGAGCTAGCAAGTTGTAGAATTAGGACTCAATCCCAGGGGTTTAACAAAAACAATTGTTTGCAATTATCTGAACATTTTCCATATGTCAGATATAGGGATTTAACATTTTCTCTATCAGTATCCCAACCAACCTCTGAGTTGACTATGGTCATCATTCCTCTTTTGCAGAATAGTATTCAGAAGCTGATAGACTAATACATTTTTTATCATATAGCTAGAAGATAATGGAAGTGAGTTTCCATCTAGACACAGATTTCAAAGTGCTCAATATATTAAAATAAAACTTCACACATATGCATCCATGCATTGTATATATTTCATATATATGCATTTATAATAATTAAAATGTAAATGCATATGAAAAGTGAAAAAGTAAGATACACCTTTTGTTGCATTGGCTGTATTTTGCACTCAAAATCATACCTCTGTAAAGAGGTATCTTTTCTTACTATCAGCATAAGCACAGAATTATCTGAGCATTTTCTCAAAATGACTGGGATGTGTTTGAAGAGATGAAAAGCCCATATCAACAGCAGAGAGATTTGATCCCACTTCTTTTTCTAATGAAAAAGTCATCTGCAGCCAATACGTGTTTAAATTTATTAAAAGGGCATATTTCCGAGTATTAAGGGGCATTAGCAAAACCGATGACACAAAGGTTCATTTCGAGACACAAGTTGAAATACCTTGAACTTCTAAGAGGGAAATGGCTGCTCCATCAGAGTTCATTATTATCCAAGAACATTGCACCAGCAATAAACTTTAAGTTAATGCTAACAATTTTAATTTGTAATTGTTAATTGTTGAATTCTGAATTGCTTTCCAATTTCACACAGAGTTTAATGTGTATGCAAATTACACAGCCAAGACATTCAAGATATAAAAGATAGACTGCATTTTGCAAATATACCATAATTATTGCTTAATTTTTAAAGGGTCTTTCTCTTTGTAGGGGTATTGTTCAATTTCTTGAAACTGAACAGAAGACAACTTTAGTTAATGATTAGTATAAATCTTGTGATGGAACTTAATTGAACGCTAACTTTGTTGTTCTCACAACTGCTAACTACTCAATTCCCTATTTCTCCAAGGTAGGACTCTTGCTCTCCTAGCACAAATAACTTGCCTTCTAATAATAGCAGGAAATACTTATCAGAACATCCGTTTAATTGTCTGAAGGTTGTGTACTCTGATGCAAGCTGTTACAAAAACACAAGAACATCTCTCAAACCTCCTTTAATATTATGTTTCTTATCTATTCCAACTGGATTTATCAATGTTTGGCCCCAGCAAAAATAACAAAAATAGATATCACAGAAGAATATAGATGTGTTTCTGTTGTTAACATTCAAGATAGGAAATGTCTAGATTTAGGGGGGAAACATATATATATATATATATATAGTATTTTGTTCAAGATGGTAGCAGCTAAACCAAGAGATTTGGTGGATTAGTAAGGATCTAACCACTAAGTGTTTAATTTACAAGTGTTTGTTGATTACCTGCTGAGTTCCAAGAATTGTCCTAGCTGTGGAGATTCAAAATACTATATACCTAGGATAGTTGAACAACACTGGCTAGTTGATACCATTGTGATCAAATGTTTACACATGAAACCAAGAAGTAAGTAAGCTCTACCACAGATAGTGATAACTGAGTGCAAGGGGGAAAGGTGAAGTCAACGAGACAGTGACTTGGGGTTAATTGCATTTGTGCTCAAGGAAGGCATCATTGGAGAGGTGATGTCTGAGCTCATGGTAAAAGGTTGAACCAGGAAGAGCAAGCGACAGAAAGTTCCAGAAAGTAGAGACTATTATAAAGGCCCAGGTGGGAATAAGGTATGTTAAAGTACCAAAAGAGATTTGTATTTAGGTTATGTCTTTATGATGGAATAATGACATTTCTTTTTAGTGTTTCAAAATACCAGCCCCCTCTTACATTTCATGTCATTTGTCATCAGACTATTGTATAACGAAAGACATTTCATGGATGGGCACAGGTTCTCCATACAGAAGAGGAGACATTGGGCACTCCTGGGAAAGTGGGAAGGGTGTTTTAGTTATGGCCTCTGCTCTGAATTGCACCTGAGTTTTCTTGAAGATCTTTGTAGACACTGAGAAAAATGTTTCCCATTCCAGATTGGACCAAAGTGAAACAAACTGATTTGGTGATACCTAAACTTATGTTTTAAATGATGGTTTTACATTTTTTGATCATGAAAAATTTCAAACGTAACAAAAGTAGAGAGACTACTATACTGAGCCTTCACATACTCATCATTGAGCTTTAACTACTGACAACCACGGGCAAGCTTGTTTCTTTTACTCTTTAATTTTCCTCTCTGTACCCCACAAATACTTTCCATCAGTATTCAATATTACCTTTTTGTTAAATATTTCAGTGTGTATATTAAAATGAAAAAGACTTTTAAAAATACATATATTTTATTGATTTTGGAGAGAAAGGGAGAGGGAGAGAGAAAAACATCAATGATGAGAGAGAATCATTGATCAGCTGTATTCTGCAGGACCCCTGCTGGGGATTGATCCTAAAACCAAAGCATGTGCCCTGATCGGAAATCAAATCACAACTTTTTGGCACAAAGGACAATATCCAACCAACTGAGCCATACAGACCAGAGTTTTTTTATTTTTTATTTTTTAGGGGGGTGTTTAAACAGTTCTTAACAACCATACTTGTCATTCCTTCTTCATGTATTATGTGGAAAACTTCTACAGAGAATCTATCATTATTGTTTAATTTTATTTTTTCTTACTTCAAGGTACAGTTCATACAAGAAATACAGAACACACACATCTTTGCATTTTTTCAATTTTCAAATGACTGAGTTTGTTTGCTTGAGTCTTCCAGAAAGACCAGAGACTTCTCTTAAGTCCCAGTCTGAAGCCCTGTTGTTGGCCCTCTGTGACCTTCTTTCAATTGCCCCCCCCCCTCATGTCCCAGCAGAGGGCTTCTTTGCATTATGAGGTGGCTGGATGTTCAAGGGTCAAATTGTACATTTCCTGTCCCCAACACGGGCTCATAATTTTTTAATGTGAGTTTTTCAGAACTGAGAGGTCTAATGGACATCTTTATTATTATATTTAAATCTCTACCTATCACCATTTCACCTTCTTCTAGTTAGAGGGCCTGCCCCCTATTTTTTAGAAGAGCAGTTCTGTTTGGCTTTTGTGCTGAGGACTGAGCATGTGGGTGAAGGCCTGGGCATTTAGAGATGGTCTCCCATCCGGTGGGCTCTTACAGCATCAGTGGGACCAGGCTATTGGACTCCACACCAAAATCGTCCCTCCCGCAGGGGCTTGTTAGGCTGGTTGGAGGTGAGTCTAGGGTCAAGTAGTAGCCAACTTGTCCTTACATAGAAAGACACAATCTGAGACATGGAGAAGGGAAAACCTTGACTGCATCCCTTGAAGCTGGATACAGCTGTTCTTGAAGCCAATGCTACCTACTTTGGAACTAAGCAACCACATAGGACAGGGCATGTCTTTTTATTCCCTAAATGACTTTTGGTGTGTGGGGATGTGTGTACACATGGAAGGGTCATGACTAACATGAAGGTTTTCTATTTATATAAGAAGACATTTAAAAAGATCCTTTAACCTATTTTAAAATAGTACAAAGTGGCTTAAAATGCACTTCTTACACATCTATTCTGCATGAGAAAGGTGTTGTGCTTGATACTATATGATAAAGGGAAAACAGCCAGGGGAGACTTCCTCTGCACATCCTAACACAGTCAGTATGTTAAAACGTGGCTAGAGATCATATTAACATGAAACAGAAACTTAGGGAGCTAGAACACAGTAGGAGCCCAGGCAGGGAGATGAGGTCAACATTTAACGTTTTTGAATGCAAAGAGATTCTGATTTTATTCTGTAGAGTACATTAGATCTTAGAGGGTTCTTTCTTTTGCTTTTTCTTGTCTCAGAGAAAGGTAATGCCATTAGCATGTGTTTTGCAAAGATTAATTTTGTAAGAGAAGTGCATAAATTGTGTTTAAAGACAAATGGAAGATGCTGGACCAAGCATTTAGGAAAAAGGTTCTAAGCTGCTTTTGAACCTCACAGATGCATATTTACATATACACTTTTTTGCACAATATCAGGGGTTAAAAGACCTCTCAAGAAAAACTTGGTAGTCCCATGAATCTTTTGCTTAGATGTCAGTCCAAAGTTTGATACATGTAGTCTCCATGGAAAATAAGGAAAACCAATGATTAAATATAGAGAACAGAATTAAGTTAACTGCATTAGAAAAAGTATGACATACTCATCAAACCTCCTAATGTTCTGACTAGAACTGCTTATGATGAGACTCAGTAAGGGGCAACCCCTTGTCTGGGATCTACATGGAAATGTCAATAACTCACTAGTGATTTTCAGAGGTGACTTACTTTTAGTGGGTTAATGAAATGGTAATTATCAGAACTGATTATTAATATACTAGTGACCCAGTGCATGAAATTCGTGCACGGTAGGGGGTTCCCTCAATCCAGCCTGCCCCCTCTCACAGACTGGGAGCCCTCAGGAGATGTCCTACTGAGAGCTGAGGCCTGCTCCCCATCAGTCTGGCCACCCTCTGAGGGAAGTGACCAGGCTGATCAAGGGAAGGTGCTAGCCCATTACCCTGCTGCTGCAACCACTGCCAGCCACTGCAACCACCAAGATGTTTTCATCAGTACAGACTTTAGTCCTTCACTGTGAAAAAAATGACAACGTTCTTTAGGCACTTCCAATATGTGTCTTTCATAGGATATGGCCTTTCTTTCTTTCTTTCTTTCTTTCTTTCTTTCTTTCTTTCTTTCTTTCTTTCTTCCTTACCTGAGGATATGTTTCCACTGATTTTTACAGAGTGTGGAAGAGAGAGATAAAAATCAGTGTGAGAGGGACACTTTGATTGGTTGCCTCCTGCATGAGCCCTGACATGGCCCCCTGCCAGGGAGGAGCCTGTAACCTAGGTACATGCCCTTGATTAGAATCAAACCCAGACCTTGTGGTCAGCAATCCAAGGCTCTATCCACTGAGCCAAAGCAGCTAGGGCAGGATATGACATTTCTAAGCCCCTCCAGCAGCAGACCTTTGCTTTTTCCTCCAGGAATGTGGTGGGAAAAACCCTAGATCACCTTCTTGGATTCTGCAAATGGCGCATATAGGAGCTTAGCCAATGAGTGGTCAGAAAAGGTGTTTACGCTGGAACTGGTTTAGCTCAGTGGATAGACCATGGGCCTACAGACTGAAGGGTCCCAGTTTTGATTCCTGTTAAGGGCATATACCTTGGTCGGGGGCCCAGTGGGAGTGTACAGGAGGTAGTTAATCGATGTTTCTCCCTCATCAGTGTTTCCAACTGTCTATCTCTCTCCCCTGTTCTCTAAAAAAAGTCAATAAAAATACATATATTTCTCTTTTTTATCTTTATTGTTCAGTTTATTAATTATATTGTTCCCTTTTTTTTCACCCTATAGTTCCCCTCCACCTGGTACCCATCCCACCCTCCACCTTCACCCCCTTCCACTGTCCTCTCCCATAGTTGCATGATTTTTGTCCAGTCTCTTGCTGCATTTACCACACCCCCTTTCTCCCCAAGAGTTGTCAGTCCATTCCCTCTCTATGTCCGTGATTCTGTTACATTCACAAGTTTATCCTGTTCATCAGCTTATTAATTCACTTGATTTTTAGATTCATTTGTTGATAGATGTGTATTTGTTGTTCCTAATTTACACTTTTATCTTTTTATTCTTCCTCTTCTTAAAGAATATCTTTCAGCATTTCATATAATATTGGTTTGGTGGTCATGAACTCCTTTAGCTTTTTCTTATCTGCTAAGCACTTTATCTGACCTTCAATTTTGCATGATAGCTTTGCTGGATAGAGTAATCTTGGTTGTAGATTCTTGCTGTATATCACTTTGAATATTTCTTGCCACTCCCATCTGGCCTGCATTGTTTCTGTTGAGAAATCCGCTGACAATCTTATGGGTGCTCCCTTATAGGTAACCATCTGTTTTTCTCTTGCTGCTTTTAATATTCTCTCTTTGTCTTTTGCTCTTGGAATTTTATTTTATTTTTTTTTTTTTTTTTAATTATTTTTTATTGATTTTTTGCAGTATAATAGTAGTACGTTTTCCTTTCCCCCTCCCCCTTATCCTCCCCCCAGCCTCCCCCACCCCCCAGCACATATTCCCAGCTTCCCCCCCTCCCCGCCCCAGTGTCTTTCATTCATTGGTTATGTTCATATGCATGCATACAAGTCCTTCAGTTGATCTCCCCCCGCATCTGCCTCCCATCCACCCAGGCCTCCCCCTGTAGCTTGACAGCCTGTTCAAGGCCATCCTGCCTCTATATCAGTCGCTCTCCCCTGTTTCTTTTCTTCAAAAATATCTTGCCTCTGCATACTAGAAATAAATGTATAAGAACAAAAAGTGTTTCAGTCTCGGTTTCAATGTCCAACTTTTCTGAGTCCCAGTTTCAGTGTCAAATAATTCATTATGTGTATAAGTCAGCAATGGTATCCAGATGGTGGACATATCGTGTCAATGCAAGATCCATCCTCTCTGGTTTGGTCCTGGGCTGCCTGCAGACATGCACAGCTGCTGACTGCTAGCATGGCAAGGTGTCGTCAGTGTCCCCCATCTCTGGACCGTCCTCGTGACTGGAACAGATCCATCAGTTCCTCACCGTCGCAGGAACCCACATGGTGTTGGAGTTGTTCTCTGGTCTTCTAGCTCACTGATGCTGCTCTTGGAATTTTAATTATGATGTGCCTTGGTGTGGTCCTCTTAGGGTTCCTATATACTGGGGTTCGGTGCGCTTCTTGAACTCCTAAGTCAATTTCTTTCACCAGGTGTGGGAAGTTTTCGGTCACTATTTCTTCAAATAGGTTTTCATTGTCTTGCTCTCTCTCTTTTTCTGGCACCCCTATAATTCAGATGTTGGTATGCTTGAGGTTGTCCCAGAGGCCCCTTGCACTATCTTCAATTTTTTGGATTCTTTTGGTTTCTTGCTTTTTCAGCTGAGTGGATTTTACCTCTTTGTATTTCAAATCTTTAACTTGGTTCTGGGGTGCTCCAGAGCGCTTTTAGGTCTTTGTATAATATTTTTTATTTCAGTCAGTGTATGCTTAATTTCTGGTTGGTCCTTTTTCATATACTTGAGAGTCTCCTTTATATCCTTGAGGGTCTCCTTCATTTCCTTGTAGGACTCATTCATTTCCATGTTGGTCTTGATCATTTCCTTGCAGGTCTCATTCATATCCTTGAGGGTCTCATTCATTTCCTTGTAGGTCTTGCTTATTTCCTTATAGGTCTCGACCTTTTGTAGGAGCCTCTTGAGAAGCCCTATAACCGTGGTTTTGAATTCCATGTCCAGTCGTTTTTTCCCTCCATTTCTTTCACATCTGATTTCTTTCCATCTCTCTGCATGGTGGCTGCTTTCCTGAGTTGGTCAATTAGCTTTGTGTGGTAGCCTTCCTACAAGGGACAGTGGGTCAGCCTCCCCAGTTACCTGAGGTGGATATGGGTTGTACAGTCTTGCTGAAGTTAAGCTTAGGTTAATTGTTGTTAGCACTTGGAGGGGTTGACCTCCAGGCCAATTGTCTGTGAAGTTTAGCTGTGCTCAGGTTGGATGGGTGGAGTCTCCGGGCCAAGCAGACAGTGTTAGCTCCAACCTATGTGGCCCCAGGGAGTCTGTGTTGGTGACAATGGCCGCCAGCACCTCTGAGAGAGAGCCGCTGCCAAGCTCCACCAGCTGCCGGGGAATTCAGACTCTCCCCAAATGAGTCTGCACACCCAATGTCTCACCCAGGGTTGTAAAACAAAGTAGTCTGACAGTTTCCCAAATGAGATAGCAAGTCACAGAGCGCTCTCTATGCAGCTCACACAGCTGAGCTGTTCCCAAGTTCACGCGCAAGCTCGCCTTCTCCACAAGCCGGGAGACCCCTGCAGCACCCGAGCTTTGGCGTGCCCTCCCACTGTCCAGTTTTTACCCCGTATGATAGTGGGTTCCCTGGACTTCACCCAGAGCTGGAGAATCAGTCCAGTGGGACGTCTTTGTCTCCCCCGTTCGAGAAAACTGGCCGGTTTTCAGCTGCCTGCCCTATCTGCTGGCGCGCTCCAAACCTCTCTCCACGCGAATCTTCAATGCTGTCCTCGGCCACTCCTCCGAGTCACAGTGTCTTATCTTCACTTCTATTTGTGGAATTTTCACTCGGCCAGCTTTCTGGTGATTCTGGAAGGTGTTTGTTCTTTCGTTAAGTTGTAGTTTTAAAATTGCTGTGTATGTCGGCGAGATAGGTGTTTTACCTATGCTGCTATCTTGGTTCTCTAAAAAATACATATATTTTTAAAAATGGTGTTTCCTCTACAGCTCATGCAGCCCCTGCATTGTATCCACTGGGCTAGGGGGGTGTCCCTGCCATCCGATGGTGGCTACCAGGGTCTTCACACACCCCAGAGACTGGCAGCCAGCCCCTAACCCCCATTGTGGGTGCCAGCCTGGGGGTGTAGACCCAAACTGCTGCTGCTTGGAGCCAGAGCATGGGCAAGTAGCTGGGGGAGGATAGGAGTCAGCCCTGTTGTGGGCGCCAGGGTGGGGGCATTCAGGAACCACTGTGCTGAACATGACAGCAGCCACCAGGGGCCAGCCCTGTTGTGGGCACCAGGCTGAGGGCGTGGACCTGAACCACTCACTGCTTGCAAGCGGCTGGGGGCGGGGTGGGAACATCCCTGTCTCCAGAGGCCAGCAGTCAGCCCTGCCATGGGTGCAAGGCTGGGGGGCATGCAGGGACCCCTGGGCCGCACACAGAAGCAGCCACCATAGTCTTTGCATGCTCCAGAGGCCAGCAGCCAACCCTATTATGCGTGCCAGGCTGGGGTATGGACCCAAACTGCCACTTGACATCAGAGCAAGAGAAGCGGATGGGGGCAGGGTGGGAACATCCCTGCCCCCACTCCCCCAGTCGCTTGGCTGCTGTACCCATAGTCCCCCAGTGGCTGGGGGTGTTTTGGGACCCAGACCTCTCAGCACCTGTGTATGCAAATTAACTGCCATCTTTGTTGGGTTTATTTGCATTTCATTTCTGATTGGTTGGTGGGCGTGGCTTGTGGATGTGGCAAAGGTATGGTAAATTTGCATATTACTATTTTATTAGATAGGATTAGTCTGTGTCCTTTAAAAATACTGAATGCAATCTGATCAGTGTGAGCATCAACCCATGCACTGAAGGGTTGCCAGTTTGATTCCTGATTAGGGCACATGCCCAGGTTGGGAGCTTGATTCCAAGTAGTGGGTGTATAGAAGGCAGAAGATTGATGTTTCTCTCTCTCCCTCACTCTGCCCCTCTTTCAAATCAATAAAAAAAAATAACATATAAAAAATACTAAATACCATTTATCCAGTGTAGTAATTCCTTTTGTCTTGTTCAATAGAGCTTTTTTTTTATCTTATTAAAAATCCTATCTAAAAAAAGAGTAATATGCAAATTGACTCTCACTCCAACACATAAGATGGCTGCTCCCCATGTGGTCAAAGATGGCTGCCCCTATGTGGACACAAGATGGCTGCCATGAGATGGCCAGCAGGGGAGGGCAGTTGTGGGTGATGAGGCCAGCAGGAAAGGGCAGTTAGGGGTGACCAGGCTAGCAGAGGAGGGCACTTGGGGGTGACCAGACCTGTAGGGGAGGAAAGTTGGGGGTGACTAGGCTGGCAAGGGACGACAGTTAGGTGTTACTGAACCAACAGGGGAGGACAGTTGAGGGGGTACGAGGCCTGAAGGGGAGTGCAGTTGGGGATGATCAGGCTGGCAAGGGAGGGCAGTTAGGGGCAACCAGGCTGACAGGGGAGGGCAGTTAGAGGCAACTGGGCTGCCAGGGGAGCCATTAGGAGTCCATCAGGCTGGCAGGCAGAAGCGTTTAGAGGCAATTAAGCAGGCAGGGAGGTGAGTGCTTGGGAGCCAGCAGTCCTAGATTATGAGAGGGATGTCCAACTACCCATTTAGGCCTGATCTCACCAGAAGTCCTGGATTGTGAGGGGGATGTCCAACTGCTCATTTAGGCCTGATCTGGTGGGATTGAGCCTAAACAGGAAGTCAGACATCCCTCAAGAGGTCTCAGCTTGGAGAGGTTGCAGGCTGGGCTGAGGGACACCCCCCACATACACAAATTTTGTGTACTGGGGCTCTAGTATAATATATTGTGTGTAATTATATAATAAATTATATGTGAATTTTTTAAATACAAATTAATTATACTTATAAAGTATTATGCATAATTATATATATGAATAAAGTTGACTCCATTCAGAAACCCAAGGCTATATTTTTGTGCTATTAAGCACATTAAAATCAGGGGGAAAATTGAAATACCCCAAGAGCAGAGCAGATCCAACTGGTGGAATTCATTGCTGACATGTGAGGAAGTAAAAGTAGCTGAGAGACAGAGATATCGATTGGACCAAATTAAGACAACTCAGTCCATTGTTTTTTTCCTAAAGACCTTGGTCAGCTGTGGAACCTGCTGGAACTGGGGAGGTTGAATCCTTAAATAAAGTCATAGTTTCTCCTTTGTCATGAATAAGAATAATAAGTGGGTGCTAATAGCCTTCCTCTTATATCAGGGGCATTTAATAATTTCTTATTTATGTTACAGACCCTGTCTTTCCTTTTAATGAGAGTGTTCTTGCTTTCTTTTAGAGATAAAAACCATGGGGACTAATATCACAGAGAATGGAGAGAAAAAGAAGGACAAGGGTGATAATGTACAAAGCTTCTGTGTAGAAAGACAGCTGACAGGAATGGGCAGAGGGAACCCAGGACCAAAATGTCCTGAAAGAATTGGAAGGGAAAGGACGAGTTACAGGCAGTTTTGACGAATTATATATAGGATGCCATTTAGTAATTAGCAATAAGGGCTTTGGTTTTCTATGGCTCATCCTATACATAAATAGCAATTTGAAAGGAAAACAAAAACAAAAGCTTTATTGGGTATTTATTCTGGGCACTATGAAAAGTGCCTTCTATTTATTGTTTTGAAAAATAGAAGAGCAGCCCTTGGTGGGTCCTATTAGCAAAGCCTTGTGTTAGTAGGAGCTAGGCTGACAGTCACAGACAGGCCTTACTTCTATTTAACTCAGACAACCTCACAAACATCATCCTCAGAAAGGCCATCCCATGACTGTAATAGGTCAGGACAGCAGGAGACTAACACCCGACATTGGGTGCCACTTAATGCTGGTGGTCTTGATCCAGCATCTACAAGGGTTCAGGAAACCTGGAGAAGAGAAGAAACATAATTCTGAAAGGCATTTGTGGGGGCAAATTAGCCTAGCTAAATAAACCAAGTTCTTCTTGTCTCAGGACCCCTTGCTTTTTATTAACACAATTTGTCCTAAGGTGAGGTAGAGATATACACATCAAAGGGTCTGGTTAGGTACAGAATCCATTGTCAGATTGGGGAATTACCTCAGGCTGTTCAGGTGTTTGGCCAGTAGAAGGGAATAACATGTAAATTAAGATGCCCTTAGCTGTCTGGCAGTAAACAATCATTTCTTTCAGGTTTGGGGAAATGCCTGTAGCCGCTCCCACCAGGTGATAACATATGTGATTCAGCCTTTGTTGAGTCCCCAAGTTCCATCAACCTTTCAATGAAACTCTTGCAATTATGACATGCTGGAACTGGCTTCCTGCAGGAGACCAATGTGTGATTATGACTGAATGCAGTTGAACTACTGAGATGGCTGGTTAGCTCCCTATTCTGGCCAGTATGAGTGACTGCTCCTTTATGAATAGTGTTAGCTTCACTGTGTTCCTCCTGCATCCCAGGTAACCTCTATTAAAACACCCGTAGCAAAATGACTCTACTCTCAAAGACATCCAGGTCAGAGAAGAGCCATACTCCCTTGGACCATTCCCCACAAGTACCTAACACAACACTTCCTATATGAAGTCATTTTTGACACCATCTTATTGCAGCACCTCATGCTTCCTCATGGTGTACCCTCTCCCTCTTTGCAACAGGTAATAACCCAATTTTGCTCAAAGGCAGGTGTGGGTTCTGGTCATCCTTGACTTGAGAGCATGAACTGTCCCATTATTTTTAAAGTAGTTGAAGTCTACAAAAGCAGGAACACTTAATTCAGTTACATCACATACCCAAGGACACAAGGTCAGGGTGAAACTGCACATTGAGCCCAGGCATTCTGTCTGAAGACCCTCAGTCCCATCATTTCAAATTGCCTCTCACATAGATCATTTCTTCTGTGTGTTTCCGTTGTGTGGTTCATAGCTGCCTTAGAAAACTACCACAAAGTCAGTGGCCTAAGATAACAAAAACTTATTATCTCCTATTTCTGTATGTCAGTTGGCTGAGCTGGTTTCTACGCTATGGGTTTCCCCAGGCCAAGGTTAAGGTATCAATTGGATGGGCTCCTACAGACAGAATCTCTGGGAAGAATCCACTCCCAATCTCATTGGGAAGATTGGCAGAATCTCCTTTCTTGAAGCCATAAGACTAAGGTCTCTGCTTCCTCACTGGCTGCCAGCTGAGGCCTACCTTGAGCTGCCTAGAGATGTCTTCAGTCATTACCAGAGGCCCCTCCACCAGCAGTATGAGTCCTTTTCACACTCAGAATCTCACAGACTTTTTCTTCTGCCTCATCTCTCACTCAGCCAGTGAAAGCACTGGGCTTTTAAAGGCTTTTGTGATTACATTGCACCTTCTCCAAAAAAATCCAATCTCCCCATTTTAAGGTCCACAACCTTAATTACATCTACACAGTGCTATTTTTCATGGACACTATTCATAGGTCTGGGAACTAGAGTCTGGGCATCTTTGGGGATTATTTGTCTGCTGAGGACACTTAGCTAATCACCCTTCCATCCTCTCACCATCGTCTTCTGATGGGTTTAGCCTTTATTTCAATACATCAGCGCACTTATATTCATTTTGGATTGAAAACTCTTCTCTTGAATGTGGCTTTGCATATTCTCTTTTCTCTCCCTTTGGCAATTGAGAATAAATTCCCAAGAAAATAATCTCATTTCCCTACATAGAGGTACTTAGGAATTGTGAAGGAGAGCCAGGATGCAGCAATTGTAGCCTGTGTGTTATGACAGTAGCTCTTGTGCGTTTCTGAAGCCAACTGAGAGGAACCTCAGCATTAGCAGGTATAAGCATGGGAGGTGGGGAATGTCCATGTGATTTCAGGATTGCTAGCCAGGGCCTCCTAGTACAATAGGTGCCCAGAGAAGCATGTAGCAGCGAATCTCAGGAATGGTAGCAAAGGAACCAATTAAAAGCCTGGGCTTCTGTATCCCTCACTCAAATTAGCATCAGCTATATTCAGTTAATAGCAAACTTGTCATCCAATTTTCTACCACACCTGCAGTTAGCAGCCCTTCTGGTCTCCTGTGGAAGTTACCCTTAAAAGCAATCCATTCACTCCATAATGGGAAGGGTTGTTACCACAGGAAATTTGTTTGCAAACACTTTTTTAAAAATCCTGTTGACTTTGAGGATGATACTATTGGTGAGATGGCTTTTGTGGGTCTGGCATGGGCATTATCAAGTTCTAGAAAACAAAATTCAGTTAACAAAGTAGTCATTCAAGAGATGGCCAGCTGTGCAAATGAAGTGTTATTTTATCTACCTCTCTTTCTTTTTTTTAAAAATCCATACATGTGTAATTTGAAAACACTGCATGAGGCAGCCTGATTGGGATGAGGAGCATCCCGAAATGAGAAAATCTCTGGCCACAGGGACAAATCCACAGGCCTCGAGAGAGACCCTGCAGATCACTAACACGCATCCACAGGGATATATTGACGGCGGCCCGAGCCCATGAGAAGATGGATCAATCCAGCAGACCTGCATTAATTGTGAAACAGAAGGGACGATGAGATCAATGATGGGAATGAAAGTGCCGTGGTAACGACGCCACATCTAGCTAGTCCAATAATGGGGAAGCTGATGTATAGCATATTGGAATTCTACCGTCTGGGCACTTGTCACCATAAAGAATATCCCACAATTATGAGGAAAAATGGAGCAGGCAGCAGTTGAGCCAACCTAATCAGCCTGATGCCACAGTAGTTCTCCTGATTAAACACTAAATTAAGTGGCACTCAGCTCTGTAACCTACCTGCGTGATGAAAAATAATCCTAGAGCTAACGTGAAAAGTTTGCATTTTAATCAAAGCCAATGATGAATATTAAAATATTCTGGGGCTATTTTGGTGTCCTTCAGCTGTGAATATGTTTAACAATTTATAAATGGGTCTTTTGCCATTGGCTACAAGGAAAAAGGGCCCAGTGCTATATTGGGAGGTAAGGCTTCCTGCACTAAAAATCAATTAGACTTGATACGAGCTCAGAGGACTCTTAGGGAAAAAAAAAAAAAGAATGCATTCAAGAAGCCCTGGGAGAATTCAAATTTAGTTAACTTCTCTAACGGTTTGCCTAAGGGCATCAACTCTATTCTTTGCTGAAAAACACGTGATCATTTCTGGAGGCTCCAGGCTTAATAAGCTGCGGCTACTACCAGGACTCTTTGCACAAGTGTCATTATTAAGTCCTGCACAAAAATCCATTGACAATCTAGGACGAAATAACAAATTCTCCCGTACTGAGAGAAAGCTGGATTTCATGGGCAGGTGGAGCATGGAAAAGAAACAACTGGCTTTATGAGCCTCAGGCCCACATTCCAGATAGATTTCCCATGTAGATCCTGATCCCAGGACACACACTGAGGAGATCCTTTGATTGTTCTTTGCATTTGCAGGAAAGAACCCCCAGAAAGAGCCATCAGGGCCCATCTACGTACCTGCAGCTCAATGGCTGGCAGCCTGGTCTATGAGGCAAAGGCAGGTTATACCAAAATAGAAACACTTCTTGATCAAAAGACATGGTGCTAATAAAGTCCTTCATTAAAATGAGTCCCAGCAGAGCAACAGGCAAGACCAGAAATCAGTTGACCATCGGCCATTCTTTCCTATCACATTTTCTTGTGTATTTTAAGTAAATGTGTGGGCTTGCCAGTTAATTTAAAACACTTTTTTTTCTTGTTGGGGAAAGAGTTGAGAGAAGGGAGACTTCTGGCTATGTTTGTATAGTTGTGCAATAACTTGAATTTATTTTATTTTATTAATTAACAATCATTCGTGTAGCCATCAATTCATGCCAGGCCTAGTTCTAAGGGTTTTAATAATATCAGCAGATGTAATTCCTCTAATGATTCTTTGTGGTGGAGAGATGCAGAAAAATGAACTGAAGCCCAAAGAACTTAAACAACTCACCAAGATCTCATAGACTGTGACATGTGGGGATTCAAACCCAGGCAAGCTCTTTCCTGCTGTGTCCTGTTGTAATTGGTAAGTTCTTCTAAAGAGTTGTTTGGTCCATGGTATCAGTCCTATGAAATGAGAATGATTGAGGTGCTATTAGATGGGGTTAGTTCAGGCTATGCTATATATTCTTCCTACTTCTCTCCTACCACTGTCTCATTCTTCAGACATGCCTTTCCTTCATCCTCTGAGATTGTCTTTTGCTAAGTAAATCATGAAGTAGTGATCTTATCTGGATCAGCTGTTCTAGGTCAGACCACAGTATCCAGACCTTCAGAAAAATGGATGGCTGTTAGGAGCCAACCATGTGCATGCACCACCAATGAGAAGCAGCCACAGAATTCAGCCAGCCAAAAATCTAGAATAATTTTAAGATGACGCCATGATCATCATAGTTATTAAATATCATTGCTGAGAACTCTAGTAGGAGTTTTCGTTCCACTTTGTTAATTTACAATACAACTTCCATAACCCTACAAATCCAAAATAAAATAATGTCAACTTGGATAAAATATCTGGGGCTGAGAGAGGAGTGATTGGCAGAGGAAGTAACATTACTAAGAGTGGCAGACCTGATACTGAACCTAGCTAGGTTTTTTTCTACTCTATCCTTTAATCTATAAAACGTGACTCATCTCCATCTCCAGGTGCTATCAGAGGCCAAGTGAAGGTATCACGAGGTCAGTAGCCTTCAGACCCTAAATTCATGGAAAGTCACTTCTGCCTCATTGTCTAAGCTCTGTTAACAACTGCCTGCAGAGACAATAAGAGGATTATGGCTTTGGAACAACTTGTCTCTGCACTTCCTCCTTCCTCCAACAGTGTGATTTTTAAATACTCAAACACTGCACAGAGGAAAAGAAATCCAACAGACAATTCCACATCACAGGAAAATTGATATCAAGCTGGCTCATCAAACAAGAAAGGGCAGGGGACTTGCTTTATCACGGTTGGGAAACTATGCACTTGTGTCATGGTAGCAGTGCTGGGTTTCTGTCTCGTTTTGACCCATCCTTATAGACTGACAAGCTGCCCTAATGAACCCTGTAATGGAGTCCTCCGGAAAGAGCACAGGTCTTTCCTCAGCGCCCTTCCATATTGAGATTAAATGCTGATTAAGGCAGAAATGCAAAACAACTACCAAGAAGAACCATCTTGAAACAGTGGTGTTCCCTTTCAAGGGATAGAAGCAGTCACACTCATCCATCCACAGGGAGCTGAGACTGATGCCTCTCCAGGTGCCTCAACCCGCACAGCCTGGAGCAGCCCTTTCCTTGGACTCTTTCCACCTACTGCTGTGATTCTAAGAAAACACACCTGTGCTTACCACCTTCTCCCCTCTTGCAGCTTAAGGATTATTTTATTTATGAGCCATGAAAATGAAACTCAAACTAGCTCAAGTGCTGAAGGAAATTTATTTGAACTCAAAATAGGCATTTGATTGGCCATCAATGAAGTTCAGATGCCATCAGGATGTGCTTTCTGATGTCTCTTCTGTGCTTTTGATTCATTTGCTTTCTTATCTCTTCCTGCCCCAAAATATTCCCAATCAACATGGTAGAAAATGCCTGCCAGTATCTTCCAAATCACAAAAATTGCAGTCCACCATACAGGAGAATGATTTATCATTCTCTCTCTCTGCAGTCAAATGCCAAATAATCAGTGTGAGTTTCCAATTAGTCCAGCCTGGATCAATTCTCCAGATAGCTTTGGCCCTGTTACTGTGTAGACACAGGATCATTTTCATTGCAAGCATGCAGATAAAGCTTAAAGGACACTTCTTTAAAAAAGATGTTCTGAACATCTTCTATAAGGCACATCTCATAAGACCAGACTTATTTTCCCCCAAAGAATCAGTTGTTGAATATTGGCCAATGGCTGTGTCATCATAACGAGAAGGCAGGAGAGAAGTTGATGTTCCCCCAATTCTGGTGCCAGGCAAAACTCCATCCTCACTCACTGCCTGCTTGATTGAGTTTGCATTTCTTGGAGACCCTTGACATGGTGGCCTGAAGGGGACATGGAGAATGTGTAACTTCCTAGTGAATGAGTGCCCCACCATACAACTGATGTTTGCATCAGTTGCTATATTTAAAACTGGATGAACTGGAAGTTGAGGAATTAACTTGTGACCTATACTGAATAGAGGAAAGGGAGTAGACTTTGGAATTATAGCTGTGTCAGTCATTGGCTCCATTCTTTTTATTTAAAATTGGTTAAGAAAAATAGTTCCTAACCACATAGGGCTGTTGAAAGAATTCAATGAAGTAAGGTATGTTAAGAAATTAACCCAGTGTTCTGCTTATAGGACACATGCAATAACAAAAGCTATTTATCTCAACTAGAAACGACTTGGTTCTACCCAGAAGACATGTGGCAAAATTTAGCTACAACTGGGAGGGGGATGCTACTAGGTACAGTAAGGGGATGCTGTTGAATACCTTCCAATACACAGGTCAGCCCCCACCACAAAGAGATGTCTTTCTCAAAGCGTCAATGGTGCTAAGGTTGAGAAGCTCTGTTGTAACCTATTATCACAATATCATTATTAATGTTATATTACTTGGAGGTTGAGAGGAGGGAAGATCTTTACAAAAGCCTTTATATTTTATCCCTCATATGAAGGTTCTTTCTAAGAGAATGAAGGAGACATTTTAGGGGACTGCAGAGGCAGTTAGATAACAGCTCTCACTCGGTGTAAAAACAAATACATAAGGGAATCAAAGTGGCAGGTTTGTTAGAGCAGGGACTTCTGTATACAAAATAAATTAAAAAGAACTGTCCAGAGTCCTGAAACATTTGGCCAATGTTTAATATGTTATGTAAACCGGTTTAAGTTGAACAATAGTCTCTGCAAAAATGCATCAAAAATTGGAAAATACTTTCTGGCTCCTATCCCCAGTCTTTCAAGGTGATCCACTTATATCTTGGATAGAAGAGAGTAGATAATAGGCTAAAGACTAAGCTCTTTCTTTCTTTCTTTCTTTCTTTCTTTCTTTCTTTCTTTCTTTCTTTTTTTAACCAGGCTGTAAGCTTCATGGAAACAGGAGTATTTAACTTTTATTTTATATTTTTTTTGTAAGCTTCATGGTTTTCTGTGGTGTGTGTACTTTTAAAAAATATATATTTTATTGCTTTTTTTACAGAAAGAAATAAAGAGTTAGAAACATCAATGAGAGAGAAACACTGATCAGCTGCCACCTGCACACCTCCCACTGGGGATGTGCCCGCAACCAACATACATGCCCTTGACTGGAATTAAACCTGGAACCTCTCAGTCTGAAGGCTAGTGCTCCATCCACTGAGCCAAACCAATCAGGGTTGTGTGTACTTTAAAAAATAGATTTTGTACTTTTTAAAACACTTAACACAATATCTGTTCTCTTAATTTATATTAGTGTACAGCATTATTATTGGTACTGTGTTATACAGCTGATTTCTATAATTTATTCATCTTGTCCAACTGAAATTTTGTTTTCATTAATAAATAACTTCCTATTTTCTCCTCCCTATAAACCACCATTTCACTTTCTGATTCTATTAACTGGACTGTTTTAGATACTTCATATATGTGGGGTTATGCAGCATTTGTCTTGTGTCTCCCTCATTCCATTTAGCTTAATATTGTCATGGGTCTTATATTACAAAATTTCTTTAAGGCTGAAGAGTATATATACTAATAAAAGTATATTATGCTAATTAGACTGGGAGTCCTTCTGAACATCATTCTAGACAAAGTCATGGTAGCAGGGCCAAGGCAGACATAGTTAAGGGCTATCAGGCTGGCAGAGGGGGGGGGGCAAGCAGGCCAGAAGGAGGTGGCAGTTGGGGGTGAGCTGCCCAACAGGGGAGAGACAGTTGGGGGCAAGCAGGCTGGCGGGAAGAGGGGGACAGTTGGGGGTGAGCAGACTGGAAGCGGGTGCAGTTAGGGGTGATCAGGCCAGCAGGGGAGGCAGTTGGAGTTGATCAGGGTGGCGAGGGGGGAACTTGGGGGCAAGCAGTCTGGCAGGAGGTGTAGTTGGGGGTGAGCAGGCTAGCATACAGAGTGGTTAAGGGCATTCAGGCAAGCAGATGAGCACTTAGGAGCCAGCAGTCCCAGATTAGGAGAAAGATGTCTGATTGTCGGTTTAGGCCTGATCTCCAAGGGGTCCCAGATTGGAGAGGGTGCATGCTGGACTGAGGGACATCCCCTCCCATGCATAAATTTTGTGCACTGGACAACAAATATACACACACACACACACACACACACACATACATATGTGGCCTAGTGCATGAATTTGTGCACCAGGTGCACTGGTGGGGTCTCTTGAACTAACCTGCACTCTCTCACAATCCAGGACCCCTTGGGGGATGTTGGAGAACTGTTTTCACCCCGATCCCTGCAGGCCAGGCCAAGGACCCATGCACTGGGCCTCTAGAATGCATGTAAGAACTTTGTGTAACCATTCAGGCCCTCCCCTCTCCCCCATTCCCTCTGAGATTTATCTGTCTGTTCCATGTTTCCATGTCTGTGCATTGAGCATCTGTCCCCTAGTGGTCAGTGCATGTCATAGCTACTGGTCAAACTAATGAACAGTCTCTTAGGCACATATGTGTATATGTGACTGTTTATATATATACATATACATATACATATATGTGTGTGTGTGTGTGTGTGCCCCCCTTTTTGGGAATCTGTCCTGGATAGCAACTACCTGGTGTCTGGGATAGAGTAAATAGTAACTGTTCTATTTCTCCTTTTCCCTTACCCATTGTCAATGCTCTGGATTTATCATGATAATGATAGTAGTTGCTTCATGCTAAAATTATTGAAAGCTTTAATATATTTTCTTACATAATCTCCGTAATTAGATGGCATTCTAAAGACATTATCATCATAGAAAAGGCCAGTGAGGCTATGGGTGAGTACGTGGTTTAGGAGTAGAAACCAGGAACTCCTCCTATCATTCATCAGATTGGTCTCCCAGACCATGGAGTGAATCCAGGGCTTGGCTTCCCAGCTCTGTCTGGGCATCAGTTGTGAAAACTCAGGGCACTGAGCCCTGCTTTAGACCCATGGGATCAGAATACTGGCATATAGGGCACAGAGCAAAAAGTTTTGGTACATAAGTTTTAGATTGAGAGATAGGAAAGAGGAATAGGCATTCTTTCCTGCCTGTATCAAACAATCTTAATTTTTTAGGACTGCTTTGGATAGAGTCTATTTACATTATTCTTAATTTTTGGCTAAGTTATGGGCAAATTTGTAATTTATCTGCTCATGATAAAATGGCCCTTTTAAATAAACAAAGAAGAATAATCATATTTGAAATGTTCTTGATGATTGGGAGTCCAGTAATTCACAACTCTATTTTATTCTGTACTGTTCCATTTTATTCTGTGCCATTCCTTTTTGATTCATTCTATTTTATTCAGTTCTATAGCATCACATGTCATCCCTCTCCATTCCATCCTTCTCCATTCCACTCCATTCCTCTCCATTCCATCCTTCTCCATTTCACTCCATTCCTCTCCACTCCATTCCATTCCATTCCATTCCATTCTCATTTGTTCCCTTCCCCTGCATTCCATTCTATGTTATTCCATTCCACTCCACTCCATTCCACTCTTCTTTCCTACACTCCATTTGATTTCATTCCACTCCACTCCACTCTATTCCACTTCATGCCATTCTATTTCTTCACAGTAACTCATTTTAATGCCATTAATTGTCTGGAGGGTATATATTATAGTGAGGAATTGTGGAATATCAAATTTGCATGGCTTTAATTGTATCTGTAGAAGTAATCATGTTCCAGAGAAACACACACACACACACACACACACACACACACACACACACACACACACATTATAGAAAAGGGAAAGATCCAGTTAATCTGTCATTTACTTTAGTTGTGTGATTATCTCCATGTGTTTAGAGTGCTCCTTTCTGCTTTCAGGGAATACCACACTTTCCAGTCCCCCATTGCTATTAGGGTGACCCTGAGACAAGAGTTAGCCCCTGGGCTGTGGGCAGTAGTAGTGTGTGTCACTTCTGAGACAAAGCAAGGAAGAGGAGGCTGACCATCTCTATTCACTCTCTTCTTGGCAGCTGAAGTGCAGCTAAAGTCCTGTGCTGAGAGGCTGAAGTCTTCATCAGCCTGGGTTCTTGCAGGATCGTGTGGAACAGAACCTGCCTTGCCTACCCTCAGGGTCTATCGTAGACATGGAATAAGCGATGACCTGCTGCAACATGAAGTCACTGAGCATTGGTGTTAGTGTAGTATCATGTGATAAACTAGACTACCTACTTGAAGTTTAGGAAATGTAATAAGATACACACACACACACACACACACACACACACACACACACACATATAAAGCTAGACTTGAATTCTGCAGACTGGATTTAAGTCTGTGCTCCCTTTTCAAACCAGCTTTTGAACAAAACCTGTCACTTAAAGGCTTTGATAACAGACATAGCTGATAACTATTAAGCCCATCTGTGTGCTCAGCACTGTACATAGGGTTTTGCAGAAATCAACTCATCTCATCCTTCCAGATACATCTTTATGTGGATAAACACCTATCGCTTGGCAGATGCAGAAATATGCATGGTACAAGAGGCAGAATGAGAAAGTGGCAATGCTGGGCTTGAGCCATGTCTGACTGATGTCTGTGACTGGATTTTGCTCACCTCTAAAGCGGGCTTGATTAAAATATCTACCTTGCTGTGCAGTTTTAGAAGGCTGCGTGCAGCCTCGGTGACAGGAGCTCCAGAGGCCTCATGGGTGAGGTGATTCGTCATTTGCGTTCTGCCAGCACTTGTTGGAGAAACCTTGAGAGTGTTTTCTCTCAGGTTGTCACTGGAACCTCATTTGCCAGCCTTGAAATCCCTGACTTGTTTTCTTTTTTTTCCCCCAAGTGGTAAATGTTCATCATTATTTCTGTCTCCTGTTCGACTTGACCCTCTCTCCATCATGACACTTGGCTCCATCCTTCAGCCGCTCTCCCTCTCTTCAATGGTTCCATGTTGCTGGGAGCAGAATTCATTTTTCAAAAGACAGATGGCAGCAACCCTGTTCTCTCTAAATAAAAAAAAAGCAAAACAGCTGTTAAGGTGCAAACAGAGTCGCGGCCAGCAAATCGTATCTGCTTCAAGTGTTGGCGAAGTTTCCCTTTAGGAAAGAGGAGCTATCTAAACAGAGCGTGTGGTCTCCCTGGGCTCTGCCAAGGCCCAAGTATAGAATGATGGCAAATAATGGAAATTTATAGCATGCGACAGACCCAGCACCTTTCTATCTTGGTGGGTGCATATTTAAATGCAGTGCTAAGGGAGCTGAAATTTACTGCTCTCCGCTAACCGTAAAATGCCATCGGAGAAGGAGATAAATCTGGGCCCCAAATCTTAGCATGCAGTGCACATACCGGCATGCACACACATGCTTGTAAAATACAGCCCTATACTGCTAACTCAGGAGTTTGAGGCCAGAGGAAGCCGCCAGAACAGAGAAAGTAAAGGAAATGTTTTATAGGGGACTACAAATGATTGTTTTCACTAGGCTGGGGTCAGGGTACACTGTGGCCTCAGGTTGAAATGAGTGTCGCTTTGTCTCTTGGCTGATATACACTTGACCTTGGCAAGGAAAGCTTTTTCTTTGCTGGATGCTCACTAGCTTCTCTTCCCCTTCTCACAGCCTTGCCACAGACCAACTTCCAAACCCATAGTGATGCCTTGTAACCCTCTGGAAGAGAGACATTATCTTCCTTTTTTAAAAATGGGATCTATCTATCTATCTATCTATCTATCTACCTATCTATCTACCTACCTATCATCTATCTATTTACCTACATATCTTCTTTCTTCCTGTCTGTCTGCCTATCTATCTATCTATCTATCTATCTATCTATCTAGAATTTGGAGTCTCTAGGGCTTTGTAAGAAGAGCATGAGACAGTAAATAGATTTTTCTCAGGCCATGCTTGCAAACTTCCTATGATGAGTGAGTGGCTTAGGTGAATACACCTCCTTTTCAGGCACATCTATAGTCAGAGAGTGAAATTTTCCCTAGTACTGACCAGGCATTTCTCATTGCCATTTGGAAGCAGGCCCTGCCAGCTCCTTCCGCAGGCCTGTCTGGTCTGGGCAGCCACCCATCTCTCTGTTGGACCCTGCAGTATTTATGAGGGGAGGCCCACGTGAAAATCTGCCTGAACCCCTTGCTGAAGTTCCGCCTGCCAAAACTTGGTGGAACATTCCAATCGGCAGCCACTTCAAGAAGGGATACTCTCTCTCTACTGATCTTCATTCTTAGATGTTTCCTCAGCTAGTCCTTCAGCAAGGAGAGGTGTTTACTTCTATTAAGAAATCCATGCTCTGGAGGAATTGCTTCATCATCCCCATTATGAATTAGAGGTGTTTGTTGTCTTTCCCTATATGTTTCTTTGGGCATAATTGTGTGTATGTGTGCATGTTCATGTATGTATGTGTGTACAGGTATTCATGTATGTCATCTTAACTGATCCAGCTTTGGAAACATGCTTAATGTCTATATGTTAGAATCCACTGCTGCTCAGAACTGGAAAGAATGTTCCTGGTTTCCTAGATTTTATAAATGTTTCTGTGTGGGGGTGTGGTTAGAGGTGGGTGTGAAGACTAAGCAGATAATACTTGCTCAACTTGAAAACCACCCCTTCCCTTAGTGTGGAGTATTCCTGGAACTGCTTAGTACAACTGGTGTTATTTTATATAAAACTGTTTTCATAAACTCTCTTCTCTTTTCTTGCATGCCTTTCCTTCTTCTGTAAAAAGAAAAGCTATGAAATAGTAGAACTAGTTTTACTATATTGTGACTTGAGGAAAAGAACAACAGGCAGGTTTTAGAGAAGTCGATGCCCAAGTTTTCACAGAAAATTAATTATTTAGAGTCAAAGCTTTTAACTGAGTTTTATGGACTTCATGACAGTGTGTGAGTGAGTGTGTGTGAGGGTGTGAGTGGGAATGTATGAGTGTGTGTGTGTGTGTGTGTGTGTGTGTGTGTGTGTGTGCATGTGAGAGAGAGGGGGAGAGATTGAGAACCTTATGCTATTGGTTTGTTGTTTGTTTGTTTGTGTGTTTATTTTTCTGAGAGATTCCATGATGTTATTTAGGTTCTCACAGGCCCCCTTGTCTTCTACTTGGCCCACATTCCTTTTTCTCCTGTGGTATGCGCTCCTGAGATAGTCAATCACTTCACAGTTGGAATGACCAGATCCCAGCTGTGGTCCAGGCTATTCATCTCTGGGAAGGGTGTGACTTTGGCCAGACCAGAGAGGAGAAAGTGGATCTGATTCGGAGGAAGGATGTAGCTTACAGGCATGCACTAAGTGTGCTAATATTTGTGTGTGTGTGTGTGTGTGTGTGTGTGTGTGTGTGTGTGTGTGTGTAATGTACAGTTGCCATTTTAAATAGGTTGTGGACTTCCCTTAAATCCCCTTATTTCTTAAAGAATGAGGAGCAAAAATGTTATGTCCCAATGTAAGTAATATCTTATGGCTAGGAAGTGGCAAAGATGGGATTCGAATTCATATCTTTCAAATACCAAAGCCCATGCCAAAGAGGGCATGGGGCTGTTCTCAGCTGCGTGGTGCAGATGTGCTTTATCATCAGGACAGACCTGAGCTGAGAAGAGAGCTTCCCAGGACCTGGGCTGTGGACATGCTTGTGTGGTTGTGGGAATAGAGGTAAGAGTCCTAGGTGGTAGGGAGGGAGGCAGCAGTCATGTGAGAGTCTGTCCCTGCTGCTCTTCCAGGTGAGGAAAGCTGGGAAGGACCTGCCATGGTGCTTGGGGCTCTCAAAGGTACAGGGTCTCAGTTGCCAGAGGCCCACAAAGCCCTCCCTGATCTCTCCCTGCCCAGGGGAGCGGCTAGCGGGAGACTGCACTCCAGGGTGGAAGGGTCTCTGGAGGCTGGCCAAGCAGGTGGCAGAGTGAAGTGTTCTTCAGAAAACCCCGGATGTTTTGAAAGGTGCCTGGGGAGCTTCCAGGATCCATCTGGTGGCCACATCTGAGTTTTATTTTCAATTCAAGGCCCATTTTCTTCTGTTTATTTGCATTGGCTGGGCTAGGTATCAACCACAGTATTCACCAAGGCTCCTGCACATAATAAAAATAACACCAAAATAAAATAATAATAAATAGCATCTGTGATTTATTGAGCACTTACCATGTACCAATATATTTAAAGTGTGTGTGTGTGTGTGTGTGTGTGTGTGCGTGCGTGCGTGTGAAACTCGTGAATGGTGGATGGTGTCCCTTAGCCCAGCCTGTACCCTCTCCAATCTGGGACTCCTTAAGGGATGTCCAATAGGGTCTAAACAGGCAATCAGACATCCCTCTCACAATCCAGGACTGCTGACCTGCCTGCCTTCCTGATTGCCCCTAACTGTTTCTGCCTGCTAGCCTGATAACTCCCTAACCATTCCCCTGCCAGCCTGATTAATGTCTAACTACTCCCCTGCCATTCTGTTTGTCCCACAACTTCCCTCTTCTGCTGGCCTGGTCACCCCTTACTGCCCTCCCCTGCAGGCTTGATCACTCTCAACTGCCCTCCCTTGCAGGCCTGGTCTCTTTCAACTGCTCTCCCCTGCTGGCTATCTTGTGGTGGCCATCTTGTGTCCACATGGGGGCAGCCATTTGTGTGTTGGAATAATGGTCAATCTGCATATTAATCTTTTATTAGATAGGATAGAGGCTTGGTGCATGGGTGGGGGCCAGCTGGTTTGCCCTGAAGGGTGTCGAGAATCAGGGTGGGGGTTTCCTTAGGGCATGGGGCAGCCTAGTAGAGGGCCCTGTGGTGGTTTGCAGGCCAACCACACCCCCCAGCAACCCAAGCAGGGGAGCCTGGTATCTCGGATTTATTTACCTTCTATAATTAAAATGTTGTAGCCTGGAGCCAAGTCACGGTGGCAGGCATTTCTGTTGCAATTTATTTACCTTCTATAATTGAAACTTTATAGCCTTAAGCAGAGGCTTGGGCCAGCCAGGGCTGCAGAAGCTTGGCTTCCTCCATCGCTGGGGGCAACCTTAGCCTCTGCTCTCTCCAGCTTTGTGGCTGCCACCATTTCTGTAGGGATTTATGTATATTCTATAATTGAAACTTTGTAACTTTGAGTGGAGACCTAGGTCAAATGGAAAGCTTGGCTTCCTACATTGCCAGGGAAACCCAAGCCTACCTCCTGCTCTCAGTGGCTGTAGCCATCTTTGTTCATGTGTTGTTTTGTTTCTTTAATATTTGCTCCTGGTGGGTGTGGCTTATGGGCATGGCTTGTGGGTATAGTGGAGGTATGGTCAATTTGCATATTACCCTTTTATTAGATAGGAGATATATATATATATATATATATATATATATATATATATCCATATCCTAACTCTTGAAGGTAGATATTATTATTATTCCCTTCTTTAGAGATGAACAAACAGAGGCCAGAGAGATACAATCACTTTCCCAAGTCATATTCTCAGAAGCAGTAGAGAGGTCTTCAAACTCAGGTTTTCTGGACCCAGATGTTGTTCTTGTCTACTGGGCCGCTCCTCTCTTGACCTTAGGAGATTGGATTGAAACATTATGCTTCTTATTCTCTCTTCTTAGCCCAGATGTCCCAGGAGGGGTGGAAACAAGTCTTACTCATTATAACCCTCCTAAAGCCCCTAGAAAATGCAGTTAATTCTTCCTGAGCATTTGTGATGAGCTTGACTATAGTAGGTTCCAGATGTATAAGGCCTGTGATTCCATAGAGCATCTAGTAGATTAAAGTAGAAAAAATACACATAACTGAGCAGGCAAAATGAGAACAATGAATACTTACTGAGTCCTTATTATGCACCAGACACTTTATTAATACTATTTGTATGTGAGCTCATGTAACATGAATACTGTCCTTGTCAACCCTGCTTTACATCCTAGGAAGCAGAAGGGCAGATACATTGAGTAACTGGCTCCGAAGTTCACACAGCTAGAAAGCTGCAGAACTGGGGCTTGAATCCCATCTTCTGAATCTCAACTCTTCACTCTGTCACTAAACAAATAGGGCCAGGACAGAGGCGTAATGGACAGTACAAGGTCTCACAGGAGTTGGCATTTGATCTGAGACATGAAAAACAAGAAAGGGATCTAATTCCAAGAGTAAAAGCAAGAGGATTCTAATCAGAGGCCAGCCCGTGCAAAGTCATGGGGGTAGGAAAGATCTTGACTTGATCAAAGAAAAGAACATGTGCAATCAGCAGCTGCAAAAAGAAGGGGCTAAGGAATGGAGGAGAGATCATTGGGCCACCACTTGGTGCTAAAGGAATGGAGATTGATTCTCTATCTATTCATACATGTCCTTTGAATGATACTTTTTAATGTTTTCTTTCATGTAAATGCAGATTTGAGGCAACCCAAAGGGGACACCTATAATTACCTTATCTCTTTTCTCCTATATTAGAGACAGGTGTTTCCTGCCTGTAATCACACTTGCATGTATGGTGCACAAAACAGGCATCACTTACTGACTACTACATTCTTCTTCAGTCAGCTCAAACAGAACCTCAGAATCCCTCTCAGCCAGGTAGGATGTGGCTGGTTTTAATCACCAGAGGTGAAATTGCTATCCCTGTATGTGTGTCCTTCTAGATCGAAGCCATAGAATTGAGAGACAACAAGGAAGACTTTCTGCTCCTGATACCCATGGGGGAATAACCACTACCATCTTGCAAAGAGTGAAACAAGAGCCACTTAAGTGTCTATATCTTCATCATAATCATATATTGGAAAAGGGTTTAGGAAGAGGGTTATAAAACCAGGCATTTTCTAATAGCAGGCTATGGTGTGGCTTGCTAAGAATGTGCCCCTAATGCATTTTAATGACATGCTTTATAATATCTTATTAAAGATTGTAAGAGCATCTAATAATCATTTAATAAATATTAATGAAGCATTTACAAACTGCACCTTAATTTGCAGCATCGGCATGCAGATTCTGCCCTGGATACTACCATATGGGGGATCTGGTGACTCTGACAACATGAGAGTCTGGTTCTTTGATATTGTGCCATCCTGGTACCATAAGTGACTCTAAAAATAATAATGCTTTGAATGCAGTTCAGTGCAATGAAGCCTGATACCCAGAGCAGTTTCAGCAATTATTATTCTGTTTTGGGAACATTAAAACATAATCTAGCATGAATTTATAATCCATAGCTTCTCTCCCATGCACTTTAAAAAAAAATAATAGGCAGTAATTATAGGCCCTCATGAAAACACTCCAGTACATGTTAGAAGGTGTGTGTGTGTGTGTGTGTGTGTGTGTGTGTGTGTGTGAGTGTGTGTATTTAAACCTGTAAACATCAGGGCAGGCAGGGGATCAATTGCAAGAGGTAACTGTGGAATGTCCACTCGCTGACACTTTTGCTGACTTTTCAGGGAGGCATCGTGCTTCTTCCAGGCACCTGGATATGAGTAGAGGCACCCTCAGAACATGTTCCACATTGTTAGGCCTTTTGGGCAGTGGATTCAAGGTTGAGTCTGAGCAGAACCATGTATTTCTTCTCTCTGGACCATGCCTGTCTTCAGCCAGGATGATTTTCACACTGGGCTCGAAGTCGCACCTCCCAGAAAGCCAAGGGGCCCCTTGAAATCCCCTTGTCCACCTCCTCACTTTATAAAGGAGGACACTGAGGCCCAGAGAGGACAGGGCATTCTTAGGCCACTCAGTGAGTAACAGAGATGGAACCAGATTCGAGCTCCTTAGATGCGCAGCAGCCCGCTTCTCATGCTCCCAGCGAGAAGAACTGGCGTGCATAGAGGGATTTGGGATAGATATATGGTGGTGCTTCCTCATTCAAAGCCCTGGCGAGTGCTTGGCCTCAGGGCCAGAGCCTCTGCCTGTCTCTATGATGTCCCAGACAGACAGGCGCCCCAAGCCTTCAGGGAGTCCTCCGTACTAAGAGGAGCTGGCCAGCAGATGGCGCTGCAGGGATTCAAACCAGAGCCGCCACCGCCAAAAGCAGCCCCAGGCGAGGCGGGGATCCACACACAAAGCCCGCTGCTAGGAGCTATTTGAAAAGAGAGCTGGGAATGTGACCTGCACTGCACTACAGAGACCCCTGGACTTGGGCACCCCTGCGGGGAGCCCAGCCTGGGCTGTGTGCAGGCTGGGATGCTGCTATTACCCCAGGACTGGGCTGAAGCAAGAGACAGCGAGGCGCCCTCCCTGTGCTTTGGGTTTCCCTGCCACCCAACTTCTGGGAATCACTCTGAGGAATATGACCTTCTTTTACAGGGAGGCAAAAGGCCAGCATTTGTAAGGACAGTGCTGCTCCCCCCCCCCCCCCCCCCCCCCCCCCCGGACTCCTAGGTCTGCTAATTGCTGCCAGGGCATGCTTGCTAAGGTTTAAGTAATAATTTCACTTCTGTGACATGACAAAGCAGTTTTGCAGAGGAGTTTGACTTACTTTTCAAAATTGCAGAATGAAATGAATACAGCACAGCTTAAGACAGCCCTTGTATTTCTGAGTGTTTTGACTCTTTTCCTGTTTTTTCAAATTCCTGATATTTCTAACATTCCTCTTTTCTCCTCTCTTCCTCCCCCTCCTCTCTCCCCCCTCCCCCTTCCCCTCCTCCCCCCTCCTCCTCCTTTCCCCCTCCTCTCCCTCCTCCTCTTCCTCTTCCTCCTCCTCCTCCTCCTCCTCTCTCTTCTTCTTCTTCTTCTTCTTCTTCTTCTTCTTCTTCTTCTTCTTCTTCTTCTTCTTCTTCTTCCTCTCTCCTCCTCCTCCTCCTCCTCCTCCTCCTCCTCCTCCTCCTCCTCCTCCTCCTCCTCCTCCTCCTCCTCCTTCTTCTTCTTCTTCTTCTTCTTCTTCTTCTTCTTCTTCTTCTTCTTCTCTCTCTCTCTCTCTCTCTCTCTCTCTCTCTCTCTCTCTCTCTCCCTCCCTCCCTCCCTCCCTCCCTCCCTCCCTCCTTCTTTCTCTCCCTTTCCCTCTAGCTACAACATCACGCAGAGAGATGTAGGGAACAGGAAAGGCTTGATACCCTAGGCAAGGGCAGGCTGACCCATCAGATAGGAATCCCTTCAGTGGACCTCTGAGGCGAAGTGGCCCCTTGTGCTTTACCCTGCCCCTTTGCTCAGGCTCCGCCTTCTTGTTGCCAGGGAGCATTACAACACTTTTAAGTCAGCTTTACAGAAAGTTTACACCTGGCACCTCTCCCCTTCAGGGCAGTCATGTCTGCCCCCTGTGTCTTCCAGACAGATTTCTTAATAATATATATTTTTTAATTTTTCAATTCGAGTTGAGATACATTATAGTTTCAAGTGCATAACCCAGTGGGCGTTTATATAACTTACATCCTGATAAATCTTCTACCATCTAACACCATATATAGTTATTATAATATTATTGACTACGTTTCCTATACTGTGCTTTATATCCCCATGACTATTCTGAACCTGCTAATTTGTACTTCAAAAAATTCTTATTGTTGAAAGTATCACATATGTTCCCTGGATCCCCCACTGTCCTCTCCCTCCCTGCCCCACCCTCCAGTCTAGGCCCCCACCCCCTATTGTCTGTGTCCATTGGTTGTGTTTATAGGCATACCAGGTATTTGGTAGGTGGATTTGCAGGGAGCTGCATGTGTTTTACCTGGTGAGATAGAGGCCAGCCAGAGGAGCTGCTGGCCCTTCTCTGAGGGAGCCACTTTCTCCCCTGGAGTCAGAGCCCACCTCTCCCAGGCTGCGTGCAGCCCTGGCCCTGGCCTCCAATGTCCTCTCCTGACAATGGACACTTGCTGAGAACAGCAGGTGGTTGTGCTGCCTAATACCCTTTCCTATGCACCTCTCACACCTCTGGGAGCTCCACACACCCTCCTCCCTAAAAGACTGAGTGTTTCCTGCAGGCAGGAATGATTATCTCTCTGGTACACAGTGAACACTCACAAGTATTCAATTAGTAAACAAGGAAATGAATGGAGAGAATGAGTCATCGCTCTGGATAAGTCTACCACACCTATTTCACTTCACCAGTATTACATAGCTGTGCCAGAAAATGCTCAGAGCTATTTACACATGGGCTTTTCTGAGCCTAATACAAACCCTATAGATCAGACACCATTAATACCCACCCACCCCTTTTTTTCAGATGGGATGGTAGAGATGCAGCTGGGTTAGGTCACTTGCCCAAGGTCAGACAAGTAGCAGGAGTGGAGTTAGGATTCAAACCCAGGTAGTCTGGCTACAGAGTTTGTGCTCTAAATCTCTCCATTCGACTCTCCTTCTCCTTAGTCTTCCTCGCCTCTACCAAGACCAATGTCCTCAGATAAACTTGACCAGGGACAAGCAGGCATATAATTTAATCCCTCAAGCCTACCTTTCAAAATTTAACTTCCAAAAGACATGTCAAGGAAGGTGTCCAGATGGAAAAAGAATAGACAAATTCTTTGATTTTCTAGGAAAACAGATATATTTCTTTCCCTTCCCCTCTGTAACATACAGATGGCATATTTGTGTGTGTGTTAAAGAAGCAGGAAAAGAAAAAAAGAAAAAGAAAGGGGGGGAGGAAAGAAGCGAGAAAGAAAAGAGAATGAAGATGAGAAAGATAAAAGGGAAAGGGGGGAGGCAGGAAACAGGGAGGTGGAAGGAAGGAAGAAAGGAAGGAAGGAAGGAGGGAAGGAAGGAAGGTCCCTCCTATAATACTGTAAAATACTTTGCTTCCTATACTGTGCTTTATATCCCCATGACTATTCTGAACCTGCTAATTTGTACTTCAAAAAATTCTTATTGTTGACTATGTTTCCTATACTGTGCTTTACGGAAGGAAGGGAGGGGGGGAAGGAGGGAGGGAGGGAAGGAGGGAAGAAGGGAAGAAGGGAAGGAGGGAGGAGGGAGAATCTACCAGCTTTATTTAATCTCCAGCACAGAAATGGTGTTTGAAACCCTGGGAAACATGGTTTCTCACTGCCTGTCGCTTGGCACAGTCTCACTGCCTAGAAGCCTGCAGAAATATTGGAAGTCAAGATCCAATATAATAATTGGCTTACAGATTTGAAGAAGGATAGACAGACTTTTCCATTTCCAAGATTCATTAGTCCAGTTCTCCCTCTAATAGACAGGGCTGGCTCTGGGTGTAAGCCATTTTCTAATCAAATTGGCACACTGTCCCTGCTCTGACCATTGTAAATGGATTGCTGCGAACTGTTCTCCCTCTACACGGGGCTAGAGCTGGATGGGGTGGGATTTTCTCACTGAGGCGTGATCATCCTGGGCGCTTTGTTAAAAAGCCCAGCCAAACGTCATTGCGATTTCTAGTTGTAAAATACTTTTTTAAACATTAGTTATAGGCTCTTGCTCTTCCTTTCAAATGTGAACCAGCTCGGAATTATCATAAGACTTGAGCTACCTAGGAAACCTAATAGAAGTATGGAGCTTGAAGGTGTGAATAATGGGATCCTTGGAAACACCAAAAGTTTGTGATCAACAAAGAAAACAGAGTGGCAGAAAGGCTAAGAGAGGGCACTGGCATCAGTCACATGCTGGGGACCCCAGCTCTATGCTTTAGCTGTGTGTTTGTGGGACATTTATAGTATAAGCCTCAGTGTCCTTAAGTGACCACACAAGAAAGCATATTGTTTGCAAGCCCAGTCTTTAAATGAACTTCACTAAGGGTTATTAATGATGTCAAAGTGAAACAGATAAAGCTAAAAACAAATTATGATCCGAACGAGCCAGAAAGAGATTGGCAGTGCCTTTGGGGACAATAGTAGGAAGGTGACACATCCCGTAGAGGAAAGAGAATTCCCCATCGCTTCTTTTACTCTTGTCTTCTCTGTCAAGAAAAATGCTCTTCATCTGGGATGGAATAACCATTGGTAGAGGGATGGAGTTAGCATTGGCAAAACAAACTTATTAGAACATTAGCCCTAAAAACACCTAAGTATTTTACCTATACTAACATGTCAAAACAATTTAGTAACTTGGACATAGATCATTAAATGTCACTGAGAATGTGTGGCAAAAGGCAAAGTGGTTTGAAATTGGGAATGGGAAAATAACAGATATCACAGTGATTTCAAACCACATGGAAGAAGGCGGGTGAACCCTAAAAACTGCAGGTTTGAGCATCACATAACTGCAGTCCAGTTGGAAGCAGCATGGTCTGTGGGTTTATTGAAGAGGAAAGTGTGTGCATCAATTTGCTTAGGATAATCCAGAGCCAGCGCACATCATTCCTTCTCCTTGGAAGGGTAGGTTTGGAAAATGTGATAGATACACTACGTGTGAATTTCAAGGACACCTTTGTTGGACACATATGTAATCCCTTTGAGGCAAGGTGGAGGGTGATGGGATAGATATTCAGAAAATTAGGAGGAAAGGTAATGTTATTGGTGCCAAAGGGTTATAAGAGGATTGGTGCATAATGCCTGGTGGATGGGATTTGAGTGACTCCAGTCTCAAGTCTTTACTGGTAGCATTTTTGCAAAGGTCTAGATGAAGGTAGAGAGATAACAAAGGATCCCAAACTCACTGGCTTAAAACAATAGAAATGTATCTTCTCACAGTTCTGGAGGCCAGATTCCAAAATGAAAATGACAGGTTCTCTCCCTCCCCAGGGGAGGAGGATCCCTTCCTGCCTCTTGAGCTTTTGGCAGCTCCTGGCATTCCTTGGCTTGTCACAGAGTCACTGAAATCTCTGCCTGTTGTCACATGGCCTTCTTCCCTGTGTCACTATGTGTGTCCTTTTCTGTCTGTTATATGAACACTCACATCAAATCTAGGAACCACCCTAGTCCACTATGATCTCCCCTCTCTCCTTACCTTAATTCCAAGTAGGGTCACATCCCAAGGTTCCAGATGCACACGGATTTGTGGGAAATGCTATTCGACACAGTTCAGGAACTTGTAAGGTGATGTAGAGTCAAATGGTTTATTAGGTGGCATAATTAGGAGTTGAACTCACCTCTGTCTGATGTCCCACTCCACATTCTTCCTTTTTTTTCCTTTTTTTTTTCCTTTTTTTTTTTTTAATTTCAGAGGAGATGATCAAGTCAGGGAAAGGACCTAAACTCTTGTCCTCTGAAGAAGTGAGGGTCTTCTGAAAGTGAACATACTGGAGGCATACTGTGGGTACAGTGGAGTATGCCCCGGAAGAGGAGCCATTGGCCAGCTGGTCTAGGGTGGGAGGAGGCTGGCATGGAGGCTCACTGTAGCCAGGGCAGTGCCATGGGCGGTAAAGTGGGTGGAGAGGACGGATGGGACTGGAGGGGTGCTGCAAGAACAGGATGTGGCTGCCCGGCTGCCAGCAGAGAGGCAGGGAGACCTGGTGGTTAAGAGAATGGACCCTAGGCCTCAGTACCAGGCCTCTGATGCCTGTTATGCCATTTCCTTGCCAGGCCAGCTTGGGAAGGTTGCTTAAACTCTCCGAGGCCCAAACCAGGGCTAAAAGTAGGCACAGCCTCCTCGGGCAGAGATGACTCTGTAAGGAGTCGCTGCACGGGAGCTTTCCGTTCAGGGCCTCTCACAGAGGCAGAGTTGAATAAATGCTGGACGTTCCCATTTCTTAAAGGCCTGACTTCTCTGAACAGCATCCCAAGTTTTACCTGCTGCCGGGAGAACACAGGCAGTCTGTGCCCCATCTGGCCATGGCAGTCCCTGTTTGCCTGTCTAACACCCGTGAACCCCACTGCCCCATCCGTGGTGACCTGTGATTCATCTCCTCCTCATTAGTATAATTACAGAGGCTGTCCCCCTCCAGCCGGCCTGCCAGGGCTGCTGAGGAAGGTTTCCGCCAAGCTGACCGGACAGGCGTGCTCATTATGGAAGGCCCTCATTACGGAGGTTACCATGGCTTCCCAGCTTTGCTCCACTCCAGGGAGGAAACCCCGACTCCTTTGCATGCACTCCAGTCCTCAGGGGTGGCTGGCTAGCTCTGATGGCCACGATGCTGCCTCCTCTTGCGCCCCTTAGAATGGGATGGCTTTCCTATTTTTTAATCAGTGCTATTTTTTAAATAAATAAAATATTAAAACTCATCATCAGAAATAAATTATGAACTGTCCTCTCCTGACTGAAACCATCTACCCATCTAGAGCTTACTCAACACATGAGGCCTGCCAGAGGAGCTTATTTCGCACATCCTCCTGCCCAATGCCCCTCCATCCTCCATGGGGCTAGAGACCACGTCGCTAATAATCCCCAAGCACCCACTGTTCATTGTGACCCCGGCCTGCCCTTGAATTGCAGAGCCATTCTGTTGGTCGCAGCAGGTTTTCCTTCCACCCTTGCGGAGGGACCCCACTGGGGCCACCCGAACTGAAAATGCTCCGACCTCATAGACCCTTGCCCTAAGCAGTCCCTCACTTGCCAAGTCTCACTGCTGTGACCACAGCTCACAGCCTGTGGGGAAGGAGGCTTTTCCTGGTCACGGAGGCTCCCCTGCTTCCGCCGGGAGAGGATGAGAATCACAAAGGATAACCTGAAGTGCCCAACATTCAGTGCAGCAGAGAGCCTCACACCTCCTGTGCACAGATGACACCCACCCTGTGTTCAAGGTGAGAAAGCGACGCCTGCCCTCCCCTCCTCCGGACTTGGTGAGAAGCATTTAAGGGAAGTGCACTTAGCAGGTTCTGGTAACGCTGTGACTCTGCTAAACATGGCACTTACAGCGAATGACCCTTGCTCTTCCCTGCCAACCTGCACACAATGGGGAAGGAAATGGTACCTTTCTTTAAGGCAACTCTAACAGGAAGACACGGTGTATCATGGTGGGTGCGATGCTAAGACACAGAATGGCTCCCTATGGAAGGATCTTTAGCATCATGATAGGGAGGAAAAGCAGATGAGGAAGGGAGTTTAGAATGAGGCTTGGGACAGTATGGCACAATAGAAAGATGTTGTATTAGATAGGAAACGGAAACACTGAGTCTCTCCACTGTACAGATGAGGGGGCATGGTCAGGAAAGGGGGAGACACCGTGGATGAGGAAGCTTTGGATTCAGGGCTTGAGTCCTGGCTCAGCGTAATTCTAACTCAGGGTGTATGATTCAGCCTTGCTAAACTCAGTTCTCTCATCTAGTAAGTAGAATAATAATAATAATGAAAATACCTACCACATAAGGCAGCATGCATGGGAAGAAGAAGGCAGAAAACTAGATTATGCCTGGAAGAGAGGAGAGAGTCTGAGATTGGAAATGATTGCCGTTCTAGGGGTCAGGAGTGTGTATGAGAGATGCTGACCGCCTCCTCCTCTCCTCCCCTTTCTTGCTGGGTTCCAGGACCAGGAGACTGTGACCACCTCCAGGGCATGTCAGTGAGATGAAAGGAAGGGGGGAGGGAGGGTTGAGGCTGCATGGAATGGTCCCCCAGCAGCCCTTCCCACACCTGAAGAGCAAGTGTTGGGGGGCCTGCTTCCCGGGGATGAAAGCACAGAGATGCCCCTCCGTCGCCGTGAGATACCTGAACTCAGCACTTCTCTAGGTTTAGTGTACTGTAGACCACTGGCGTCCTGGAGAACCCAGATTCTGATTGGTTGTTCTGGGGGAGGCGGCTGTGATGCTGAATTTCTAATGAGCTGAGGCTGTGGACTTCACTCTGAGAATCAAGGTTCTCACAGAACACTCCCTTAGGAACTGCACCTGGGATTCTGCAAGTGCCACCTTTTCCTTTCCCGTGGTTTCCCATTCAACTGCGGAGCTGGCCCGTTTATCCTCCTTAAAGGGCCCGACTGCTCCTGGTGATTATCCCTCATGATGCTGATTATGGTATACACTTAAACGGAATGAAATGCACCCCATCGAATGCACGACACACAAAAAGAATATTTATTTGAATATTAAGCACAGATAAGACTTCCCCTGGGATTGTTTCAGAGCACATTTGCAGAATTTAATTGCAAGGTTTGCCCCACTCAGGTTCGTTCGGAACGTTACTTGTGAAAATATTTTCTTTCCGAAAGTAAAGCCCTCCTCTGTTGGTTTATTATTATTATTATTTTAAATCTGAAGAGCTCTCCAAGCTCAGTCATTACTTCCAATGTCTAATTAATACTGATGATGACAAAGCAAACAGCCGGATGACCTAGATTCTCCCTTTAAATTGCCTGCAATTTACATGAACGCCTCCTCATTGGCTCAGAACTCCTGTGCACCTAGCTCTTCCAGTAAAGATTCTTTAAGTTTAGGCTTTGAAGAGCTCATTTTTCATGAAGCATATGTCTTCCAGCACTCCTTCCATTAAGCTTTCCAGGAAGAGGGCACGAAGACACACACACACACACACACACACACACACACACACACACACACACACACCGAGCAACAATAACAACCACCACCCAGGCAACCCTTTCAGACAACTGAACTGGAAAATTAGAAAATGAATACTCCTCAAGCTTCCGCAGCTATAGGCTTGTTCCATCCCTTAAATGATGACATTTTGTAAAGCCACAGAATTCGGGAAGGGAAAAGCCAGCTTACAACTAGGTCAAGATTTCTGCAGATGCAAAAGGCAGATGCTTGGAGAGCCAGACGGACGTTTCACTAGGGTCTCCATTTCCTTGTTTGGAAAATTGGTCCAATTTCTTGTTTATGTTAGTACAGTGGTGGTCACATGTTTTATTTCTGTTGACATACTCCATGCCTTGTAGGTGCGCCCTTATAATGTCACACCACGAAAGTTCCGGAATCATTAGCCATTTTTCAAAAACCTTGGTCCTCTCCACAGTGGCATTTTCAACCCAACACCTGAGCACACAGCTGGGCAGGCCCAGCCCACTGTCAGCGTATGAAAGGAACAGACAACAGCAAATAGACTTTGAATTCTATTTACTTCCTTGCATTTGAAAAGGCACTTAACTAGTGCTTTCTGTATGACAGGTATCCTTCTAACCGCTTTGCAAATATTAACCCATTAAAACCCTGTGATCAGACTTTGGGGTGTAAAGGCAGGCTCAGGTGAGGAATTTGTCCAAGTCCCAAAGCTGGTAAGTAGCAGCGTTGAGATCTGAACCATGAAAGTGTGCCTTTTGGGGTTTGTCCCCTAAGTATTGCATTTATCAGAGTTCTTGGTCTGTGTGTCTCTGTTGGCTCTATTTAATTGGGATGCAGATTATAAAATAATCAACTTCTGATAAAAGTTCTTATTAGGGCTTTGCAACATCTAACCAGAGGAGGAAAAAGGTCCAGTTAAAACATCCTAACTTGAAAGTATCTTGAGGACATATATTCCATTTAAACAGGTAGAGGCAGATGATATAAAAATCACCTACCTGGCCCTCCCTACTCTTTCCACCTGGAAATGTGGAGAGGGGGATGATGGGAAAATCTTAGTGGAGATCCCATGCAATATAATCACAGTTCCCTGACTATAAGGTGATGATGGTCCCAGGAGACTGGCTCAGGGAAGCATGCCAAGACCTTCAGTTCCTCAGGACATTTTAGTGCGTGTTGCTCAAAATTTCTTAGATTAAGCAAGGGGTTTTGGGTGAGTTGGTGGGCACAGTTACAACCCTTGATTATGAAGGAAAGGAATGGGGATTGCCTCTGCTCTTGAAACAAGAAGAAACCATCTTCCTAATAACCACAATTGTGTTCTGCCTCCCTCCTCTGCCTCGGTTCACAAAATACCTTATTAAATCCGGAGAATAAAAATGTGCCTGGGGTAATGGTATATTATTAGAATACATAATAGGCAATACAGTTTCTTCACCTTGCCAGTTATCAGATGCAAAGACATGTTGTGGCTTTACTTGTAAAGGTGTACATGTGTGGCAGACCAGCCTGCTCTTTATGGCCGGGGAATACCTTTTCACTTCAAGACCAGCATCGAGCCTGAAATGAACAACTCCCTGAGCCTGCATCCTTGCAGGCAGCAGATGGATGCTGGAGGCTGCCAGGGATACTGGCCAGGGGCTGCCACCTCTTGCTTGGTGTTTGTCTATCTCATCCATCTGCCCCGACAGCTTTGTCCCAGACCTGGGGGACTTGTTCTGTCACTAATGGGGTATTTAAAAAGTGGGGGCATGTAAGACAAGTGCAAAAAGCATTCCCTCCAAAAACAACAGCACTTTAAAACTTGTTACTCGAGCCTTGCTCCAGGGCTGCAGGCATCCTGACCCCTGACATCCCTTTAATCAGATAACGAACACTTGTGGTTCCCCAGTGACTTATACCCAGAACAGTGACTCTTGCTGTAAGTACCAGAATCATCAAATGATGCAGTTTTCCAAGGAACAGCAGAAGTGCTCACCAAGTACTGTGTAGTGCTAGCATACACCATATCACAGGTCAGTTCAGTGCTAGAAATATTAAGTATTTTGAGATTTTAGAACATGCTGCATAAATGATCTCCAAGCACTATTAGCCATTAATTCAATATGTTAGGGCTTTTTTTGGTTTCTCTTTTTATCTTTACCTATAACAACAAACCCTTATTTTTCTGATTAGAATTTAGCCTTGCCAAGGCCTTTCTCCCTGCCCCTCTGTCCCCTGCTCTGCTCCCAAGGCTCGCCTCCAAAGCTGGCACCTTCACAAAATCAGACAAGATTTCAGCAGCAGAATTTGGCTCTCCCCAAGGTTAAAATAAAAATGCCAGGGGAGGGTTGCAGGGAGAGTTGCATGGATTCTCCCTAGTCCTTCTCTCAAAAGCATTTTCTCCATTTATAGAGCACTAGCCTGAACCGACTTAATTAATCATGGCTCACTTGACTCATTGTTGTGACTTTTTGTTTTCATTTTTTCAATTGATTATTTTTCACGTCCTTTCTTGAATCCTAAGCACTTGCTACTTCCACGCGCTTATTTCCTCCCTTATACCCAAAAGGAACAACAGCCACAAGCAAGGAGATGGATCTGTATTTGCTTCTCTGGCATAAATGATTCTACCTTCTTGGAATCAGGGGATACACCTCATTGTAGGATACATCTGGAATAAGAAATGGGCTTTGTTTTACACCATGTGACAGATTGCGTTATATTCAGAGACTTTCGGTCTTCTTAAACTCAGATTTCTAATAAGCATTTCATGAACCCAGAAGTAAGGTGGGCATCTCAACCTTTCTCTTTCTTTTAGGTTTACTTTTCTACTCAAGAGAATCCACACTAACATGCGTACGATCTCTGAAAAACCGGAGTTGCACTTTTCCCAATACAACTACTCTGGGTTCACCCTTTTAGTGCTGGGCCGACTTATTTATAACTTCCATTAATTGAGCACCTACTATGTGCCATGCTATGGGCCTGAGTTTGACATTGTATAATTTCTTATTTAATCATTTTTAATCAGCATATTAAGTTTTATTATTATAGATGTCCTTTCTGCTCATCCAAGAAAAATCTCTCATTTTCATCAACTTTCTTTTTTTTTATTTACAATATAACTTATATTTAATAGTAGTACATATGTTTTCCTTTCCCCCCTAATATCTTCCCCCCTCTTATTTAATCATTATAATAAACTTATAACTCAACGTTTAAAATTATATTACTAGGATCCTGTTCAATTGAATTTACAAAAGCAGGCCATGTACCCTGAAAGAAATGGAAATAAGGTAACAGAACCCCAGAATAAACTTGAGGAGTCAGTTCCACTGCCCCTCTGTCCCCATTCTTGCTCTCATTCCCAGGACAGCATTTTTCTGCTTTTGTTTGTAGTTTGGTGTTTATTGTCTCAGAAGTTTTCCATGTACAAATGGGTCTTTCTATAAGTGTGTATGTGTATAGTTTTTTTTTTTTTTTTTTTTAAAAATCAGATTACATTTTAAAAATTGGTTCAGTTTGTTTTGTTTTATTTACTCTATCATGAACACTCTTCCATATCAGTAATCTTCTGCATAGTATTCCACGGTATAGATCAAGGATTGGCATATTCTGACCAAAGGTCAATTCCAGCCCATTGACTGTCACAAATAAAGTGTTATTGAAACACGGCCATGTGTATGTGCATTGTTTCTGTTTTCTTTTAATATTTTGTTGGTTTTTACAGAGAGGAAGGGAAGAGAGCTAGAGAGCTAGAAACGTCAAGGAGAGAGAAGCATCGATCAGATGTTTCCTGCAGGACCTCCAACTGGAGATTGAGCCCACAACCCAAGCATATGCCCTCGGCTGGAATCAAACCTGGGGCCCTTCAGTCTGCAGACCAGTGCTCCTTTCACTTATCCAACCCAGATAGGGCTGTATCTGTTTTCTAGTTTCAGTGCGTTGAGTAGCTGTAGCAGAGGGACTCTATGGCTCCCAAAGCCAAAAATATGCACTATTTGGCTTTTTATGGAAAAAGTGTGCCCAGCCCTGTTAGAGATGAGTTACAATGTTTTAAATCTTTTCATTTCTGATGGGCCTTGATATCCTTCCCAGTCCCATGTCTATGCTGTGAGAAGCATCGCCTTCCTTCCCATTCCTCCTCCTGTCTGTTACACAGACTCTGAGCAGGGGAAATGCTGAACTAAAGTAAATGCCCATTTTGTGTTGTGAAAGCTGCCACCGGCCCTCTGATAGGTGGTACTCCCCTTCCACCCTTAATGGTTTGGCTTTGTGCTCCTTCTGAATACCCCAGCTCTACTCTCCCATTAAAGTTAAGAACAGTTTCTAGGAGTTGTTGAGTTATTTAAATGAGCCACCACATACTTTGCTTAGTACTTAAATAAATTTTCATATTTTGTGCTCACAGCAAAATTTGATGGGAGGTAGGCACCATGCTAAACACATGCAAACAGAGACATTGTGAGCAGGGAGATCATAGACTGTGGCTGTTGTAACCAAGTGAGGTGTCAGGATTGGACTCGGGCAGTCTGATTCCTGAGCCTCCAGTCCCCACTGGGGAGAAAACTCAACTGGCAAAAGAATCCAGTGGATTGTTATCAGATAAATCTAATTTGGTGGAACGTTTCCCAATTTAAACTCAGTCTAAACCCACTCAAACGACACAAAGCAAAATGTGATCTGGCATTTATCAACCAGGACAACACAGTCTTTTCGTGTTGTGTCGGAGGGGACCACAAACGTGTAATCAGCATGGAGACAGGGCAGAACAGCAAAAGAGCATCGGCTACAGATGAATGAGGCACAGACTGGGGCTTGGGGTGGGTTGACAAAGTGGTTATCTATGTTTTTGGTTGGGTTCCTTGACACTGGGAGCTCTGTGCTAGTAGCTCAAAGTTGGACTCAAGTCAAACCTTCTGGATAATAATTCCATCTCCAATACTTCCTCACTTTGAGATGTCAAGAAGCATTCAAATAGTCCAGTGCCTCAGTTTCCCCACCTGTAAAATGGAACTAAGGAAACTACCTACTCAGGTTTTCCTAAAAAGTGTGTAGCGTGTTTTCTGGCACATCGTAAACATTGGATACATTTTAACTGCTGTTAATGTGACATAGTGCTTGAAATAATTAAAATAACTTTTGTCAACATAGTTAAAATTAAGCAAAACATAAAGGTATTGCAATGTGAATTCATGTTCCCTAAACATCCCCCACCCTCAATCCAGTGTGCTCCCTTACTTTGTCTTCCTTTTGACTGTGCTGTTTACAATATCACCTTCCCAGATCCTTGGGTAGGTCAGCCCACCCCACTCCCATGCACCCAGAAAGGGTCAACTCAAGGGTCTCCTCTCCTGACTTTCACCTCCTTCTACCGCGCCTCACACTTCTCCTATGGGTTTCCTGGTATTCTGTGTTTTCTCTTTCTATCACACTGATGATCCTGCATTACAATCTTTATTTTATGCATCTCTATCTACCTCTCTTTGGAAATTATTTTTAGGAAATGCACAATGTCTCTGCATTTTATATCTGCATCCCCTTCCACTAACAGTGCTAGTCACAAAGCAAGAGCTCAGAGTTCACATGCCCAGTGTGTATGTGTGTGTGTGTGTGTGTATCCAGAAATGTGTAAGGAAAAAGCTATAGTACTCACCATAGGTACTTTGAAGTGTGGATTTATATTTATTATTTATTATTTAAAAAATTTTATAATGGCCCTGACCAGTTTGGCTCAGTGGATAGAGCGTCAGCCTGTGGACTGAAGGGTCCCACGTTCGATTCTGGTCAAGGGCATGTACTTTGGTTGTGGGCACATCCCCAGTAGGGTATGTGCAGGAAGCAGCAGATCGATGTTTCTCTCTCAATCAATGTTTCTAACTCTCTATCCCTCTCCCTTCCTCTCTGACAAAAATCAATAAAATATATTTTAAAAAATAAAAATGTATAATGGTTATGAAAATAGAACTTGAGAAATGTACACAAGTGCCCGTTGATTTGATTTATTGCATTTTATGCTGCTAAATTGCTTTGTTAGTATTCTTCTGAATGATTCACAACTGTCCTAAAAACTAGAATTTCCAATGTTATATGATTAAAAATCAGAAAAGATGCATATTTATCCATTCATGTATCTAGTACCTTTTTATTTCCTTCCACTCGTACTTTTACCATTCAAGTTAATCTCTCATCAATTTCTTCTCGTGCATGATTCTCCCACCATATTGAATTACTTGGTACTTCCATAATCTTCACTGGGACTCTCACATTTCCCTCTCTCCTTGAAAGCTTTCCCCCACATTTTTCTCTAGATACACTTTCTAAAAGACAAAATAAACATAAAACATTAATACCCTTTTAAACTCTCAGAGGCAAGGTTGCTGTCCCTCCATGTGCCATGAGCACAGCTTAAATTTTCATTGTAGCAAATGTTCACTGTATTGTAACCGTCAATTCACTCATTCTTTCCCCCACTTAGACAATGAGCTCCAGAAGTCCTCTTTACTATTATATTCTCAGTGCATAGAACAGTATCTGACATTCAGAAGGTGCAATCATACACATTCACGTACACTTGCATATGCACACACACATACACACACGTATGTATTGTTGTTGAACATAAGAAAGAAAGAATGAATGGATGGACAAATAAATGGTTTCCAAACATTGCCCTAATCTCTAGGGGGGAAAAAGCCAAATAAGACTCAATCCTTTGCCTTGCAGATCTAGTCTGATGTATGGGAGGGGAAATCAGACTGGTAATAGGGAAGGACTGATAAGAGAGAGCTCAAAGTCAGGAGCTGATGAAAAAGGCTGAGTCTGGGAAAGAGTCTTCGGCCCTGTTGGCTACATGAAGAGAGGAGGTGAGGGAAGATGAATCCTGCTATAAACCACTCTTTTCAACCAGGAAGGCAAAGGGTCTCCTGCTGAAGTTTATTGCTTCAGTTCCTAACCTTTCATAAGTGCTTACTTGGCAGCACTATGGAGAGTGGTATTTGATTCTCTAGAAGCATCTTAAAGGAGCAGCATCAGACCTCCCACTTTCCCTTTTTTTTTTTTTTCATTTAGGCTATAAAAACATGGGCTTGTGTATAACTGCCATGGGAGAAAACATATATATCTCATGTTAGTTCCAAATGAAATGACATTTAGTAAATTGTACATGTATGCTATGTTTCAGAGCTGCTTTTAAAATGTGTGCAGGAAGGGTTTTTCTTCATAGCAAAGGATACAGAGCAGCAGGAGTATTTTTCTCTCTGAACCTCTCCCATGGTGGTTCCAGAGAAAGATTTGCAGGAGCCTCAGTAGACCTAGCAATCACTTAGTGAGCCTCCAGAGCATTAGTGCATCTTCTAGGGACTGTTGTTTGAAACACAAAGACAGACTCATGATGGGAATCGCCATCTTGCATAACTGGCTGCTTGCAGGGGATCACTCTTTGAAGAAGAGGTCATGGTCACCTTACTGAGATGGGTGTGTTACTGAGGTAATGGCAGGTGAAGGCACTATGAGACAGCAAATGGAGTGCGATAGTGATGATATCCAATTAACAAAGAACGTATGGCATTGGACAGGAGCATGACCCAAAAGGAGAAGCGAGATATTATTGTGAGAATATAGGCCAAACAATATGGGATTCTGTGTAGGACTACAATACACATAGTACTTAACTTCTCTCAATCTACATAGAACACACAATGCACACTATACACGTGATATATTATAGAATTGTACACCAGAAACACCTTATAACTTTATAAAACAACATCACCCCAATAAATTCAATAAAAATAAAGGAAATAAAAACTTATAAAAAACTCCAAACAACCAAACCCACAAATGTCTACTATAGAGATTACTCACATGGCCTTTTTTTATCTTCAAATCTCATTTTTGCTAACCAGCTTCATTTGTAGGACAACATAGCTATTTCCATGGCTACTGTTGAATTTTGTATTTGATAGACTTTGTAATAGGAACATTATAAGATAGCTTCACTTCACATGGTTTAGGTTGGAAGTTTACTTGTTTCTTTAAATGTTATTGTGCTCAGTAAGTCTGATAGACCTTGTGATTTTTTAAGACAGATGTTAATAATATTAATCCTATTATTAAAGAAGGCATTTTATTTATGTAATGAAAATGACAGCTATTACTATCACAATAACATTTTTAAAACACCTATATTTCTGCAAGGCACCAATATTAAAATATTTTCCAATTACAAATGCTCTCCATGACATAAAGGATATTTTTGAAACTACAGAAAAGCATTAAGAAAACATCCCACTCTTTAATTGCATCTCTCATTTAGTTTCATATTTTACAATTAGAAACATGAAACATTTTGAGTTAATTATTGTATTAAGTGTGAGGTTGAGGTCAAGGTATTTGATTTTGTTTGTTTTCTGCATACAAACATCCAGTTAGTCAACATCATTTGTTTTGGATACATCACTTTCTTTAAAAAAAAAATATGTTTATTGATTTCAGAGAGGAAGGGAGAGGAAGAGAGAGATAGAAACATCAATGATGAGAGAGAATCACTGATTGGCTGCCTGCTGCATGCCCCCTACTGGGGATTGAGCCCTCAACCTAGGCTTGTGCCCTGACCAGGAATCCATCCTGGGACTCTTCAGTCCGCAGGCAGGTGCTTTAGCCATTGAGCCACACTAGGCAGGCTCACCTTCTGTATTTTTAAAGCAGTTTCTCCAGGGATTATAATACACATTGTACTTATCTTCTCTCAGTCTACATAGAATCAATATTTTACCATTTCAATTGGAATGTAGAAACTTTATATCCATATGAATCCCTTGTCCGCCTCTTTTTACATTTGATTTATCTTATGTATTACATATACACTGAAAACCTCATTCGACAATTTTAAAATATTTTTATTATTATTTTTGTTGTTGTTGTTCAACCATTACTCACATTTGAAAGAACTTCAGGGGAGTAAACTAGTGTATTGTGTTTATATTTACTCACATGTTTATCATTTCCTTTCCTATTGTTTAGACTTGATGTTCCAAGTTTCCTTCTGGTGTTCTATTTCCTTTGTCTGGAGAACTCCCTGCAGCAATTCTTTCAGAAAGGGTCTGTTGACAATGGATTGTTTTAGTTTCTTAATAGTTCACCTTCATTTCTAAATGATATTTTCATGGGACATAGATTTTGAGATTGACCGTTCTTAGATTTCAGCAGTTAAAAAAAATTGTTTGCCACCTTCTTTTGGCCTCCCTGGCTTTTGTTTTTCTCTTTAAAGGGGAAATTCACAGGTAGCTGATTGAATTCTTGCTTTCTCACAAGTATTTTATCATTTGTCTTTGACTTTTTATTAAGAAAGTGTGTGTGTGTGTGTGTGTGTGTGTGTGTGTGTTATTTGTGTTAAGATTTCAACAGTTTGATTATTGCTGTGTATGAATTTCTTTGGTTTCACTTCTTTAGAACTTGTTGAGTTTTTGTATTTGGGGAATTATGTCTTTTGTCAAATATGAGGAGTTTTTCTCCATTATTGTTTTCAAATAATTTTTCTTTAGTGAACATTATATTTATTCTAGAATTGGAGTAACATGAATGTTATATCTTCTGGCATTATTTTCTAAGTCCCCGAGTTTCCTTCTCCCCCCCGCCTTTTTTTTTTTAATCTCTGTTGTTTAGATTAGATACTTTTTATTGATATGGACTGAAGTTCATTGAATTTTCTCTGCTATCTCCATTCTAGGTTTGAACTCATTCAGTGAGTTGTGTTTTGTTTTTTTAATTTAGGTTATTGTTTTTAGTGTTCTAAAATTTCATTTTGGTTCTTTATAACTTCTATTTCTTTGATAACACTGCCTAATTTTTCATTTGTTTTTATTGTTTTGTTTTTTTGCTTGTTGGCGCATTTTTATAAAAGCTGCTTAAAATCTTTATTTGACCATTCCCACATCCTTGTCATTTTCATGTTAATGTCTGTGACCTTCTTTCTCCCTTTGAATGTATATTTCCCTGCTTCTTTGTATGCAGAGTAATTTTAGTTGTCCTGAGTGTGTGACTATTATGTTTGGAGATATTATGTTTGGAGACCATGTGTTGTATTGAAATTCTGTGGCAATTGTTGATATTTTTGGTCAATCAGCAAATCAATCCAGTTGGATTCAGTCTAAACGTCCCTACCTTTTTCTGAGGATCTTGTTGCTAATACAGTGCTCTGCAGTGTGTTAGCTGGGTAGGTCCCATGTGTACAGCCCAGGGGCAGGTCTGGGTTTCAGCAGTTCTCCCAGAAGCTCAGTGCTCCTGGTCTGTGCTCTCTGTGTGTTACAAGTGACTCAGGGCTGAGTGCGGAGGTCACAGAAGTACTACACTGGGTCATTTGCCCAAACTCTTCCATTTCTGGGATCCTCAAAACATTGCTTTCCAAAGACTGCTTTTCTGCCTGCCACCAGAAAGCTGGTGCCTTTCCCCTGCTCACGTGCTTCTACAACTGGGCCTGCATTTTGGGCCAAGTGGACAGAGGGCAGAAAGGGAAAGATCCAAGGGAGTTTTCCCTCTTCCCTGGTCCACAGAGGCGGATCTCCTCCCTCAGGGCCTGGTGAGTGGATCTGCATGTGGATGCCAGGAGGTCCTGGGAGGGGAGGAGGGGTTTGGATCTTGTCTGGTGGGACTTTGAATCCTGGTCTTCTTCCTCAGTCCCCTGCTGCTGTGGGCTCTTCACAGACCTCAGGTGGCTGCGCCCTGCTGCCCACCAGGAATTATAGTTGCTCTGAGTGGGAGAGGCGGGGTGAGGTGTGCTTATTTCATCGTACTCAGAATCAGAGCCTCATCACCATTTGGCCTGTATCATCGTGGGGAAAGAAGCATAGAATGAAATATACCATCCTTGCTGGTTAAAACTGTACCATGTAGAGGTGTTAAATATATTCACAATACTGAACAAACATCCCTACCTAGATTGGGAGCTTTTCCATCATCCCCAATGGAAACTCCAAACCCAGGAAGTAGTCTCTCCGTGTTTCTCCCCACCTGCCTTCCCCCAAATCCTATGGCAACCACTTATCTGTATGGATTTGCCCTGCTTCACTTTCTAACAGTTTGCAGCAATTGAATTAGCCTATCATGAAGTCACCTATTTCAAATGTATAATCCAGTGTGTGTGTGTGTGTGTGTGTGTGTGTGTGTGTGTGTAGTGCTCATTTCTTTTTTAATATTTTGATATATTTCCTCCCAGTCTTTTTCACTTATTCTTTTTTCCTTCTCTTTCATGATCTGTTTGAATTGTTTTATAAAATAAAACAGGAGTTGTAACATCTGTGCACCTTTGCCGCTTCTTAAAACAAACTAAATAGTGCCTTTCGAGTCTATTTCAAGACCATGGTCCCCAATGTTGTGCCTTATGTCATCAAATCAGTATGCTGTCATCAATGGTCAGTGCTCCCATTGCTACAGTGTCATACTTACAATGCTTTTCTTTCCTATGTAATGTTGTGGGGAACTGCCAGGTATAGAAACATGTGTTGTGTATCCCTGCTTATGCTCTTGGGAGCTGCTCTGGGAGCTGATATTTCTGAGTTCAAGGGCACGTGGCACAGCACTGGTTTATAGACTGGGGGCTCTGGCATATCCTAAGAAAAGATTCCTGTTTTGTTTTTGTTTAAAAGATGGCAACACACACACAAAAGAAACTTTCCTTCCAAAATACATAAAATATACATCAAACTTCAGTTCCAAGACCTTCTTATCCTTTAGTAAAAGTTTCAAACACTTGCAATATACTGTCAGGTGCTTAGAGTCAGGGGTGGCTTCATCGGTTAAGAAAATACCAGAAACACACAGAATACACTGTGCATGCAGGCCTGAGATTTAGTTCAGCCTCGCTGTCTGAGCGGAAGGTAGAGTCCGCAATCCCCACAGAGGCAGGGTGACCATATGTTTCTGCTTGCTTTGTCATCCCCACTCACATATGCTGTCGCTGGCACAAGCAACAGCCCACCCACTCCTCTAACTCACACACATTCTTCTGTTGGAACAATCAACTCCACATTCACCCTAGAGAAGCATTTTCGATTTGTGGAAGGAGGCTTTGGTAGGTAAGGATAAGCGAGGCATGGTGTGGATATCCCAAATTCTCCTTTGAGAACCGAGGGAAGATATCACTGATCAATCAGGGTCTCTCTAATATGGGCACTGAGCTTAGAATCATCCCCAATACAGTCCTATGGGGGCTTATTACCATGTATTTAGAACTGGACCGTAAAATGTAACCCAGTTGTCAAGACATGCAGATGACACTACTGGCCCTTCACATCAGAGAAGACACTGCATGCCACCCAGTGACTATTCCCAACCATCTGGAAGGGGCCTCAGGGAAGGACGCCTGAACCTGGTAGACAGGGTAAGGTGGGGGAGGGGAGCATGCCAAGAGGGAGCCTTCGCCCTGGGCAGTTTTCACCTTCCACTCCCTCTATTGGACTTCTTTCCTCATGCCCTCCATGACTGGCTCATCCTAATTGTTTCTGGATCACACAATAGAAATGCCAACTGAAGCTTACAGGGGAAAAGAAAAAATGAGTTCTAATGAAAAATGTAAATAGGCAATTAATCCTGGGTTTGCTTTAAGCCCAGCGATTAGAAGCAACTTCCGTTTTCCCTTTCATGTTGTTTTGATGCAGAACCTTCTGACTTCCACCCCCTCTTTTCTTTTTCTTTGTAGGTTTCAAGACAGCAGATGAATTGTGACAGAGAGCAGCTAAGGGTAGGTGCACCTGCTTGTGAACACTTCCTGGTTTCCATTTCTGTGTGATAAGCAAAAATGTCCTAGTCTCTCCCAAGGCACAGGGTTCTAAATAGCGGGCTTCGTCTGCATCCTGGTAGTGTTGAAAATATTTATCCCAGCTAATTTGGTATTGATTGGGCTTGTAAATACAGTATATCTCCTTTTGAAGTGCCATTATAGCAGATATGGATTTTTTGATTTAGATTCAGCAATAAATACTTCTCTTCTCGAATTTGTTTGACATCATTGAACTCGTTTTATGTACAACATGAGGCCTAAGTGATAACAAAGGTCAAAAGGATGTCTTGCTGCCTTCTAAAGTGACTACCAGGCTGTTTGCTGAGTTGCTGTGACCTAGGGTGGGTGAGCCCCTCAGATGTCAAGGGCGTGTTCCAGGGGAATGCATGTTCCCTGTAGACCTTTTAGTTTTGTGGTGTTTGTGCATAAAGGAGAAAGAGAGAGCCTTTAAAGCGCTCTATGTGATTTACTTTCTTAAAAATGAAACCCAGCACTCAGGTACGCTACTGGTAGATGCAAAAAGAGAATGGTTTATCTCTAGTTGGAGCTGGGAGACACTGGTTTTCTTTCATGGTGTTGTGTTGATGTCCTTCCTGGCATGGGGTGGGGTATCTCAGGATGGGGTATACCAATTTGTGTGTATTTTTAAACACCTTCATGTTTTGGATGGATGAACTCAAAGTCACAATTAGCCTAGCTTTAATGTCACTGATAGATGTTGGCAGTTTTTACTGGACGACGTGGCTCATGGTCCCATTTCCACATTATTATAAAAACGAGGGGGATCTGCTGCTTTTAAAATGATAGCAGCATAGTTTGGGGTTGGGGAAACCATTGTGCTCAAAGGGATCTCACAGATGAGGAAAATGTGCTCAATAACCCTAACATCACTGTAACTTTCCAGAGCGCTCACTCAGTGGCAATCTTGAGATGACAATGACTCCTAGTAGCATTATTTCCATCCCACAGTTGCTATTGGTGTCAGGTTTATGAGATCCTTCCATTTAACAAACATCACAAACTGCAGAATCCAGTTACAGGGAGCCGAGAAAGTAACTTGATGACTTTTCTTTGATGCATATGTGTTTTACCTGGTCTCCCAGCATGGACCTCTATAGTCACCTCTCATGTCCCACCACGTCCCTCCTATGTACCCATGCCTGTGCCTACATCAGCTGTGATGCCGTCATGAAGCAGTCTTCACAATGGCTTACGCTTTCCCAATCCCTCTCGTTGCTTTTCCTTTGCGATCTGAATCACTGGTTCATCCTAGTAAATAATGTATGAACACTTCAGCTTTCTCGTTCTGTTTGAATGGGGAGAGTGGCCAGAACTAGGTCAAGAGGGATGTGTGCTATGTCTCCAGGAGTCCCTGCAACATTCGTCGACATTAAGATGATTTCAAAATCTCTGTTAAAAATGGGACTTGGCTGGCACATTCTTGACAGGGAGACAGGAAAGTGCTTGCATGTGGTTTGAGGGTCTTATTTTTTTGAACCAATGAGGACAGTGTCAACAGGGGTGTGGTTTAGGAGCGACAATTGAGCCTTCCTAGGACATGAAAAAAATTCAAGTGGTGGTTCCGTATGCCGGGTCATATAATTCAGTGCCAAGGGTGACTCTGAATGCCCCATAGGAGCCCACCTCGATAAGAGGAAGAACTGGTGTTCTGTCTGTGATGCTGTGGCAGTCTTTTTACTTTTTAAAAAATATCTTAAACTAATTTATGTTTTGAATAAATAGATAAAACACTTAAATAAAAGGAATACAGGTAAACATGGTTCACATTTAACTGATGCCTCAGGGGGCATACTGAGGGTTCCCTTTCCTCTCACTCTATCCTCCATCTCCAGTCCCTTCCTGGGAGACAGCAATGTCCAATGCACTGTCTGTCCCTTGACACCTATGTCTCATCTGTGAATATTTTCTCTCTCTCTCTCTCTCTCTCTCTCTCTCTCTCTCTCTCTCTCTATATATATATATATATATATATATATATATATATATATATATATGAGGGGCCCAGTGCACAAAATTTGTGCATAGGGGGTAGGGATGTCCCTCAGCCTAGCTTGTTCCCTCTCCAATCTGGGACCCCTCGAGGGATGTCCCACTGCCCATTTAGGCCCAATCCTACTGGGATCAGGCAGTTGGACACCTTCTCACAATCCAGGACTGCTGGCTCCAAACTACTCACCTGCCTGCCTCCCTGATTGCCCCTAACCACTTCTGCCTGCCACCCTGATCACCGGCTAACCACTACCCTGGCAGACTGATTGATATCAAACTGCTCCCCTGGCAGCCTGTTTGCCCCCAACTTCCCTCCTCTGCTGACCTGGTCACCCCTAACTGCCCTCCCTTGCAAGCCTGGAAACTCCCACTGTTCTCCCCTGCTGGCCATCTTGTGGTGGCCATCTTGTGTCCTACATGGGGGCAGGATCATTGACCACTTAGGGGCAGCCCTCTTTTATGTTGGAGTGATGGTCAATCTGCAAATTACTCTTTTATTAGATAGGATAGAGGCCTGGTGTATGGGTGGGGGCCAGCTGGTTTTCCCTGAAGAGTGTCCTGGATCAGGGTGGGGGTTCCCCTGGGGCATGGGGCGGCCTGGGTGAGGAGCCTGTGGTTGTTTGCAGGCCAGCCATGTCCCCCAGTGACCAAAGCAAGGCCCTAGGATCTGCGATTAATTTACCCCATTTCCCCCAAAATAAGACTCCCCCGAAAATAAGACCTACTGGCTGTAATATAAGGCATCCCTCCAAAAATAAGATCTAGCGCATCTTTGGGAGCAAAAATTAATATAAGATACTGTCTTATTTTCAGAGAAACAGGGTATGTTCTACAATTGAAACTTTGTAGCCTGGAGTGAAGCCAAGCCTTCTGCTCGTTTTGTGGCAACAGCCATTTCTGTTTGGGACATTTACTTTCTATAATTGAAAAATTGTAGCCTGCAGTGGAGGCCTGGATGCTAGGGCTGCAGAAGCTTGGCTTCCTCCATCACCCAGGCAAACCTAGCCTCTGCTCTCTCCAGCTCCATGGCTGCCACCATTTCTATTGGGATATATCTTCTATAATTGAAATTTTGTAGCATTGAGTGGAGACCTAGGCTGGCAACAGCAGGTGGAAAGCTTGGCTTCCTCCATTGCCAGGGAAACCCAAGCCTCCCACTGTTTTCATTGGCTGCCGTCTCTTGGTTGGGCTTTATTTGCATAATTTGCTCCTTGGACGATGGGCATGGCTGTGGGCGTGGCTTTATTGGAGGTATGGTCAATTTGTATATTACTCTTTTATTAGATAGGAGATACACACACACACACACACACACACACACACACACACACACACACATACATTAGAGGCCCAGTTCACGAAATTCATGCACAGGGGGTGGGGGATGTCCCTTAGCCCAGCCTGCACCATCTCCAATTTGGGACCCCTCAAGGGATGTCTGACTGCCCGTTAAATGGGCAATCAGACATCCTTCTCACAATCCAGGACTGCTGGCTCCAAACTGCTCACCTCCCTGATTGCCCCTAACTGCTTCTGCCTGCCCGCCCGATCACCCTCTAACCACTATCCTTCCAGCCTAACTGATGTTTAACTGCTTCCCTGCAGCCTGTTTGCTCCCAACTTCCCTCCTCTGCTGGCCTGGTCACCCCTCACTGCCCTACCCTGAAGGCTTGATAGCTACCAGCTGTCCTCCCTTGCAGGCCTGGTTCCTCCCAACTGCTCTCCCCTGCTGGCCTGATCTCCCACTACTGCCCTCCCTTGCAGGGCCTGGAACATCCAAGGGCCCTCCCCTGCTGGCCATCTTGTGGTGGCCATCTGTGTCCACATGGGAGCAGGATCTTTGACCACATGGGGGCAGCCCTCTTGTGTGTTGGAGTGATGGTCAATCTGCAAATTACTCTTTTATTAGATAGGATAGAGACCTGTTGCATGGGTGGGGGCCAGCTGGTTTGCCCTGAAGAGTGTCCCAGATCAGAGTAGGGATTCCCTTAGGGCATGGGGTGGCCTGGGTGAGGGGCCTTGGAGGTTTCCAGACCATCCACGTCCCCCAGTGACCCACTCGGAGGACCTGGTATCTGGGATTAATCTATGTCTATAATTGAAACTTTGTAGCCAGGAGCAGAGCCAAGTCTTCTGCTCGCTCCATGGCAGCAGCCATTTCTGTTTGAAACTGTAGCCTAGAGTGGAAGCCTAGGCTGGCAACGGCAGGCTGAAAGCTTGGCTTCTTCCATTGCCAGGGAAACCCAGACCTCTGTTATCTCCAGTTCAGTGGCTGCCACCATTTCTGTATCTTTTATAATTGACTCTTTGTAGCATTGAGTGGAGGTCTAGGGAAACCCAAGCTTTCCTCCTGCTCTCAGTGGTGGCAGCCATCTTGATTGGGGTTTATTTATATAATCTGCTTCTGATTGGCTGATGGGCATGGCTGTGGGCATTGCTTGTGGGTGTGGTGAAGGTACAGTCAAATTTGCATATTATTCTTTTATTAGATAGGATTGATTTCAGAGAGGAAGGAAGAGAGAAACATCAATGATGAGAGAGAATTATTGACCGCCTGCCCCCTGCATACCAGCAGAACCAGCAGAACCAGCCCAGAATCCTGGCATGTGCCCTGACTGAAATTTGAACCATGACCTCCTGGTTTATTGGTCCATGCTCAACCCCTGAGGCACACCAGTGGGACTATAGATATGTTCTCTGCTCCATCCTTCCCTGTCTTCTGTCTCTCTCTCTCTCTGTGATATCCTGCCTTTCTTCTCTCCTTCCTTTTCTTCCTGCCTTCTGTGTATACTCAGCCCCTCTTCTAGCTGAGAACAAACAAACTCTCCTGATCAAGGTGATGTTTTTTAAGGAGATATTTTTTGGAGGTTGCAGATTGAAAGAAATTTGGTTCTGATCTGAAATGCTAATACGTGGCCACCTCAATAAAATGCATTTTCCTTAATCTCATATTTTTCTTAGAAAGAGAGACACCAGGAGAAAAGCAGATATCTGTTTAGTTGCCCACATCATTGAAGGGGGTCAGCCAGCCAACCACCCTTCTTAAAACATGTTGTAAATACAGCAATCAAACCACATTTCCTGATTTGTCTACAATATGATTGGGTCACAGTCATGTTGCCAAGCTTATATTCCTCCCTTAGTACATTCGCTCAGATTATCAGAAAGTAAGTGGGTATTTATAAAAGGCATCGCTTTTTCCTGGCCTTCTGGGAACAGGAAAGGATAGAGAAGGATACAGCTGCTCCTACATGCTTACTGCAGGTGGACACTGCATAGGGATTGGCATAGCCAAGACTTGCTTTTACTGCTCTCCATCCTTTTTCTCCTTTGCTTGGTCCGATTTTTCACAAATTCAATTTTTTTTTTCTAAAACAGACACTTCTATTATAAAGCTTAAAACTGGATTCTCTGATTAATTAATTTTCAGGAAATGCAAAGTAAAAGACAGTCAACCTGTGTTGTTGTTGTTGTTGTTGTTGTTGTTTTAACTGCAGGACTTCTCAGAGCCTTTAATGTGCAAAAGAGAAATGCAGAGAGATGGCTATAATGCACAATTTCCTGCAAACTCATCTGATCACAGGACATTTTTGGATCTACAGCATACTCTGAGAAACACTCTTGAAAATTTTATCATTTTTTCCCCAGTTAGAATGATATAGTCTGCAAGTTATAGAAAAGCCAAGTGTTATATAAGAGATAAAAGCATCTCATCACCTCCCGCTGCCAAGTCGATTCTGGGAAGTCTTGGTAGCCAGGCCGTGGTTTGGAATCTTTGTGCTTCTCCTGGCCTTCTTTCTTTCTTCCAAGAGGATAGAGCTTCATTTGCTCACATGACAACACTCTCAGCAGGAGGGATGCAGCAGAGGAGGTTTTCCTTATAGTTGGTGTGTATTGTTGGAGAAAAATCATTCCCAGAAACCTTCCCTGCCAATGTTTTCCTAGATTTCATTGGCCAAAACTTATACTAATCATTCACACAGACCAGGGATCTCAGTGATTGGCTAGAGCAGCCATATTTTATTTCCAGGGACAGGCACACTGTCACCTGAACAAAACCAGGACTTGCTGAAACAGGAAGAAGAGGAGATTGTATGGTGGAGTTACCCAGTAGAGAGCAACAGTAGCATCCACACCAGCCCTCTTTGTCACTCATGATGTTGGTTTCCTACCAAATCTTTTATGTGGTCTCTTCATCCCAAAAGCATGACTGTAGGGCTCCCAAATAAAGTCTCAGCAAGTGCCTGGACTCTGGGTGTGAATGTGCAATAGGTGTTTTCTCTGATAATTTCCTTTCACACAGATCCCATCCACCAATCCTCAGACACTTTACCCAGCTTTGTTCTCTCTCTGTATTTTTCCTCATTCTATTTGGCAACATCCTAGATGCTGTCTTTGCTAGTTTCCTCTCAGCCTCACAACACACAGGAAGCACCTCACGGCAGACCCCAGCTGAGGCTGTCCAGGAGCTTCCTAGCCCCTACACTTCCCAAGAGAAGGGCATCAGCCAGTTACTCCTAACAATGATTCACCCTTCTCAGAAGAGTGTTGGGATTGCTCATGATCTCAATGAGCAAAGTAGAGAACAACAGCACACACACACACACACACACACACACACACACACACACACACAAAATACACTGAACCCAGTTCTGAGCTTGTCTTTGAAACTGTCACTGGATTCCACTGGAGAGATGTTCCAGAGAGCTCACTGTGAAATCTGTGCATGAAGTGCCTCTGACTCCATGGGCTGCATTGACCAGTGGGTCCCAAGATCTCTGCTGACAGGTGGGGGCAGTGCTAGTTGTACAGTTGCCATGACCCAACCATCAACATTGACCTCTTCGGCATCCGGAGCTGACAAATGGACAAATAAACAAGTAAGAGAGAAATGGCATGACCTCAGTAGCCCTTGTCTCCCTCAGCAACCTACTGATTGGAAAGACCGTGTGCTTCTAGGGCAGGGGACCAAAGCACCGCTATTGTTAGCATTCCTGTAGAATATTTGATTACGAAAGGACCTTTTGTGCTGTGAGTACCAGATGTTGTTTTGGGGACTGTTTAGCCACTTCAGTCAGAACATTGCTACTACTCAGCAGGCGAAGGCTTGGCTCTCTGGTGGGTTAGAATAGATTCGTGGACCACAATTCTCATCAACACTATGGCAAATGGATCCTGCAGGAGTCAGCATAGTAAGATGGGCAGTTAGAGGTGGTCAGGAGCTCTGGGTATAGACTCAGGTTCCTGTCTTAATTCTGAGGCTACCTAGTTTCGCATGTTCAAAATGGAGACATTTTTCTCAAAGGACTGTTGATTGGATGAAATGACTTGCAGAAAACACTTCTAAAGACACGTGTGCTCATAGCCTGGAGGGAAGAGGCATGAGAGAGCCACTGGGGGTAAAGCCACATGAACAACAGAAAACAGGCAGGCAGGACAGATGGCTCCCCACACTGAAAAGCAGTTTTAAAAAGCATGTTCTGTGGTTGATGGTGGTGGTCCTCAGGGAAAAAACTCACACGCCTCTCTCTTAGTTAAGCCGATACTAAGGACTGATTCTGGCTAGCCTAAGCAGAAAACATAGCATGCACCAGGCCTCCCAGGGAGCTCAGACTTGGAGATCTGTCAGACACAGGCAGTTCTTCCTCATCCCCCATCTTTATTTCTCCTTTCTCTTTTGAGAAAGGCTCTCTTTGCAATTCTGTGCACAGGGCCCCTTCCAGCTCCTAAGATTCGTGCTGCATCAGTTCAGCAAGGGTAAGACTAACTGTTGGTGCATCCTGATTACAGATTCCTGTACAAGGATCTGATGGGCCCAGCTGGGGCCAGTGATTTGCTCTGGTCCAGTCACATGGGCCCAGAGAAGCAGTTTAAATAAACTTAGTTGCCTAGGGCCAACTATTGAGAGAGGGCTCGATTAACAGGCAAAAAGCCATCACCAGTAAATATCCCCAAGGATGTCCATGTATCCTCCAGACCTGAGCACAGAGCTGAGCAAAGGATCATGGGCAATGGGTGTGCTATACTGACAAGGTGTAGCTCATTTCCTGAAATGTTAAGGCACTGACCCTGTGGTACTCACGGTTTTCAGGAGGTAAACACCAAGTCACGAAGAAAGGGTGAGTCAATTGGAAGGTTATTTATTCTATTCCCAATTCTTTCTCAATTTTTTTCTTTCTATCTGTGCGAAACAAGTTTAAGGTAACGTCTCTTTAAAAAGTATCTAACAATTTCTAAGCTCTCTTTTTAGCCAAATGGGACTGTGCCTCAGGCTTAGAGCCTGCAGCAGTCAAAGCATCTGCCTCCACTATAAAAAACATTGTTTGGGAAGTACAAGAGTGAAGAAGTGGGGAGGGGGAGGGGGTCTAAGCCTCCTGAGATAAATTCTAGATTCTGCAATTGTCCTTGTGCCTGCTACTTCAGTCCTCTGTGCCTCAATATCCCCTATGTTTAACGCAGATAATAATTGCAAGTATTTCAGTAGTTGTGCATATATGCATATGTGAACCAAGATTGAAATAAGGTTTATGAGGTTGTTAGAATAGCATCTGGTGCAGAAAAGGTTTTTAATAATTGTTAGCTAGTAATGTTTTTTTTACCCCTCAACTTTAATTTTTGATGATTGAAACTTGTTTTCCATTTAGAGTGCAACACAACTTTTCCTTGGCAAAGTTTCCTATATCTACTAGTATGTAGGTTAAAAATGAGCTGCTTTAAAGATAAGTATTAACTTCATAATGTTACAGATCGCCCGCAGTTATGACAAAAATCACGACACTGTAATGCAAATGACTGAAGTTTTAGAAACACTGAAACTCTGGTGCGGGCGTGTGAAAGATGTTGCAGAGCAGATCTGCATTATCAATATTTAATTTGCCAGTTAGAAATGAGTTTCTCATTTCTGCTAGATACAAGAATGATGTGGATTGCAGAATGCAAATGCTAATGATCTTCTTGGCTTAAACCCATTGCCTTCATCCAGACACAGATAATGAAACTTTCCAACTGCCTGGGAAGTGAGCTCTCAGAATTGGAGATACCTTTCCCTGCCTCTCATCCCCCCAACCTTCTAACGCCCAACCCTTTCCTGATGCTCTTAGAACAGCAGGGAAAGAAATGTAAGTGCTCAGTGTTTGGCTACACCTCACATGTTGTATGGATCACAGTTTGAGGCTGTAGGAGTTCTTGCCAGAGTCATTTTTAAAATATGTTTTTATTTATTTTAGAGAGAAAAGGAGAGGGAGAGAGATACACAAACATCACACCAATGAGAGTGAAACATTGATCAACTGCCTCCTGCGTGCCCCTTACTTGGGACTGAGCCTGCAACCAAGACATGTGTCCTTGCTGGGAATCGAACAGGCCACCTCTTGGTTTGTGGAACTGGGCTCAATCCACTGAGCAACACCAGCCAAGTCCTGCCATAGTTTTTGGTCAGATAGCAGAGATATATTGATACATGGTTCCTGTTCTTCTATACCTAACTGGCTAGTAGAGAAAGTATGCACCTGTCAAATAACCATGATAAAATTCTACACGTGAAACTGATAAATATCTGAAATGAGAGATGCTTTGTGGAAGGATGTGGATAGCAGTTTCCCCAATCAGCCTCCACTTATCACATTTACCAGAATAACACATACTGCTCAGTCCTTTTATAAAACACTGACAGATGCCCATGGCATCCTAGGAAGCGGCTGCTTTGTAGCCGTACCTTTGCCTTCACTCCTGGAGGGGTCTGCTTACCAAGAGTTGGTGGCATGTATTACCAGACCTGCCACTGCCAGCTGCACTTGTTTTTATAATTACGTTATTGAGTGGAATATTATGGAAACAGATGAAAAATGAGCTCAGTGAGAAAAAGAGCTGTTTCTATAAAAACTAAGTTAATGCTTTGGAAACATCCTGTGAAAGCAAGCCTTAAATATTATTTTGATTAGTTGTGAGTGAGTGTACTGTAAAATGTTAGTGGAAAAAGGAACCCTCAGAAACCTTGGAAGAGGGATAACCTGCAGGAATCCTCTTTTAGATGTAACTTGCAATCCTCACTCCACTTTAAGTAAAACCAGGACTGTCCCACCGATGTGAGGCAGTGGACGAACATCAGACTATGAACCAGGAGGTCACAGATTTGATTTCCAGTCAGGGCACATGCCTGGGGGGTGCTTGAACCCCAGTAGGGGTGTGCAGGGAGGCAGCCTACCAATGATTCTTTCTCATCATCGATGTTTCTGTCTTTTCCTCTCTCTTCCTTTCTGAAATCAATAAAAGTAAATAAATAAATAAATGACTTATAGTATAAACTGGAGATATACAAGGTTCAGATAATGACTATTTTAGGCCTCACAAGCCATATGGTCTCCTCTGCAACCATTCAATACTGCCACTGTAATATTAACACAGCCAGAGGCAAAATGAATGAACAGGGCTGGGTTCCAATAAAACCTTATTCATAGGAACAGGCAGTGGGCCAGATTTGGCCCCTGGGCCATGGTTAGTTGATCTCTACTGGAGACTCTGAAATGTGAATGAGGTATGTGTGGGAAGGAGGATGAAGGATTTCTATCAGTAGAGAAGTCACTCAAAATAAAAAGACCTTGGACTGACATCAATGAACTACAAAAATAATGCACATAGGTATGTCCCATAGAAATTAGCTGTCCACATGTGGACACTGCAGGTACTCAGGCTGCCAGAAACACCACCATGAAGACAAGAAATTCACAAACACTTAAACATGTTTTAAAAGAATGTCATCTTCATCAGACCTGGCATTTCACACTCCTCTCTACAGCTCTAGACTGTTAAATATTTTCAAGACTGTTAAATTAATAAGCATGAAAAAGAAGGGATCAGGAAACCAGTCAACTTGTTACGGATTTGAATTTCTGCAAATGGATCATGAGGCTTGGCTACATAAAGAAAAGTCCAGGTAGCCACCTCCCTCATCTTGCAAGCTGAGCCCTGTAACTCACATGCCATTGGGGTTAACTGTCTGCCTTCCACTGAGACTCCCGGGAATTTCCATACTTCTCCGGGGAAGACACCCATTATCCCATTTAGGACACTTGGCCTCATATTCATTCTCCCTTCCTCTTGCTTTAATTTTAGCCCATTATCTGGAGTCATCATACTCCTTTT